>JAULSY010000023.1:0-307600 GCA_030512305.1 Cercophora samala | reverse complement strand
TTTAAATTTTATTTTAAAAAAATAAAAAACCCCCCCACCACTATACAAACTCTGGGGTAAAAATTTAAATTCACCAGTTTTTAACAACGCCCCCCCCCCCCCCCCCCCCCCCCCGCCGCGAATTATACCCCAGACTTCTTTTGTGAGCCTCTCAACCCCACAACAACCAACCACGACACTCAGACAACAACAACAACAACAACAACAACATCAACAACAATAACCACCGCTGAATACGGCATATCTATAACAACATCCAATATGGAAAAGCAGCGACCTGTTGTCGAGCTCGACGGGAGGACAGGCGAAGGAGGCGGCCAGCTGGTGCGCATAGCATGTGCCCTCTCTGCCGTCGCCACCGTCCCCATCCGCATAACCAATGTGCGGGGGAATCGCGAAGGCCCTCGAGGAGGTGCCAAAGGCGGAGGTCCGCCATATCTTTCCCGCATCACCATCCCCTACTTTACTAACAACTCCCCCCAGGCCTCAAATCCCAGCACGTCACCGCCATCGAATACCTGGCCACAGCAACCAACGCCGAGGTCGACGGCCTCTCCGTTGGCTCGCACACCCTCGAGTTCCGCCCTCGCCTGAAACCCTCCTCGCTCCAGTCCCGCTCCATAAAGATCGAAGCCGACTCCCCCGCTGCCTCCACCCTCCTCATCTTCCAGGCAGTGTTTCCGTTCCTACTCTTCTCCGGCAGCAGCGACAAGGTCGACGAGCCAATAACGCTCGAGCTCTCCGGCGGCACCAACGTTTCCTTCTCCCTCAGCTACGAGTACCTCGACCAGGTCCTCCTACCAACCCTCGAAAACGCCTTTGGCATCGTCGTGCAGCGGAAGCTGATCTCCCGAGGGTGGAGCCTAGGCAAGGCGTCACGGGGCAAGTGCTCATTCCAGTTTACCCCTCTTAGAGCCGGGGAGACGTTGACGTTCAGGGACAACGGGCTGGGGGAGATTTACGGCGGCGGCCCAGGGGATGTGGATCTCGAAGCTATTGACGTGTCGATGATCGTCCCCTTTGCCATGCAGGAGTCCATGATGCAGGCGCTGGTGACGGACTTGGAGGAGATGTTCCCGGATGTCGAGGTCAACTTCAAGGTGACGGAGGATTCGGGGCAAGACTCGAGGATATACGTCTTGCTGGTGGGCAGATCTGGGGAGCTGAGGTGGGGCAGGGACATGCTTACCTCGACGCCGAAGAAGACAAAGGCTAAGGGGCCCGCAATGAGCTCGGAGTCGTTGAGCCAGAGTCTGTCGAGAAAGTTGTGCAAGGAGCTGTTTGATGAGGTTTCCGCAGGGGGCGTGGTGGACGAGTTTCTCCAGGACCAGTTGGCGATCTTTCAGGCTTTGGCGGAGGGCAAGACGTCGTTCCCAAGGACTCATGATGAGAACGGGGAGTTGGAGCAGGCCATGAACAAGCTCAGTCTTGACGAGAAGCTGCGGAAGGATAAGACTATCATACCGTTTGGAGAGGGGAGTTTGCATGCCAAGACGGCCAGGTGGGTGACGGCGGAGGTGTTACCTGGGGTCAAGTGGTATAACAAGGGGAGGATATGCCATGGTGTTGGCATGCAGATGGACAAGGTGTCAACACGGTAAAGAAAGCATACCTGGCTACACTGCTTGTCGTGGTCAATTTGCATGACGACTCGCAACAGTAAGCAGCTTATCACCCTCCGATAGGTTTGAACCAGCGTCTGCTTTTGGGGAGTCCTCCTGGTTTGGGGATTAGTCATTTGGTACCAAGCAGATACTAATCGGAATGAAATCTCTGGACATCAATGATGTCTTATGAAGGGGTTTCGTATTTTCTCTGAACTGAAAGATGCCGGGGCGCACGTGCTTGATGTGACGTCGTCATGTAATGTGGTGATGGATCGTCTGATCAAGGTTGGGTTCACGGGTTATATTGTTTTACTGTACTTTTCAAGGCCTGTGCCGTTCATAGGCCTCGGCCTCCTTTTGCTGCCTCTCAACAAGCTCGATAACCTCTTGGCTGTAGAGGTCCTCGAGAGACTTGTCGCCCAAAAGAACCTCTTTCTGGTGCCTGACAGCTTCCTCCTTGGTCATGCAGACCAAGTCACGGAGCTTGAGGTTGGAGGACTTTTGCTCGTCTTTGCCCTCGCCAATGCGGACGAGGGTGGTGGTTGTGGGCTTCCTCCACCGGATGAGCATGAGCTTGGTTGGGACACCAGTCACGGCACTTCTGCCTCTGAAGGCCTCCTCGACCAAAAACGCAATGTCACCGGGTGTGATGGGCACCTTGAGACCGACGCAGACGTCGGTTCGGCCCCCTTCAATCATTCGCACCACCTTCTCCTCGCTGGCCTGGACGTAGGCGAGGATGGCCTCGTACATCTTGTCGCGAGCCTTGGCGGGTTGGTAGTCCATGGGGTAGCCTGAGCGGTTGTTAGAAACAGTTTTGTCAAAGGTGAAAAGAAAGGGAAAAAATTCAGCTTACCGGTGATCTTCAAAATAACATGATTCGCAGCCACATATCCAAAAACCGCCGGCATGGTCCCCAACACAGGCAGGATCCTGACCCGGAAATCCGGCAGCGCTCCCAAATCGCCCACATCCCCCTTCTTGAACTCCTCCTCCGGCAGCGGCAAAAGCGCCGCCTTTCCCTCGCCCATCTTCTCCGTCGAGTACACCACTGGAATGCCACTGGTAACGCCCAAAAGCTTCAGCTTCCTCCTCGTCGCTCTCGAGAGCCCATCCTCAAAGCTAGCCCCGATATCCCCCACCATCACCCTCGTAGGATCACTCTTCGTCCCCGCCCCCATGGCCGAAATCACAGGCAGCCCCTGGTCATGACAGTACTTGAGCAGCTCAACCTTGCTCTCGATGTTATCAATCGCATCAATCACAAAGTCGGGCCTCTGTCCCCCTTCCCAATCCCCCAGCAGATCCGCCGCCACCGAGCCATCAAACTTTTGCAGTCGCAAGTCAAACTTTGTCCATGGCGTGATGGCGCACAGCCTGCGCTGGAGGCACTGGACTTTGGGCAGGCCGACGTCGGCGAGGGTGGCGACCGCGTGACGGTTGAGACTGGAGAGGGTGACTTGGTCAAAGTCGATGAGGCGGATCTTGGAGACGCCCGAGCGGGAGAGCGCGGCGCAGGCGTGGGAGCCGACGCCGCCGCAGCCGACGATGATGACGAAGGCGTTGCGGAGCTTGGAGAGGCCGTCGTCGGAGAGGAAGACGCGGTTGCGGGCGAGCTGCTCGAGTATGAGCTCGTCGTCAAAGTCGCCTGCCTGGGCGCGTTGGGCGAGGAGCTGGTTGTGTTCGTCTTCTTTGTCGGGTTTGGGGAGCGGGCCGACGCGGGTGAGCTACAGGGGAGGGGGTTGTTAGTCTCTTATAAGCTGGGATGTCAAGGGGTGAAAGGGGGCGGGGGGGTTAGGTTACTTTTTGGACACCAGGTTCGTCGTCGCCTGGGTTGGGGATGGATTGCTTTAGGCGGTTGAGTCGTTCATCCTTTTGAAGTCGTTGGTAGCTAAGGATTGCACCGGCAGCAACGGCTGCGGAGACGACTGCTGTTGCGGCGAGTTGCACCTTGTTGTTGGAGGTGAGGGATGCCATTGTGAGGCTATATGTGGGAAAATCTGGTATTTAACTGGGGAATCACGTCGGTTAGGTGTTCATTGCATCATTTCCTTGTATCTGGTATTAGCAAGCGAGACGAGGCTGCGCAGCGCTTGGACTTTGGCCTGAAATGTTCAGAGGATGTTGTCGCAAACTCAACTTTTTGCCCGCAAAAAAGTGGTCCAAACTTTCTTGAGTTGGGTTTCGTCATTGCCGTTGAGACAGGGGTTGGGGCCTGAGTTGCCTGCCGGATGTCTGTGGGCCGATAGGTAGCCAAGAGACGCTATCCTTTATTAGGATAGGTGGCATTTTAAGCTTCGGCATTGCAGCAGTCCCCTGTTACCTTAACGCCGTTGGGTGATTGTCTCTTCTCCCCATCGCGGTAGCAGTGTATGTAGGTAATCAGATCTTCAATATATTTACTTGAGCCCCATTTGCCCTCGGATTTCCGCCAGGACGTAGTGTATGTTGATGTATAGAAACGACCTCAGACCCGAATACGATATTGTATCCCTCGCGAGTCGCATACAAGGATCTTCTTTTTCGCAATCGCATTCGGGTTCGCCTCATGTGGAGCAATGGAACCCAGGAACTTCCAGAACTGACCTACAGCATAGAACCCCGCGTTCATGTTCACCGCAACCGACCTTCCATTTCAACAGAACCAGTCATACCAAGAGAACGCCATACAAGCTATGATCTCTCTCAAGTGCATATGCAGGAGGAACTCTTGAAGCTCTGGGCACCAATAGAGCGGGCAGGTATGCTCCAAGGATCAGTTCATCCGTCATGAGGTCCAATTGGAGAAGTCAACAACCACGTCCACCCCCGCAAATGCAACGCAGCATGGGATGAAAGAGGGGTGATCGTGGGCCATCTCCCTGAGTAAGTCAGCTGAGCTCAGGGGCTATTCTTCATATAAGAAGGGGCTCACTTCCATGTTATACCAGATAATATTTCGTAGATAGAATTCACCAACAAACCATTCTCTCGCACGTTCAACCTCGCCCAACAAAATGGCCAAGACAGTCCTCATCACCGGTGCCGCTGGCGGTCTCGGAAAGGCAATCGCCGATGCTTTCCTCGCCGGCGGTGCCAACGTTGCCGTATGCGATGTTAACCCTCAACGCATCACCGCTGTTGAGGAGCAATGGACCAAATCATATGGCGGCAAATTCCTCGTTCAACAAACCGACGTAACAGACGAGGCCGCTGTCCAAAGCCTCGTCGACGCCACTGTCTCCAAATTCGGTCGTCTGGATGTTCTGATCAACAATGCCGGCGTCATGGACGACTTCTCTCCCGTTGGCGCGTGCTCCAAGGAGACATGGGACCGGGTCCTCAACATCAACCTCAACGGGCCATACACCACCTCCAAGGTCGCCATCGCTCAGTTCGAGAAGCAGGATCCCGTCGGCGGCATCATCATCAACATGGGCTCAAACGCCAGCTACCACGGATTCAAGGCTGGAGCGGCCTACTCTGTGTCAAAGGCCGGTGTCATGGCGCTGACCAAGAACACAGCCGGGTTCTACGGACCAAAGGGCATCTACAGCATCGCTTTGCTTTTGGGCGGTATGGCCACCAACATTACGGATGCCTTCGCCAAGGGCATGCACATGGAGGCATTCCAAGCCATCTCTGCTTCTCAGTCCCCCGCCGGCCCCGAAAAGATGGTACCTATTGAGAGCGTGGCCAAGTATTGCGTTTTCCTGTCAGAGCGGGATATTGCGACGAGCGCGAATGGATCGTGCATCGTGTTTAACAACAACTGGCCTGAGGCGTAGATGCGGGGATGCACGGTGGGACAGTAAGGGAAAAGGGGCAATGTAAACAAAGCATGTAATTGGATGATAGCTGGTTGATAGTTGATGAAGAACATGAAGCATTCCTACCTAACTTTGTTCGGGTGTCATCTTGATTACAAAACAGAGCTGGAGAGGTTTTCAAAGCTATGATAAAGATACCGTTTGTCATTGTCATCATCGGTAAGGGGTACTACTAACTATGGCAGACTAGACTACAAAACAAGAAAAACTCACATTCCAACAAAAGAAATTACAAAACAGGCGGGTTTTACAAAAGAGGGTTCAAAACAAACTCGGCAAGAAACAAGTGCCAGTGTACTGAGACAAATTAAAACCACCCCAGATTCCATCCACCCGTTTCCTTCATAGAACCCTCATAGGTTGTTGTTGTTGTTATTGTCGTAAAATCCATCCCGTTCAGGGCCGTCCGTCAACATTCTCATCATCTATGAGGTGAGAAAAGCTTTGCTGCTTGAAAGTCGACCGTGGTAAATACCAGCAAAGGCGTTTACAAGTAAGAGTAAGGCAGGCAGTAAGGGCTCTTGTTGGCCAGGTTGAACTCGCACCTCTCCCTCTTGCCGCAGGAGCCGGCATACTGTTTTCACAAATGCCATTAGTTTTTCTTTTCTCTAGCATTGCCGTTTTCTCTTTCCTAAGGTAGGTCGGGGGAATAAAACTTACCACCCACTCGCCCAAAACGTTGCACACCTTCCACCCGCTGCCCTTCCTCTCGGACCACTCGCAGGCGTAGCTGCCGGGCTTGCACTTGAAGCCCTGGGGGAGAGGGGGGGGCCTGTTGTCGCCCTTGCCCTTGCCTTTGCCCTTGCCCTTGCCGAAGGGGAGGATCTCGATGGTGGGGTCGAGGATGGTGACCTCGACGACCTCCTGGCCCTTGCCTTTGCCCTTGCCCTTGCCGATGACGAGGGGAGAGACCTCCTCGAGGGTCCAGTCGAGGTCCTCCCAGTCGGGCCACTCGGGCCAGTCGACGGCCATGTTTTGGGTGGCGGCCATCTCCTGAGTGGCGGCCATCTCCTGGGTGGCAGCGATCTCGGCGACGGCGACGGAGAAAGTGGCCGCGAGGGCGGCGGCGAGGGTGGTGACCTTCATGTTGAAAGAGATTGAAAGGATTGTTTTCTTATGAGGAGGGAATGTGGTTGAGCTGGTCTGCTTTGAAGGAAAGAGCTGATGACCGGGTTGATGATGAGAAGGATGGTGGTGAGGAAGGGAAATGAGGTGCTCAACGGGAGAGATAGCGAGTATTTTATAACTTTTCTTGTCCCTATAATTCTCACATGTTAGAATATTATTGCTTGCTTCGTCATAACAAACAACAGAGTATCTTCGGGTAGCGGCGTTGATGACTTGGCAGAGGAGGAATGTCGAGAATGCTCGTTCCTGGCTGGGTGTCTCACTTACCCCTGAATATCCCCAGCAACCTTGGCTAACCGACCGCTACCGACAATTCTGTTGCGTTCCTGACTGAACCACATTTACATCATTCAGATCTAATCGCTTGGTATGAAGCTGTATGAAGTTAGTTAACCGGAGAGAGAACAGCTGAACGGGAAAAAAAAGGCCCGATTTCCGAAGCTATCCGCGATAGTTACTTGGTCAATTCAGCATTGAGCTCCTCAATGATGAAGCCATGACTGTAGTGTATTTCCAAAATATTTGAGTCTCCAACCTTCATGCCAAAATAAGGCTGGCATCAGGTCCGGATACGAGCCGGGGCCCGAAGGTCTAGATGCCCCGGACGGGTTATTCTCCGAAACCTTACCCATACCAGACCTACATCTCCCATTCTTTCCCATTATTATTGTTGTTGCCTTTCCTCCGCTTCCCGCAACCACTTTTTCGCCAACTCCCTCAACTTGAACTTCTGAATCTTTCCACTCGCCGTCTTAGGGTACTCCTTCACAAACCAAACATGCTTTGGCACCAAATGCCCGCTCAAACGACTCCTCACCCACTCTCTAACCATCTCCGCAGTCAACACCTTCTTCCCATCCTCCCCGACATCCTTATCACTCTCCATCCCTTCCATCTCCACGCCAACCCCCTCATGAGCAATCACAAACGCGCCCACACTCTCCCCATGCCTCTCACACGGCACCCCGACCACACTCACCTCCGCCACATACTCATGCTGAAACAAGCAGTTCTCAATCTCCAACGGGTGGATGTTCTCCCCTCCCCTAATGATCAAATCCTTGATCCTCCCTGTAATAGCCACATACCCCTCCTCATCCATGCTCGCCTCATCCCCGCTATACATCCAAACCGTCTCCTTCCCATCCTCATCCCGTTCCGTTATCCTCACCTCGTCCGTCCGCTCCTTATCCCCCCAATACCCCTTCATAACCAAATACCCCGCCGCTGCCAACTCCCCCCTTTCCCCAATCGGCAATACCCTCGTCCTATTTTCCGGATCAACAATCTTGACCGTTGTGTGCGGCATCACCCTCCCCACCGTGCTCGTCCTCTTCTCAAACGGATCATCAGGCGTAGTCATGCAGCTCACAGGACTCGTTTCGGTCATCCCATAGCAGATCACCAAATCCTCCAGCCCAAAATTAGCGTAAATCTTGTGCATCAAGCTCTGCGGGACCGAACTCCCCGCCGCGATCCCCTTTTTCAACAGAGGAAAAGCCTTCTTCTCGTCGTTGCTTTCTTGCAAGTTCTCGTAAATAGGCCGTAGATAATTCTGGCGATGTTTTGGGTTGGCCAGCTCCTCAAACATGGAGACGAACATGGTCGCCACTCCGTACAAGCCGGTGGCTTTTTCCTTGTGGGCCATGACGATTGTTGCTGCTGGGTCAAAGGCCGGGGAGGGAAACATGATTTCCGCCCCGGTGGTCGCGCAGGCCATGTAACCCAGGATGCAGCCGAAGCAGTGGAAGAGCGGCGGGGGGCAGATGATTCGATCCGAGGGCTCGAGGCCCATGCGCTGGGCGATGAGGTGGCCGTTGTTGAGGATGTTTTCGTGGGTGAGCATGGCGGCTTTGGGGTGGGAGGTGGTGCCGGAGGTGAATTGGATGTTGATTGTTTCCGACGGGGAGAGGGGGGAGTCGGGGATGACGGGATCGATGTATTTGGCATCGTGTAGCCAGATGGAGTCGAAGGGTGTGAGGGATGGATACTCCGAGATCTTGGGGGGGGTGGGAAAGTGGGTTTTTGAGTTGTCGACGACGACCACTTTTTCGAGGCTTTTGACTGTTGGGCTTTTGATGCTGCCTGTGGTGAGGTCTGGGACGATAGTCTTGAGCAGGGGGATGTTACTTCTTCCCTGACCGGGTTTGTATGCGAGATCTGTCATGGCGTTGATGATGAGCAGTTTGACCTCGAGATGATTCAAAGCTGCTGTGACCTGCTCGGCGTTAAACTGGGGGTTCAGTGGGACGAGGATAGCGCCTAGTTTGTAGACTGCGTAGGTGAGGGCAGCAAACTCCCAGCAGTTGCCCAAGCTAACCGCAACCCGGTCACCCTTTCGGACGCCTTGTGCTCGTAAAGAGTGGGCAAGGATGTTGGAGATAGAGTCAAGTTCCCGATAGGTGAGGGTGCGAGGGTTCCAGTGGACTTCATAGCCCAGCAAAGATTTGTTCACATTTCGAATAGCAGGGACACTTGTTACGGCCCTGTGATCGGCAAATTTCCCTGCAATGGTGTCGAAGTGTTCGGGGATAGTCATTCCCAGTAATGGGACCTGCTCATGGAGATGTTGTATTAGCAAAGCAAACATCTCTGTAGGGCGAGAAGACATGGCCACTTACATGACGATGCCCTTCACTGATGCTTCGGGTCAAACCGCTGCTTCTCCGTACCCCCAACCTTCCAACACCCTGCCATCTCGTCTTGATGCGACTGCAAGGCAAGCCAGCACGCCTTCGCAGCAGCGCCAGAGCCGTCTGGGTCTCTGGCACCGATCGGAATCTCATTGTCTTTCACGAATTCGTTTGAAGCAATGTGAAGCCGAAAAGTCAAATATCAGTAGAATAAAGTAAGTATATTGGGTTGGGGGATTCAACGTAACACTGGGGGTGCTCAAGGGGGTCTGTAACAAAGCAAGTTGCAAGAACAAGACCACCCCTCCCCGCGACCCGAAGCCATGCTGTTCTCTTTTTTTGCCTCGGGGTAAAGGTAGAGCAAGCTGCTGATCACCAAAGCCTGTCTGGGAAGGTGACCGAGATTCCCCCTCACTCACCCTGCCCGTTGGACGTTCCCCTGAAAATGCGGGGTACAGGCGCCTCATAAGGTCCCCCGCAAATCAACCAGCCATCAGCCGCCTGTTTAGTGAATGGGATGGAAGCTGTAGCTGGATTGGGACTGCTCAGGAGGGCTTATACCCTGACAATCGGCGCAGCAACCGTTTGACACGTGTGATCGAGGCAGGTTGGTTATCTACCTAGGAGAGAGGGGTTTGGAGATCTAGATGGAATTGGGCCCCAGGCTGTTGGTGATGAGTAGATAGCTAGATAAGGTGCTCCACATTGAGGATATGATCTCTGTTTGCTTTTCAACTCTTTGACTCTTTTCTACTCTTGCGATTCTCACTTTTAGACTCCGATACTTGCTCCAATCATTACCAATTCAGCCTTTAACTTGCTCCTGCTCACGATATCATGTCCACCTCGTCAGACAACCCCAACCCAAACCCCAACACCCCCGCAGCGAAAAGTGGGTCCAGTCCCACCAAAATCGCGGGGAAGCTGGAGTTACTGTCCCGGTTGAACCGCTTCCAGCCGCCATCGTCATCATCATCGTCCCCCTTCCCAACCCACCTCGGCCTCTTTGCCTACGGCACTCTCACCATTGATGCCGTGATGCATGCTCTTCTCGACCGGGTGCCCCCGTCAGCATTGACTTCAGCACCCGGGTGGAGAGCAGCTGGGCTTCCCGACCTACCGTACTTCTTCCTCTTATTTACCCTTGAGTTGATAGATTCGTGTCCTAACAAGAAGACAGATACCCAGGCCTAGTCGCCGAATCAACAAGCGATGCCCCAGGGAGGATATACCATGACCTCACAGAACCAGAATGGGCCATCCTGGACGCTTTTGAGAATCCAAAGTACGACATCGCGCGGATTACGCTTGCGAATGGTGCTGAAGCGTTAGTTTATGTCTGGCCTGCCGACCCCCCTGTATTGACGACCACTTGGACGGTGGATTCCATCGATACTGAGGGTATGGAAGACTACATAGCCATGTGTGTAGAGTTCAGGCAGGATTGGGAAGAGAGCCAAGGGTCAAAGACTTCCTGATTCTGTGAGAGTTCGCGCAAGTCATTCGCCATTGAAACAATGCAAGCCATGTTGTTCAACAACGCTGTCACCAGCGGTCTATTGTGACTCCATCATCTAGATCGCTATGTAGACAGATAAGAGATAGGTTAGCCCGAAAGGACCCCCTGCTTCACCTGGCGGTGTGACCCCTTCCTCGCCCTTCCAAAATGGGCCACGGTTGACTGTGAGCCTAACCGTCGAATTCCATGTGTGTTTGTATGTACATCCCGTATTTTTTGCGTACAGCCTGTATCGCGTTCGTCCGCCACAGAAGCTTTTTGTACACTCTATCCCCGTCCCTGTTCTTGAACATCAAGGCCCCAGAACTAAGCTGGGCATGCAGCGTAGACACATAAACGCCAATCCATGCAGTAAAGTAGATTAAAAAGGAATTATGTCTCGTTCCAAGAAAAATGAAGGTCATAATGATGCTGTCCATGATGGATGCAGCTATTATTGCTCGCCAATGTGACGCTCGCTTTCAGGTTTCCATGTGCCTGTGACATCATTTGTTAGCTCCAGCCAAGACTTTGTCGAGGTTTTCGAAAACAACATACCCTCGAAATCGTGCTTCACAAACGCCATAGGATCATCGTAATCCTTGGCCCCCATTTGTTGTACACCCGGTGAGAAGCTGGTGATGGGGAGCACAATGACATCCCCAACACGTCTCGCCGTCTCCATGCCGGTAAAGTTCTTCCAGTCAATCAGGCCGACCGAGTTCTCCATGTCGAAATAGCGCTCGTCGTTGAAGTACTCGAAAATAATATCTGTCCAGAGAGCGGGGCCGGTAAATTCAATGACATCCTTGTCGACCACGTCCTTGAGCGACCCGGCTCTCTTCCGCTTCAAGACCTGGTCGGTAATGCGAGACACCACTTCTCTCAGCACAGGATGGCCGGGCTTGCTCTGGATGGTCCACTGGCAAAACTGGATTCTCCGGCTGTACCACTCCTTCCAGTCCGGCCGATCCGGATCCGCCTCGATTCCAATAACCAGTCCGATTTGGTCGCGCGGGACTGATTCGGGGACCCACTCAAGCGCGCTGCGGATCGCATACGTGTCGATGTCAGAATAGATACCTCCTCTGGCGAGCAAGATCAAATAACGGAAGAAATCGGCCTTGAGCACAGGGAGAGGGAGCGCCTCGTACGCCTCGAGAACCTCAGGAACTGATCCGTAGAGTAGGCGGAGCAAGTGCACAGCAACCTGATCGGTGATGACTTCGTGAATAAACCCTGGGTGCTGCTCTGTCCACGTCGCCTCCTGCTCGCGAAATGCAAACTCTCCATGCGCCGGTGTCCATTTCCATGTTTGCCAAATGTAGGCCGGGAATTTCGTCTCGACGTCGTAGGGAAACTGGTAGGCAAGTTTTTCGTAAAGTGTCATTCTCGACATGTCCTTCATCGGCTTCTGTTTTGGCGGGCCACCCTGATTTCCGCCATTTTGCACCGCTTGGTTGTCGAGAGCTTTTTGCCCCGAAGAAGCTGTCGTTTGTGATTCTTGTCTCGCGGCGCCTGCTCCTGGCTGGACTTTGGGGTACTCGACGGCTGCTGCAGAGGCCGCTGGTGACGACGATCGCGTTGTGAGGAAGAGGACGACAATAAAAAACACCGCGGCCACGAGGGCGCGGCGGAAGGTGAGCATTATGTCGGAACGGTCAAATCTAGCATCGTGTCAAGCAAAAAACGTCAGCGTTGCTGTCTCTCCACATTACGCCTGTCTGGTGGGAGCTAAACGAAAGCTGCATCGGCGCCCGGTAATAAGTACAGTACATACCAAGTTGGAAAATGAGACCATTGGAAGCTAGGTAAGGAATCGGTCAAAATGAAACTTCCTCCACAGAAACACAAAATACACGATGAAGAAAAGGAAACGGGAAGGGAGCGTAAAAGAGCGTGAAATACGAAGGACGGCTTGGAGGAGTGTCGGTGAATGTTGAAAGAAGCGTGGATTAGAATCCAAGGCCCCCTTTACTTTTTGAATTGAGTGGACAAGCTCGACAGCGCGACAGGGGTTTTAGGCGGGGGGTGGGAAAATACGTGGGGCCGTTGATCATACCTCACAGGCTTGGTTTTCCACGTTTCCAACCAAAGGGAGCTGCCACCATGGGCTTTTGAGATATGCAGTTGATGGTGATCGATGCCAAGGAGATGCTGTGCCCGCGGGTATTGGGAGAGGATCGCTAGAGATCTGTCACTCGCTACTAAATCTGGCCTGTAGGCTGGTTTCAAGATTTCTCATCCGGGCCTCAAGGGCGCACGGCGGACCGCGGGCGGGAGTGCGAAGCAGGCAGGGCAGGCAGTCGGGCAGGGCAGGCAAAGCGGTGACCGTTGACAGGCAGGCGGCCGGGCGCTGGTGGGATCTGCCCCGAAACCAGTGCGCGAGTTGGACCCTGAGTGCCTGAACAACGGCAACGATGCGAACGGACGAACGAACGGGCAATGGTGATCCGTCTGGTCTTTGCTTGATGTTCTCGCGGAGAAAGTGGGATGAGAAGTTGAACTCTTCCCTCTGATAAAAACGAGTCTGGGAAGACTACGGAGTACCTAGCCAGCCCACCTACCCAGTAAGGGTTTGTGGTGACGTGTAGGGTTGCTCTTGTTCTTTGCTTCAACTTGAGACACAAACCGCGGTGGACGAGCTTTTTTTGGTATTCCCGCACCGGACACCGATCGCAGCTGGAGGTGGTCGGTTGAAGGCGTACCATGATCGAAAAGCACTCTCTTCCAGGTTAGAAATTCTCACAGGCGTCCAAGAGTCGCGGTCTCTTCTTACGACCGGTCCCCAAATTTCATCAAAGAACGATTTCGACGAAGCCGGGCCATCCGGACCCGCCGGTCAGCCCCAGTTATCTCAAGCGAGTGATGACGAAGTTGAGCAGAGTTGCGGGCCTGCACATGCGCAACTCACCATGCTGTGACACCTTCACTGCACGGAGCACTAGCGAATTGGATGTTTGATCTGGACACAGCTTCTTCTTAGGCCCTGCCCCCATTCTAGAAAACTGTTTGACTCTCCCCGTCTCCAAAATCCAAGTAGAATGCTGTTCAGCATCACAGGCACTGTCGAGATTCGGCAGGCAGATTTGAGCCAAGACTCAACGGCGCCGACAATTTGGGTGCCCATTTCGGCAATCTCTTTGATGATCCCACCGCGCTTGCGCAATTAAGGCTTGGTGGTGTGGGTGGGTCCTCCAAACATGAAACAAGCGTCACTCCAAGCCCTGCCGGAGTTGGCAGTCTGCCAAGCACCTGCCAAGCCTCTTCCCGAGTGATTCAAGACTAGGTGAAGATCATCCTTCCATTGCTTCTCGATGCATGTCTGCGACTTTGCCGTTGAGGAGGCTGACGATGTGTTTAACCTGCGCCCTCGGGAAGGACTGAAAAGGTTTGTTGTTAGAGACATTCTCATTTCAGAGACTCCCAAACGGCCGGTCATGATGAAGTCGGACAAGTTCTCTGTGTCCAACAGCTTCGGTCTCAAGATAGGGTCAAACTCAGACAAACCGTGACCCGCCCGGTGTTTGGCCGACACATGACCTTTCCGCACACACAAACGGCCGGTATCGTTTCTTCAAGTGGTTTCCTCGACTGTTGTCTTTTGGCCATACCATACACAAGAAGTAACAGAGCACACAGGTAGAGCGAGTATGCGAAGGGGCGGCGTTCTCCATTGATCTTGTAAGACGGCGATCGCGGGTGCTTGCCGAGGAGAGCGTGGCATTGCGTGCATGCAAGCAAGATCCAATATCAGATCTCAGGGTCATGTCTCAAGGAGCCAGCCACAGCGTGGTACATTACATTTTAACAAACCGAACGCTTTCTCCCAGGTACCGGACCGACTTCTCATCATCGAGACAACCACGCCCCTTGACATTCGAACAACTGCGACTTTGAAGATGTTTTAAGTTGAAGAACCAGCAATCCGAGGGGGGGTTTATACTCTTCGGGGTGTGGCCCGTGCTTCAGAGAAGGATACGGCAAGGCAGGTGTACAGCTTCAAAAGGAGGTCATAGGTGCTCTTTCCCTTTTACCTATATCCAATCGATCCGCTTGCGCCGAAGTCCCCCTGCCTACGGGCACGCAGCTGCTTCCTCTCTGCCATCGTGCAAGGACTCAAACCTGAATTTCGAGGGTTGTCTCAAGTTGCTGCCACTCAAATTGCTGCGCAAAGTGATGGTAAGGTAGAAGGTGCCACTGAGAAGATCCTATACGTGCAACTTGTCTTGCTTCTTCTTTGACGTTGCCCCCCTCGAGTTGCTCGAGCCTACCCCGAGGCCTAGTTTGCAGCCAGTGACAGCAACTTGCGTGACAGCAAAACTGGGGCTAACCAGTTCTTCTTGAAGGAAAGTCTTCCGTCAAATTATCTTCCACGCAACTCCAATGTTCTCCTCTAACCTGAAAGGCCTGGCCCCTTCCTCTTTTCTTGTGCCGCACTCAGGTGGGAGGTCAGTCTAAGCAACAAGCTTGAAGTCCTCGCAACCCAGCATCAGCAAGTTTTTGCGACTACTTCCAACCCTCACGTTCTTTCCTTGTCAAATCACAGAAATCTTGCAGCAACTAGTTCGCAGCAATTCAGCATGGTGTTGAAGCCTTTGCTCCTTCTGAAAATACCCCCCAAAACAAACTCCACACCAAAAAGAATCCCGCTTGTCAAATGGCTGCACTCAAGGTAACTCACTCAAAAGTTTGATAGAGTCGATACCTAGTGGCTCTGGGTATTTAGTTGCGTGTTGTGGTCGTTGGGCAGCCAAGTGCATTTTGCCTCGAGGCGCAATGAGTTGCACTCTGCCCCTGAATGTTGTCTTCAGCTCGCTTTGAAGCAGCGTATCACACACAAGCTGTCAAGATAGCCCGCGACGAGACCCGGCATGCAGATTTGGTTGCCTTATTGTTCTGCATATCTCGGGCGATAGATGAATATTATCGGGAATATGGATGCCTTACACCATGCACCAAGCCTGAAGATCCTCCTGGGACTGCGACTTGTGGTAGCCTTGCCAAGACACAGCCCAAAACAGCATCCTTCCCCGCGTTTACCTACCGGTATCTGCCTCCAGCCTTACGGAAATGGCAGGGTTGACTTGCCGTGATGATCGTGATTGGAAGATGCACGGCACTTTCTGCAGCGTAATCTCATTGGAAACCATTTCGGATCTCGTCAGTTCCCTATCGCCTCTTGAATACCGGTACCCCGAGGATGTTGGGGGAGAAGAAGCAACGATGGCGGTCCGCCCCGCTCATGCAATGTTCTCCTGCCCTGAAGGTACTAGATCACATCACATACATTGCAAGCGAGAAAACATTAGGCCAGCCAACAGCTCTCTATCTGTCTCAGCCCACGTTGGTCTTCGCAGAGCGCGGTTAGAGGCGCCTTTTCAATAGGCTGGCATCAATGCACCCTTCATCTTCATCTCCGCTCGGCAGATGGCATGGCAAGGCGCTCGAACTCACCTCATGCTACCTTCCTCGAAAAGCCTCTATCACATCCTTAGGTATATCAATTCATGACTGATCGCCAAAGAACAATTGGTTGCCTTGTGTCAGAATTGCTTTTCTCGACGCCCATCGCTGCCGTCCTGTACGCCTTCTTGCCCGATCGATAGATTACCGCAAGATGCGCGATAACCATCACGAAGTGACGGCGGTAACTCAGACGAGAACTCTCCCGAGGCAAATGGGTAAAAGCAGCAACAAGGCATGGCTTCAGCTATTTGGAAACAAGGCATCAAGGCAAAGACAATAAGAGTAGACGAGGAGGCTTTGATGACCTAATCTAAAACCTTTGACTGAGCCTGTCGTGCCTCGAAGTTATCATCAACTTCAAGGCATACAGAAGTGATCAACATCGAAACAAGCTCGGTCAATCTCTCTGTGTTGTGAGACCTTCAACACCAGCAAGGCAACCCGAGCCGTCTTCACCTACTCGTTCCGTATGAGTTGCTCTCTTCATCAGCAAGGCAGTTGCATATGTATCTTACATGATGAAACACACCAGAGCCACTGTCAACGACGAATAAAAGATCGAATGGACTCCTCTAGGGGCACAGCGGCAACACTGTGCACCGCCTTCGGCAGTATAACCTCCGGAAGCTTCAGCCAGCGGGTAGCTACTTGAACTGCTATGACTGATCGCTGTCAAAACTACCCTGTTCCTTGTCCTCTAGCACCATGTAGTGACACCCACCATCACCATCTTCAAGATTCTTCAACCTCCAAAAGCTGTCAAGTTTAAACGACTGCATCGTCCATCGGGCCATGTTACCTAATGAATCACAATCATATCCACCAGAATGGCCTCGGTAGTCGAGAAACACCTCAAGACAAGTATGAGGGATTTCCCATCCATCCATCATACGGTCCTTTTATAGTTGTAAAGTTCCACCTCACAAGGCGTCGAAAGCAACGTGTAGGGTGTCACTGAGAGATGGTAAAGGGTTAAGTAACATCGCTCAATGCCAGAAAGTCATCTGTCATATCGAATCAACGGTCATGAGATCTCCCACAAGCTAACCGATGGCGCCCAACGGCAAGCGCGGGAAGGATTCACGTTGCCCATGGCTCCGGGACGTCTAGAAACAAATAGAATGCTGACATGATGGGACCATTACTCTTTGAACTCTTGAAGCAGCGATGTAGGGTCCCATCTCACAATCGCCTTGCCAACTCCGAGTAAGATAAAGTGACAGCCAGACCGAGCCGAAAGAACCTGACAAACCTGACAAACCTGACGTTACCCTTTTCCTCACGTAGCGAAGCCCAAACCCGCACCTTTCACCTCACTGGCCGACTTGACGGGTGAAGTAAGCTACTCTGCCCCATCTCACCTCAGCTTAAGGTCTCGATGGCCTTAAACGCTATGCGCCAGAAACGCGATTTCCCCCAGCTTTTGCGGGCCACTGTGAGCCTGAAGCAAAAGTGGACACCTAAACCCCAGGCCGGACAAGAGTCCCACTAAAACAAATGTCCGGACATCGAGTCTACGCTGCTGTTGTCCTACTGGCTGCAGTGTCTCCCCGTCCATCAGTGCCAGTGCTGCCTTATTACCGTGCCTGTGCTGCCTGAAAGTTGCCTGCCTTGCGATGTCGGTCGGACCCACTCGACAAACACGACCCCTGAATCATGACCCCTGACCACAGGCCCCATCAACCCCTGAGTCTTCAACGGTTGACCGGGCAGCCAGAGATCCACTCTTGACGACAACAAGATCTCATGGAGAACCCTCACCACAACGACGACGTAAGAAACATGAGAAAAAGAAGCCAGCACAATGTGACAAACTGCACGAAGTGACGGATGCCTTCATGACTGCGACAGGACGCACCGGGCATCACTTGACCACACCCAACCACCACCATGATGGCCCAACCACCAAAACCATGGAGAACCAATATGAAATCCCTCAGCGAAACCTAGCCCACAGGCTGGCAGATAACAAGAGTTCTCACCCAATGACCCCCCAAGGTTTCTCTCTGTAACCTCCCGCATAAACACCGTGCACTCCAACTCCATCCCGATGTTCGCCGAGATCGACTGAGAAGCCCTCGAGGTCCAGTTAGACACTCAACCAATGGCTCTTGCATCAACCATCAGACGACACTGCTTCCACGGGCATATGCCCAAGTCCCCCCATAGGCCGGTGAAGGCGAAATGCTGGGGGAAAGTGCAGAAAACAATGCACGAACTGGCGAACTGTATGCCTCAAGACGGACCACTGCATGAAATGGGTACCACCACTCGGTTTGGGACGCAACCATGGCATTGCAAAGACGATAACTGAAGCTCTTCATTGTATACCCAAGTGATATTCCAGTTCAAACCCCCCCCCCCCCCCCCTTCTGATGACGAAACGCAAGCAAAGAGAGTATCTTGTTCAACACTCAATACTACAAACAGACCGACGACGCGCGTCATTTCCGACGAGAAACACGATCGGTACGCAAACCGACAATCACTCGACATCTGTTCGAAAAAGATCACCTGTGAAGAATAGTTTTCGAAAATAAACTGGCCTCAGTACAATCGCCACCAAACAGTAAAAACAACAAACACGAAGTGTTTTCAACGCTATTGCCACCGAACATAAGAACGGGGTATCAAGAAAAAAGTCGAAGATATATCGCCCCTTTTGCTTTTTGAGTGGCGACAATAGAGGAAAGGGGGAACCAATGAAACCCAAGTATCAAACTACAACAGGTGAAGAAGACAAATATTTCAGCTGACGTCTGTCAAACTTCTCTGCGTCCAAGACCCAAACCATGATTGATGGCGGCAAGATATACCTAGTTTTGGAACAACCTGCTGACACTTATCAGATCCTGGTGCCATCTGATTCCCCACTAGGGGCAAACTAGGTTTGGTGCTGACAGTAAAAGGGGCAGTGTTCGCTATAGCCATGAATGCAGACCATTTCCCAATCTAGATCATCGGCTTCCATCGTTCTGTCGAATCCATACAGATCATTTTCGTCAATGTGGTCCGGGTATTGGTGTGAGAAGTTGTGTTGGGTGGTGATCCCTGACGCATGATGCTCCGCCGAGGCATTGACAAGGAAGTGGCCACCAGAGCCGTAAGTGTGAGCTTCATGAAACATCACCTGTGCTCCCAAATTTGAAGCACCGGGGCCATACCCCGAGTTGTGATGGGCCCTAGCTGTATTTTCTTTCTGCCTCTGCGTTTCCTTTCCCTTGCTTTTGTTCTCGGGCTCAAACACATAAATCCCTCTTCGCGGGTCCGGCTCAGTCGTCGGTTCTTGTGAAATATACTGTCTAAAACCAAGCCAAGGTCAGTATATTCATCTATAGCCGTCTAGACGTGGCAGGGAATGCTAGGAAGAATCACTAACGGTGGTGTAGTACTCGGCAGAGCTTCCAGTGATCCCATCATACCCAGATCATCACCGGATTGTTTATCACCCGTCATCCACAGAAAAGCGTCTGATGGGTGATATATTCCACTCGGTACATCGGCTCCATCGTCGTGGTCGGGGTAGGGGGGCTCAGCAAGCTGGGGTGATGGCTGATCACGATATGCCGAGTCGACATATCGGGAGTGAAGGATATCGTGATCATCCGGAATATACTCAATTTCTGGATTATTTGAGTACTCAGTGGCGCCGGTGCGATATGTTGGTCGCGCAGATGTCGCCGCTGTGTTATCCTCGTTCGAATACCATGTACCGGAGAGCGAGGCGTCTGAAGGGCGACGATGATCATCAGGCGATCTTGAGTACCGGTGTGACATTCTGGATGGGTGTCCTCAAACAAAGAAGGATCTGTGCAGGGGATCGGTCACGAAAGTGTCGTTGGGCTGTCGGTGCGGTCAGGGAGAAAGTTGAGAAGATCAACCCATTGTTGGAGTGGCGAGTCCCAAATACTCAAGCATCACCACGGCAAGGCGGTGAGCTTCAACCGAACAAGTCTCTACCCAACGCAATCCAGCGGATAGATGGCTAGGGGCCAGCATGCGACAAGGCAACCAGGCTGGCAGGGGCTTACCTGGGCGAACGCGCAAGGGTCAATACATGGGCTCGTCCTCGAAAGATGCATGGTACGACATGACTACTGTCCTAGTCTTTGCCATGTGTTTATTTGACGGCCTATGAAGCAATAGCAAGGCGGTCTTATCGGCTCATGGGGAACTTCGAGGTCGAATTGTTCGTCAAGGCGGTATTAGGTGAAGAGGAGCCACCGTCCTTGCGGCTCATGGATGTGGTTCGCAGAGAAGGCGGCCATCCAGTATGACACCGACGGCAGGGTCATAGCGACAGGAGTGGGGTACCTTGACATCGCTGGTTGGGCATTGATCAATGTTTATGCTTTTGAGCGCTGAGGTGCTGCTGGTTAGGGACATGCAGACAGAACCGGGAAACAGGATCAAGGATATCGGGTGACGGTATGGGAAGACACAACGATTGCGGTGAGGTTGTGTCGATAGGGAAGAACGGAATCGGGGTCGAGCACTCCTTCAACCATCACAGTTGAGAACGTTTGCCGCTGCCCCATGTTGCCGAGGCGGGAAGGTCGTGGGATTGAGTGGTTATTGTGACAGGCTGAGGGTACGGCGGTGTCTACCGGCTCCTGCTCCGGGCGACTGCAACGTTCAGGTTACGATTGAGCTTTTGAGTGGACTGTGTCATTAAGATTCTGCATGCAAACTTCAAGTCTCAACCAAGCCTACGGCATTCGCTCGGTCGCATGGGTGTCGCATTCTGTTTCGGATGAGGGAAACTTCAGTGAAGGCTAGGCGGCATTGGCATCCAATGAAGGCTTCCATCGGAAATGGAGAACCGTCGAGATGGGTTGGCTGGAAAGAGCAGATCGGATATGGATCTATTGCCAACCCGCATTCTTGTCTTCTACTGCCACCCGGCTTGGCTGGCAATGGGAAGGGGCAACTACCTGCCTTTCGGCAATGCTTCAGGATCTTGATCGATTTCTTCAGTCCTTACGAGGCCAGTAGAAACTACTGTCGACAATCAGCTTCAGCGCCTGTTTCCCCCCTCGTTTGCCAGGCTGCTTCTATTTCACATTCATGGTGCGGTCAATCTGTGACATTCGAGATGCCTCGTCGGGCATTCCCCCATACTCTCTAACCCCCAACCCCCCTCTTTCCAAATTGCAGCTGCCAATTCTGTACCAAAACGTTGGGTTGCAGCACTACAGGCCATCTTCTTGCATGAACTAGCAACCTCATACTCTAATATAAGGGTAAGCATTCTGTATCGGTTGATCGACATGTGTGGGGAAGGTTATCGTTCCTCTTCCAGGAAGCTCTATACCGCTCTGGTGCCATGGTAAAACATCCATCCTGCACATCATTCAAAAATCCCTAGCGTTTTTACTGCAATGCTCTAAAACAGTATGTCCTCAGTGTCACGACTTGGCGGTCGCCACCTAATAAACCCACCGCCACTAAGCATCAAAGCACTACCGCACTCCCCTGATCTTTATCAGGGACATGACGAGTATGTCGCACCCGCGCCTATGTCCTGGGCATTCAAACGGACTCACAACACCTCGACTCTGAAGGCTTAGATGTGAGTAGAGCCTCAAAAGCTCGGGACGCGCTGATACATGTGTAAGAGTGCTGATGATTTGGTTCAAAACACCACTCATCAAGGGAAACACATACGCGATATCCGCGCCAGGATAGACGAGCTCGAACAAATTACCTGGATCGACATGACAAGCATATATCGTGATACAATACACCTTGAGGCCTCTCGGTAGTGTTGAGGTGGACCAGCTCCAGCCCGGTCGGGAGTTCTGAGTGGACACCCCTAGTCCCTGTCCGTTGGTTCCTCCACAGCGGACCGGCCCGCCGGAAGCCAGCGTGGACCCGTGACCAGGCACCCTGGGTCAAGGGTTCACCCGCCTCTGGTTGGCCTCAAAACCCACTTTGAAGTTCGTCGCCTGTTCTCTTGGATTTAGTTGCGGTTGCTATCCCCACCCAAAACAACGTTCCTTCCACGAATACCGCAAAGCTGGTAAGACCCCGCCCGTCGCTGAGCTAATTTACTTTCCATGTATGCCAGACTTCAGGCTGTGTTGCATCGGCATACCTACTTCACATTACCGGGCAGCTAGATGATAAAAGCACTCATTCTTGTTTGGCACCAGACTTTCGAACCATTCTTTCAACTATCTCAAAAATTCCAAGCGTATATTCCTTGAAGACCTTTAGCGAGACCAAGACATGTCGAGTGTACTTCAAGGAGTTGGATTAACTACACGAGTGAAAGATTAAAACATTGAGAGACGGCCCTTGTCCAGACTAGGTAAGCTCTGGGTGTTGATTAGGCATTTGCAAGACAAATACTAAATATATATAACGAAAAGACTGAACGATGTGGCCATCAACGTCCCGAACAAGGCCAACACTGGGGCTCTTTTCTTGATTTATACCTCCTGGATGCTCATACCCTGCGTTGTTGACCACACGCCTGCTTCTTCAAGTGGCTGTCCCTGGTTGAGCACCAATTGAGTGTCGCTGCCGGCCCATATTATCGCAAAATCCATCGCCACACGTATGAGAGCACTCGTCTGTCGTGGTATTTGAAGCCCCCGGCTCGCCATCCATGGTCAACTCGGTGGGGTAGTGACTCGAGAAAGAGAGGACGGTTATCCTCGACCTTACCGGAGTATCCGCTGTTGAGCCTCGGTATAAACGGAGGTTGGGCTGAGATCTCTGCTGTTCCTTAACCCAGACCGCCATCTCTTCACCAACTGTCTCGGGCCCGGGAGAAACAGGAGTAGATGCACTGCGCTAGTCAGCCTTTGCGGGCGGTTTTGTTACGCCCCAAGGAAGTACCTCACCATTCAGCAACATCCTCCGCACGAAAGCCTCTTTCATCATCATCACTATCTGGCGACTGGTTCATTTCTGGATCCGTTGTTTGTTGAACATTGTATGTCTTTTCTATCTTGGTGGATTCACATTGTCGTGGGCCTTCACGGTTTGATGTCGAATATCGATGATATTGTTCATTATGGCATGGTTCGGCGGTCGCGTCATTTTCCTCGGAACTTCTGATCGAGGCAGGTTGCGGTGACGCATGAAGCTCCATCAACCCTATACCATGTTCAGGAGACATGACGAGAGTCAGCAAAGACTTGGATGAAGACAAGTTGGAGACTCGAGAGGACTTGTGGGACGGGCCTTTCTGACGACAGAGAAAGGAGCTGCCCTGTAGAACGGGGTGCCGGGGTGAAGTTGGTGGGGGGTGTGGTTGAGAATGAAGAATACACCAGGGAAACTCGACTTTTTTCTTGGGTTACTCTGAAAGACTGACCCCCGCGGGAGGATAGCAGAAGAAGATACTTTTTTGACAATCAGGAAGAAAGGAACGAGGGGCCCGAGGCATGCTGAAATATAAACAATAAGTCAAAGGTCAAGCGACCTTGAAAAGTGGGCCAGAACTGTTCCACGAACGGCCCAATGGTTCCCAGTCCAGTCAAAACAGAGTTCTGCAACAAGCAGCCGAATGAGAGGAGCAACACGATACCTGCCGGCCTCGCGGGTCCGGAGTACTAGCTGCGACCGGCAGCTGCACAGACCCGCTCACATTTGGCGGCTCTTAAGGATATTGGGCAAAATGCCTGAGTATATGGCACTGTACGAATAGGCCTCGAGGGGGCTGTCTGACGTCCAGCCGTTTGTTTTCGATCTGCATACTCTGGGATGATCCAGCTTCCCCCACAAATCAACGCCAGAGCCCTTACGAACGCTAAGAATGGAATATTTTGGCCGATCGATCAAGCTTTGAAGGAAGAACTCGGCAGAGCTCATCAGACGGTGGTTTGCAAAGCCCAAGAAAGACGATGGGCGTGCCTCCAAGCCTACCAGGCGCAAGCCGTACCATCTCCATATTTCGACATAACCCGACGCATTTTCTTGTACGATGGGGGAGACATGGTACCTGGGAACTTATGTAGCTATGAAACAAAAATAATCCGGACGCTCTACAATGTGAACAAGTGCGCGTGTCTTCGGGCCCCAGAGGCCAAAGACCGGCGACAAGCTGCGGCACAGTCAGGCTCTCTGCCACACCTCTCACAAACCCTATACATCAACTAGCAGGATGGCACCACAAAGACCGGCCTCCAGATACCCTTCCGCTTATCCGGTGGCTGGGGCTTCGGATGCTTTCCCGTGGCTTCTCTCTGGTTGGAGACAACGTCAAGGGGACAGTGAGAGCATTATACACCTGTTGTTGGCCAGCGCAGTTGTGTTGGAACCGCCATTCACCTAAATCATCATGATCTTTTCTGGGGAAGCGTGGGGAGAGTCATGGCACCCCGTACCTACCGCCACGGGCGGGTGGAGGTGAGGGTGACAGATACTTGGCTGGTTTGACGCGTGAAGGCTGCACAGACTTCACCTCTGCAGCTTCTCTTGAAGCCTGAGTCAAGACTTTGTTGGCGCAGTGGATTGGAATGGCCTGAACCTCGCCTCATCTCAAAGTTTGGATTAGGGAACTACGGATTAAGAAACTTGTATGAATGACAGGTTGATATGGGATGGTTGTTGTCAGACCAAAATCAGAGTTTGCCGCCGGGCGGATGCACAAGATGAATCCGACTAGGTGCCCCTTATTGATGCAGTACGCCACCAAAAGGGTCTTGTGGAACCGTCTTGCCCTTGACACCTGGAGACAAGGTTACGACATTGGGCACGATGTGCGAGTATCTGTCCTTTGGAGGTTGGAAGACAACAGACCATGAATACCGGCAGCCTTGTTATTTGACCTGCATCGCGCGATTGGCTCCCCGGCCGTTGCAGCAGTAATGGTAGGATTGCCTCGCCCATGTGAATGGCCGCAGCTGGTCGAGGCACTGCTGCGCCGTAACCCGTGATGAAATGAGCATGCCGGTGCTTTGCGGGGCCTGCTTGGGGGCACCTTTGGGCAGCAATATGAAGCAGATAGACCATACAGAACCACGCCGGGATGCCACACTGCGCGAAATGTCGGGTTCCTTGTTTGTGGAATTTCGACAGTGTGGGGATTCCGACGAGAATGGAGGCCAGTCTGGTTTG
The DNA here is from genome assembly GCA_030512305.1 of Cercophora samala. Lineage (NCBI taxonomy): Eukaryota > Fungi > Ascomycota > Sordariomycetes > Sordariales > Lasiosphaeriaceae > Cercophora > Cercophora samala. The sequence continues at coordinate 282,384 of JAULSY010000023.1, read as the reverse complement.
GGCAGTCGAACTGATGACAGGAGGCTGGGCTGTATGTCCACCCTGACCCGCAGCCACACAACACCTGTTCTTACACTCAACACGAAGATGGTGGTGATTTTCTCGGATATGTTGATCCAAAACTGGCCACAAAAACTCCAAAATCAATATTACGCGACAGGTCCCGCCTCAACAACCGAAGAACTATTCCATAGGTGCCTGACATGCACGTTGCCGAGGGCATCGATGCCATCATCCGCTCTCGTGCTCCCATTTCCAGGTGACACTCGCCTTTTGTGCTCTTTCCATGGCACAGCACCAGTGGACAAACTTGGCATCAATGGCGGCACGAGAGGCGCATCACTAGTGTAGCACCGACTCGGGAACTCGACTCGAACCATGGCTATCAAGTGATTTCTGCGAGTACCCATCTGAGGCAGGATATTTGACAGGTTCTGAAAGCCTACCTACCTAGTGTACCTACATCGGGCGTCAGGGGTTCGAGCGTCACGGTCCGTGATGATTAGCCCTGGTTTGTGCTACTGTAGAGTCGGAAAGCCACGAGTATTCTTGAGGAGATGGTCGCTTATTTTTCTCCCCGCTTCTTTCGGGAGCCGAAGTCATTGGATATACTCACACAATCAAAAAGAACTTTTTCAAGAAAACATGGTAGTAGAGTTGCTAAGATGTAAGCATACTCTATTCACGGGTCGTCTTACAACAGATTAATTCGTATCCTTGGGTCTCTATTGGATCGGCCAGCACTCTCACGACCCCATTGGGTGTATTGCAAGCTTTGTGCTTATATGCTCGAAAGCACAACCAATACGAGTTACCTGCGGGTGGGATCACCTCCAGATCATTCGATCTCAAAAGCGCAAGCATGGATGCTGCCAATAGAGACGTGGGCGGTGGAGAACGCCTACCAACCACCTACAAGACGACCAATCTGATTGAGAGGCCGCGTGGAGGCATCACTCCTAGCCTTTCCAGTTCATTGTGAGCCTTACCCCCACTCTGATATACCATGGAGGTTCCGTCCCAAGACAAACTCCAGATGTCTGGAGGCCCGAAGGCTCGGACGCGACAGCGTGGCAGTGGGGCATTAAGACAAGGGTCTTCCCATGACAGTTGAGCTCCACCCATTAAGCTTGGATGGCGGCCCGTTAGCGCTGCGGGGCTCCGACTCTTTGTTCGCCCTGTCTGTTGCAGGGACAACCCTGGCCTATAGTGGGGTCCTTCTTGACCTTCGTCTCCAGTTAACGGTTGACTTTGTCAGTTGTTTTGGGGATGGTAAACAAGAGTTCAACAGTTCCAATGGCAACAGATCATTGTTTCCGACACGAGATCACTGCGCCAAACGCGGGAAACGACATGAATGTGGCCTCCCATTGGATCCAGATCCGAGCTCCCGCTTTCCATCCCATCTTCCCCCACAGTTCAGGGGCGATGGGCACAACCCGTTGGTTTCCGATGGATGGGTGGATGGGTGGATGGGTGGATGGGTGGATGGTTGGGATGACACAGCTACCCCCCCCCCCCCCCCCCCATTCTCAAGAGATCAAAAAAGCTTCATTTGCTGAAGTTACACCCCCACGCGACCGGAACTGATGGGGATGATGGAACCGGCGAGACGGCATGAGTGATGCGTACGTACTTCACAAGGCTACTTGCGTGTGGGGGACAGAGGATGGATAGTAATATTCATGTGCAGCTTTTCGTCGGTTAGAGCACCTTTGCTTCTATCCACGCAGAACCGGCCGATGGGGCTTTTCATGTACCCAGAACACGTCCCTTATAGTTGTATTTCTTCTGGGAAGCAACATCCGGGCACAATGGACGCGGGATGATATTCCAATTTCCACTTTTTGTGAAAGAACCCGACCGTCTCAAGCTAGTAGATCTAGGCATGGGATGGTGCTCTTCGAAGGGTCGACAAGAAAAGAAACATTATCCCCTTCAGAATGCCGGCCGGCCAGCGGTAGAGACGTTGCAATGACGATTCTACTACTGTAAACCCTGGGCGTGGGGGTGAACTTGCCCGAGAGTCCTGCGGCAAGAAAGCCACCCGATACATCATCGTTAGCATCATCCACGCGATGGACATATCAGCCAGCCAAACAAGCCCATGCCGCATGGGCTGAGAAGCGCATCATTCCACATGGTGGTATCAAATATGCATGTGGAAAAAACCCCTCACGCCCTTTCTCACTGTGGTCGATCTTCTGAGCAAGGTAATTGAAGACAAGGGCTGATCCTGACTGGGCGCTCTTATGATGTTCGTCCAACAGCCGGGTGGCGGCCATCTGCCCTGTGTACCAAGCCATTTTTGGCGTCTGACAGCGCCGCTAATCCACAGCGCTGGGACGGGAAAAGTTGCCTGATGGCCCTGACAGACCGTGGGGGTAGGGCGCCTGGGGATGGGAAAAGTCAGATCCCAAATGGACACGGGATGAGGCGTTACAAGAAAGAGACAAAATCGATGGAATCAAGAGAATGCAACGTCTGCCTGTACTCAGCTAACACTTGCCCCTCAAGCCCATGTCGACACCCAATCCCACGGACAACATCACCATCACCGGGCAGCAGCATCATCACCAGCAAACTGCTGGTTCTGTTCACCCGCCACCTCCTTCCAGGTTTCTCAAGAAAGCTCCACCCATACGACGCCCGGTAGACGTGCATGTCGAGGACTTCGACGGCCCAATATAACGGACAGCTACAGGCCACCCGCTCTTGCTACCTGTCTGTGAGGTCTAGTTTTCCTGTCTGTTGTCTTTTGGATCGTGCAGCCTCCCGAGGTGCCAGTCCTATCAGACCAATCACACCCCCCCGCATGTGCCTCTCGCCTGATCAAACAATGGGTTTCTTTGTTCCAAAATCTTTTTCACACTGTCCAGCCTGCACATGGAGAAAATCTACCTTACCCTCAGGACACCGTCAAACCTGGAAGCTCTTGCCGATTTGTGAAAGTTGAGATTACAGCCCCCGTGCCGTCTCGTTGGGGTTCGTGACCACTGTATTCAACCGAATTCCTCGGGGAAATTTCCCCAATTCCGTCCTGGATCGGAAATGGATCGGAAAGGATCTCCGTTTTTGCTCCTTTTCCCCAGGTAAGACTGGGAGACAAAAGTTACCACTGACCGGGTTGAGGGAAAAGGCAAGCTTTCCCCCACATGCGAGATGGGTGGAGTGCCTTGGCTGTGGTTGTGATGGGTCTTTTAGTTCTAGATTTTGCGTGGTGGTGGAACATGGGACAGATTGAGGTGACGAATGCGAGGGTGCTTTTTGACGACTCGTGGTTGAAGGTGACAGAGAAGGTCTGTCCTGGGAAAGGCTTGGTTGGTGCGACTTGTGCTGATGGGAAACTTTGCTTGCCCGAACGTCGAATAGGAACGAGAGCAGGACGACGTGGGGGTTTTTTGAACAGCACCGCCTGCAATTTGTGGCCCCTCCAAAGAATTCCTCCAAATCTGGGGTACAACATGAGTGACAGCTGGAGCTCAGACAAGACAGAAGGGTAACATGTGGACTGAGACACCTACCAACCCACTTCTTCACCGATGAGATTAGCCCTGCAGCATCACTGTCGCGATGTAACTGCGGCCTCTCCCCACGTACTATGCATGGTGGCTAGTTGGGTAGTGAAACGAGAGTAAAGATTGGGCATGGACAAAGAGCGGATCTCCGGTACTTGATGTGATGATGGCTGACCGCCAGGGGGGCGGCAGGGGCTTGAAATCGATTCGTTCCCGTCATGTTGTCAGCCAGCAGTATTGGCAACCGCAGCGGTGAGACTCGGGCAGGAATGACTGACTGTACAGTATCTTGGATAGGTATTGCGCACGGTATCTCAAGAACCAAGCAACTCTGCCACAGTAGGTGGTCTGCCTACCAGGTATCCTGGAATTGTGCCTTATCCCGCACACTGTGCATGCACCCTTTCGTTGTTCCTGATTCTGGGGTCTCGTAGCTCCTCCTGATAGGCCAATCCCCAAGACGGTCGTGAAAACATGAGCGATTTGAGCTATGTCCGAGAACCCGGTTCTCATGGCATTGCCCCTACGTATCCATATCGGCGGGCTACATAGGTGAACGGCGGATCAACATCAGAGAGCGGCATTTAAAGCTGACGGCCCTCCCTATTGAATTTGTGATGATTCATTTCTTTCTCATCAAGCCTCTGACCAATATACTCCTCTGTTACCTCGACGTGAGGTATCTACCAGAATGAGTTGACACGCCTCTCCTATTTATACCTACCTTACCTACCTTCCCCAGTCACAAATCGACCGTCATCGACCTCACCGCCGTTACACAACCCACGTGTCCCGCTCTTCTCAATATACCTTACCCACCCGCAGATAACCGGTACGCCGGCCGACCATGAGAGATGTCCCGATACAGCAACACACGCCGCCGTGCTGCCGCTCTGGGCCAGTATGCCGAGAACCCGGACCTAGGCAAGCTCAAGTACGGTCTCGACATCCAGTTAAACGAGGAACATTCATCAGTCCCTTTTATACTCCCGGTTCCAAGCTTCAATGCGGCCAATGATATGTGGTCCAGCTATCCCCGACCTATTGAGAAGAATGACTGGATCCGACGAATCACTGGGGAGCAACCCCCTACCCGCGTAGGGGAGTCAGCTCATACATCCCAAGCTCAACTCGCTCGTCTTTCATCTCGTTCATAGTACGTTCAGTCCTGTCGTCATCCCATCTGTGTTTTCTCGTACCCTCCCCTGACCCCTCAACAGCTCCTTACGTGTCGGGGATTCCAACGACTTCGCCTCGATATGGGAATCGACCGTGATCCCTGCCCTCACCGACCTCCTCCAACAGTACTGCGACTCTGACTTCGCAGTCGACGTTCACAACTTCCCTGAGCTTTGCACAGATGCCGTACCCCGTGTGATCTACATCACACTGAACGATTACGTCGACCCCACCCTCGAGGTATGGCAGTTGTCCTTGGTGACTTCTCTGTTTTGAAAGTGTGGCGGTTGCTAAGCATCTATGTCAATAGGAAACCATCCGCACCGAGCTCGACCACGCAGTTCCCACCCGCTTCCACCCCATCCACCTCAAGTTCCGCAGAGGTGGCCCCCAGAAGTCAGGGATGTGGTGGGGTCAGGAAAGAGGCGACCATGATGACATATGTGAGCCTCGCAATATCACTTACCGCCCACATCCCATCATCGGCATCTCAATCGGTCCCGTCCAAGTCTCGGACGCTGCCTCCCTTGGGGGCTTCATCAAGATCGGCTCTGATCTGTACGCCATGAGTGCCGCTCACGCTTTTGAGGACGCTGTCAAAAAGGGACACTCCCGCGTCCATCATCCAGCTAAACCCGACTTTTCCCAGATCACGCCTAGTGATCCTCGTGCGAAGCAGTATGTCATTGGGACTGTGGCAATGAAGACGCCGTCTGGGACACTTCGACCTTCGCTTACCTTTCAACACACCAATTTCTCGGCGGAACTTACCAAGGTTGAGATGGACTGGTGTCTCATCGGACCGGTGAAAAATGGCAAGAACATAATCTCCGTGCCCAGTTTCCAATCGGATCGGTACATCTCCGTCGAGCAGACTGCACCCGTTGAAGGGAACACCGAAGTCTATGCCATGGCGAGGACAAGTGGATACTCGCTCGGTTTTGTATCTGATGTGCCTGGGTTGCAGAGAATTGGTGGTCATCTGAGGAGGGAGTGGACTGTCAGGCAGTATTCCCCTTTCAAGCACCCAAAGGATAGTCGAGCTGGCGCGCCTTGGTAAGCCTTGGTCTCTCTGTCTTCCACCTCATCCAACTGACCCTTTATGCAGGCAAACGTTGAAGCAGTGGGTGACGTCGGGGATAGGGGTACCCGGAGACTCGGGGGCATGGTTGATGCGGCGTTCTGACAACGCCGTCATCGGTCTCATCTGGGGGCGCAACCACGACTATGGTAATCCCCTGGAGCGAGTCCGTCTTACCTACTTCACCCCTATGGTGGATATCCTCCAAGATGTGCGGGATAATGTGAGTTCTCGAATGGCGAAGTCGGCCGTGTTTCCTCCCACTAACTCAAAGGCAGTACGCCGTCGAAGAAGAGGTTTCGTTGCCCAGCTACTCGGCCACAGATCTAGCACGAGGTTTGGATAGCCAGCGTAGCGCAGTGCACCTGGATGCATCTCGAGACCCCTGGAATGCCCTCGCCTCAGATGTGATTCAACAGCATCGTCACACCCAGGAGAATCTGATCAGAGACAATTTCGTCGACAGCAACATTCCCCCCTCTGGAGCAGTGTTCAATAATCCACAACCTGCTGAACCGGCCTCCATCTTGGTGGGGAGTTTGTCCGAGCCAATAGAGGCGTCTGTGCTTGCGGCAGGTCGCCGAACAATGCCACCCTATAGTGAGGGGGATCGCACAACGTCGACTTTGCGGTCTCAAGATCGATTACTTTTCGGAATCGGGGAAAATGTATCGGTGCCAGGTCTCTCCAGCTCGTCGTCCATCCACTCGAGCGCCGGCTCCATGGGTGAACCTTTCGATGCCATCTCTACGGGAAATGGAGTGCACATTGTCGAAGAGCAGAGCGTGCACGAAGAAATTATCGAGGTCGAAGAGCCCGTCCGGTCCAAAGCCTGTTTTCATCCTGCAAGCTCCCCCGCCTTTCCAGGATTGAGCTTCGTTCCGCCTTGAAGTTGGCAGGCTCTACACCGGAGTTTTCGCAGGTTGCCTGATAGGTGCCAGTTCCTCGAAGATGCCGAGCCACACAGTATTTCCTGACTATCCGTCGGATAACCCGGCTCGGTGATGATGACGAGGGTGGTATCCCAATACAGTAATCCTCGTCAGGAGGAGTTGGCGGTTGAGGTTGAGTTGTTTGCCTGCAGAGTCTTGATCATGGTCACGACACTGGGCTACTAAAGATATGGGTGGTATCAACGAGGCTTCCATATTTCTCGGGCGACCATGGCGTTGTAGTCATGGTGGTGTCATTCCACCTCAAGACCTCGATGAAGGTCTGGATGCCTTCTCCTTGATGCAGATGTCACTGGTGGACTGCAAGATCTTTGCATCAATGGCCCCCCACAGTCGCTTTGAAGGCAACAACTGTTTTTGGAGTGCGGGGAAATCACAAGGCTGGAAGGTTGGCTGGGTGGCCTGGTCTTCGGCCACTAGGGCCGACAGGCTGAGGAGGAAGAAGACGCTTGAAAGGCAGATCGTGCCGAAGGTCCTGGGAGGCTGCTCAGTAAGGTTCATGTGAGGCCCAGGATACCTACCGGGCACACCCTTATATGACTCCGTCTGCCTTCTGATTCGACTCGGAGATACGATGGCTCCTCAATGGTTGCGTTGAGCTTGGTAGGAAATGTATGCCTGTTTTTGGGATGTCTGCCTTAATAAAAAGTCCGTACGTATCCGCCGCGTTCTGTCGGGTTGCACAAAACTATAGACATCCTTCGTTTCTGGAAACTCGTTGATGCATGCATCGTGCGTGGTGGGGTGGGATTCCTTTTGTTTGGCTGCATATCTGCCATGTGCGTATGATGTATGTGAGAAGTAGGCAGCAGCAAAGGAATTATGTAGTTGGCTGGGCCCAAGGGTGCCCCTTGGCCCCCTCCTTGGCCGCTTTAACCAAAGGTTGATTGATGGACCTCAATATCTCATGCGGTGACGTCGAGCCCCAATCCAACAGTATAGCAGATGCATGGTGACACAACTCACCGAACAAGAATATAAAGGATCCACGACATCCCCTCAATCTCATCAAAGTTTGGATCTAGGCTGTTGGTGGCACGGCTGTCACGCCTGCCAGGGCTGAACAAGCAGGTCCGTCACAGCGGTTGTGTGAGGACCAAACTTTTTGATGTTATTTGTCGCCTTGCCGTTCCCAACCCCCGCGAAGAAAAGTTTGGGTGCGTAGTGTTCGACTCCCGCCCCACGGATACGTTGGTGTGCCTTCAGGTTGCAGCAGGTCGCCTGCTTATCGCGCCTCGAGATGCGACGTCTGACTAGGTACCCCGCAGGATGTCCGAACCATGGGGGGAACATCGCTTGGAAGAAAGTGTCAGCTTTTTTTGTCCTTCCCCCTAGATTGCCGAGCCGGAGGGTTTGTGAATAACTGCATGTCTGACCCGAATGCATCTTTCGGCGTGTGGCTCACCGACTGGGAAGGCGTCCCTTCTGACCGAACTGAACAGCAGAGATTTTGCGAGCAAGATGGGGGCCTGGAAGCGCAAGCAGTCACTTGAGGCTCTCCGTCGTGTACAGCACGTGCTCGCAAAACTTGTAGGTTTCCAGCTAGGCTCGAACTTCCACACGCGGAAGCTCCCTCGCTCTAGTAGTGGGAGCATGGGGATTGGACTTGATCGGGATGTTATAACCGTCAAGGCGACCGCGCCTTACCAAACGTAGCTATTAAGAGCCGGTAGCCAATCATAATGACAGAAGGGACAGGCAGTGCAGCTTACCCGAAGCTGGAGTCTGTTGGTGCCTGTCCGGTGACAGACAGGAGATTTACTTGGTAAATGGGATGATGGAACATTCAAATATCAAGGCCCAATCGTGAGTTGACATCGTGGCAGTTGTCAACATGGTATACACCCCGATAAGCTTATGTGGGGGTAAGAGTAATCCTATACGCCACATATACGCTTCGTTAATAATCTCCAAGGAAGGCGTATCATGCATGCATACGGATACGTCTTTCACACCGAGAACGGATCTCGAGAAAGGTCCTCAAGTCAGGGGAGCTTCATCTCAAGCCACAACAAGGCAACCAGAGGCGAAGCACCATCTGTAACTCGATAAGGAGCAAACTGGAAACCCCGCTTGGCTATGTCCATTTCCAGTTGGTGCTGACCTCTCCTCTCTCGGAGTTACAATTCCTTTCTGATTAGGTGACACAAGTTCAACTCGGAGGATCCAACAGAAAGGATTATGTGGGATGAGAGAGCAGCGGTGAGCGGAACTGGTATCGGAATCCGAAGAGACGGTTCAGCCGGGGGGGGAAGATCTCCAACTCTGGGGCTTCTCTCGACTGACAAAGAAGGAACTGTGTGCGAGTGTTGTCGGTGTTGGTTTTGGGCAGGAGGCCGTCAGGAACAGGAAGTTCCATATCCACATTTGAGGCTTTTACAGGAACCCTTGTCGAGGCATGATATCCCGTCAATAAGTACCTTAGGTGCAAAAATGCGAGCTCAAAAGCGGCAAGAGGTGGGATGTCAAGTGGAAAAGGCATGATAGAAGAAAAAAAGACGCATTGGATAAATTTCCGCATCAAATTTCAAATGCATCAAAACGACAAGGTCAACGTCGGCCCGGCGCGACCGGAGTGGCTGTGTCCTTGGCCGGTACGGGTTGAGATGGGCATGTGAGAAACGTGACCTGTCATGTTTTGGAAATCTGCGAGGAGCCGACTCCAGATCGAGCACTGGCCAGGAGGGGATCAAGTTCACGATCGGGGGGGTTCTGTGCCGCATGCTTGCTTATTTGATCGATCCTGGTGGAGCTTGCCGAGTTCATGTCGATGAAAGTGCAGAAATAAAAAGTGCTTGATTCTGATGACGTGAATATAGGTACTTGCAAGTAGATGGCGGGGTACTGCCATGAAACAAATTCAATTTGAAGCTTCATCAAAGTAGCTAGGAAACTTACACCATGCTTCTTCCCTATCACCAACCACCAGAATCAATCAACAAAGGGAAGACAAAGACCTTGTCGTCTATAAATCAACATATAGGCGGATTGCTATGGGGAAGGAGGCGTGTGTGAGTGAGATGATTTACTGATTAACAAAAAGCCAAAAAGTAAGTAAATGCAAACGCTGGATGTTTTAATCAAACTGATTGTTGTGCCATAAGGTAGTTTTGTTTCGTTTGATATGATGTGGATTGCTTGATTTGTGATGTTTCCTTACAAGTCAACCTAATTCTGCAGATCCTAAATCAAATTAATTCACAATCTTCTATATAACACAATCCTATCCCACCTATCCTCTAAAAGTAAAAGTGTATCTGCTAACTCGAAGCTAAAGGCCTTATCAACATCTCCAGTTCAGGGAGCGAACGGAAATGGTCCAAGGGGCGGAAGAACTACAGATGAGAGCGAACGTGACTATGACGTTGTATCACTGGGGGTAACCAAGCATGAAAGCCCTGACACCGGGCCAGATAAAAGAACATGTGCCTTTGTCCTTGGAAAGCTATTCTTATCAAAACACACCATCACACTATCCCGCTGTTCCCTCAACAAGTCTATTGTTTCTAGTCACAATGTGAAAGAGCCAGGTAGGCGTGCTCTCCTGTGAAAGTATTTAGCTAGGTACCACATCTACCTCTCAAAAGTGAGTCTCGAAATCATCATCAATCACCTCATCTCATCCCCACCAACTCTTCTTGCGAAAACAAAGCAGACTTACAGGTTAAGTTCTCTATTTTTCAAACCACACTACCATCTAACCCCCCAAACCTCAAAATGACCCGCACAACCACCAACCACATCATCACCTCCGAAACCATCAACGGGGTCACCCAAACCATTGAGCACGTCACCGAGGAGGAATGGCTCAACATGTGGGAGTGCTGCCGCTGCGCCAACGAGCTCGCTTACCGTAGACACCCCAATCGGTGCCCTCATTGCCGCCACCGGGTCTGCCAGCGCTGCGAGGTCTACGACATATTGAGGATCCGCTCTTTCTCACGCAATCTTACAACAGGTGAGTACTACAACATCCGGGAGCGATTGGTGAGGCAGTAAGTGAGTGACTGGGCGAGGTAAGGGTCCGGGTGAGGCGAGGGTCAATGTTTAGAAAATAATGAAAACCCATGATTTGTTGATCATCTATTTAATATGTGCCCGATCTGTTTGAACACCAATGTTACCTAGTTTTGCTGTGTGACATTCGCAAATGTATGCAATATCAACTTTCTCACTTCCGCCAGCCCATGTCTTCTTGTTGTTACTGATTTCAACTTTTTATTCTCGTTTATGAATTATTCCTATTTTTTCCAAAAAGAATACCGCACAATCCCATAAGAAGCCAGTGTCGCCAAAAGCAAGATAAGTACAAACGTAAAAATGTCTCTGAAAGAACACGAGAGAAGTTTGTTCATAAGTGTCGCAAACGTAATTCGGTGCCGTCCACACCATCCCTTGCCTTCTTCATTGGGAAGACCTCAAGGGGGAAACCGGTAGCATGTGAAAACAAAATGACCACACACTCTCAACACCAAAATAAAACAAAAGCCAAGTGTTAGGTACTCACTGTTGTCCTTTGAAAACAACAAATGACCGGCTCTTCGCCGCTCGAGAACAACCAAATAAAAACCTCGCCCCTTTCTCTCTGCGCTATCCTCTCCTCGCCCCGTCCCCTGACACCACTCAACTACCGTTCATAGGTATACTGCCACTCCCCCCAGCCATCCAACTTTCGTTCGCCCCGTCATCGCCCCAAAAGAACCGCTTCGCTGCGACGGCCTGACAAGCTACCCGAAAGGGATCATCAAAGGCATGCCAACAGCGAAGGGAGGCGAGCAGAGGAGAGTCCTGCGCAAGCAAATGTCAAAGAGGCCAAAGAATACAACCCGGCTTCCCCATAGGCCAGCCAAAGTCGCTCAGCTTTTACCACCGCCTTCTGTCAGCTCTTCTTCAGAATGCTGTAGCTTTGCCCCTATTGTTACAAAAGTTTTAGCCCTTGGTGACGTGTGGTGGCAATGTGGATGCCGACTCGAAGCTGGACTGTGACTGAGCTCTGAGTGCTGGGCGATAGGAGTGTTGTTGGTAATTGGTAGATGCCAAAATCACTGATCTCCTACTTTTTCTCAAGAAGTGATGGCAGCAGCATCAGGAAGCTCTCCCATCTCAACGCTCTCAACCGGAGTCATTGGCGTTCCCTTAGCCTCTGTATCATACTCAGGGGCAACGCTGAACTCATGAGTTGACGAATCATATCGCAGCCATTTGTTACTGGAAGTGGCAATCTTGTGTCCCAGCCACAGCACACGCTCCTTGCGCTCCTCGGCCATCGAAGCAACTTCAAAATACTTCTCGTCATCATCGATCTTCTCGTTCGAGAAGCAGTCGCTAGGAGACACTCTATCTGCCCAGGCAAGGCCCCTCATGGCATAATCCTCGGGCAAAGGTCTCTGAGACTCGGATTTTGGAAGAACGCTCCCTTCAATGCGACTATAGTCCTTAAGAGGCCCATGCAACGTGTTCATCATCAACGCAGTCCGCTTCCAAGGAAATGACGGTGCCACATAGTGAATGGCTTCAGGGAAGAACGTAAGATGGTAAATAAAAACGAGAGTGACGTGAAGAAACGGAAGAACGTTGGGGTCGCCATCCCGACGTGAAACGATATCGTAGGTTCGAGAAAATAGCTTGAGCGCAATAACCAGCTCTTCTGGGATAGGAGAATCAAGGCCGCTCCCTTGCATCGGCTGGTCTTGGGTTTCACCATCATCAGCACGGCTTTGCTTGAGTGACTTCGAAATTGGGTTGGCTTCATTGCCATAGCCGACCACAGCGCAGCAATTGGAAATGCCCATGTGATAACCGGCCTCAAGCCACTTGCGACTGGATCGAGTGATTTGGCTGTCCAGAGACTGGAGAAAGTCATCCATAGTTGACTGCAGTTTCTCCGTCTGCTTGCTGCTGAACATGATGGCGTGGACCTTAACAAACGCAAACTCGGCAACCGAGAGCCTCGACTGCTGCTGATTAGGAGTCGGGGCCATGATTGGGTCAAACAGAGTCATGATACTCTCGCGAGCAGAGCCGAAGGGAATCGCGACACAAAGGGACTTGGTGTAATAATAGAGCTGCTGAAGCGCGTTGGGGCGGGCGAGAATGGCCAAGTGGTGATACAGCCGTCCTGTCGTCGGAGCCTTGTCAGAAGCCTTGGAATACCAATGGCGGCTCACAGCAGTCCAGTTTTCCCGGTCCCGAATATCGTCATCTTCGATGGCCATCCTGTAGCGTCCAAGATCGCCAAGGCATTCGATCCAAGTGTCCTCAAATGCCGGGACAGTTTCATAAAGAAGAGCCATCATCGAATACGCGAGATAGATGAACATCAACATGTGCTCGAGACTCGCTGGAAGTCGGTGTCTAAGCAACTCAAGAAACGAATGAATACCGTGCCTCCACATGCGCGCAGGCATGGCATATTTCGATGCCAATCTTCGCAAGGCAGGACTGGCAGAAGGATGCTGAGAAGCGAGAAAGAAATCATGATGTTCGTGAAGCAAGGTCCTGTGGAGTGCTATCAAGGCTTGCCACTGCTCGTTGTTGAGCTTGTTCGTTGGGTCATTTTGTGAGTTTTGAGCGTTATCAACTTCGATGCATTTGCTCTCCACCATGACCAGGCCGGCGTAGATTCCCTTCACTTCGGCCACTAGTTGGTCCTGAGAAATGGGTCGTGTTTCAGGTTGCTTGATAAGTTCAGTCGGGTCGTTGTCCTCTACTTGAGTGGAGCTTCGAGAGGTCGAGGTGCGTGGTTGGCGATGAGTTGGCTTGGATGTGGGGGTAGATGAAACCCGTGAGGCAACATTGGACTTGTCGTAAGGACGTTGAGATGTTGTGGCATCAGCATCAGGTGTCCATAGGGTGCCTTTGGCAGGAGGTCTTCGATCAGACTCTGCCCGAGCCTTGGATTTCTTTGGGGGGGAAGGACTGCGGGACCTGGATGGTTGTCTTTTTGAATCTGGAGTCGACCTCCTGCTGGGTCGATCCGGTTCAGGGACACCAGGGTCTGGATCTAAGGGCTTCTGATTGGATATCTGTGTGAAGGATTGCAGGGTCTTTGTATCCTTTGAACTGGGGTCCAAAGTGCGTGTGGCGGGTTTGCTGTTCTCTCTGGTTTGTGTGAGTTGGGAGATCTTTGAAAATGCAGGGAAAGCAGGGACGTCTGCAGAGACACATACCTTTCATTTGGGGCAACAGCTTTCCATTTATTTGCTATTAGTTCTTTTTTTTCCTCGGCGGTCTTTTCACTAAACAACTCAAGATGGTCTGTTTCGTAATGTTTTTCGAAGATGTTGAAGCTGGCGTGAAGTTCCTGGCTGCAGTCGGGGCATTTGTTTTTCTTCACCGACGACCGCCGAAGGTGTTCATTCCATTTCTTAGTGAAGTCCATTTTTAGCCTCAGACAGAGAGTCTTCAGGGTGGATGGTGACGCGACACTCTGATGATGTTGACAATGTTGAGTTCCGTGGTGGGGAGCTCAACTCTGTAGCAGTCCAGAATTTTGATTGGTCGGCGTGTCCCGTGAGTCGCCGAAAGGTTCAAAAATGTATAAGGAAGCGGGGCTGATCTCAGTTTCCGCAAAAAACGGCTAGATTGTAAAAACAGCAAGCTCGGAAATGAAGTGAAAACTGATTGTTGGCAACTCAAGATGCGCTCGGTGGTGTAAGGTATTTCATCGATATCAAGTGCAGCCCTTGCGAACCACGCGGCCCATGGAATTCTCCCATAAAGCTCAAGAGAGTTTTGTCTTGGAGCTTTGTACCTCACGGGGCTTGGTGGGGTTTAAAGCGGCAAGAGAGGTTGCCTTGCCAGGTGAGGTGGTTCGCACAGGTGGTTCGCCAGAAAGAGCCGCATTTCTGGGACTGTAACCTCATCCCAACCCCTCTCTACAACACCTCCTTCACACATTGCCACTTTAAAGCGCCTGGCACGCGCACACACAGGCAAGCAATCTATCCTGGGCTCATCTGAGCCAACCTTCAAAGCAGGAGTGCACAATGAATGTCTTTTCCACACCGAATACTTGTCCAGCATGCGGCTTAACCACTCTTCCAATCAACCAACTCCTCGTAACCACCTCAACCTCAGGCAGTTGTCGAGTTAGAATTTCCATTCGGTGTACACATGATCATGCAGCCTCATCATTCCGTGTCTATCTTGGTCAATACTTCCAGTGCAGTACGTCACTTCCCAGCAATTTGCAAGGCACTTATGCTCAACACTAGGTATACTCAACCTTCGAAGATTTGACATCTGTCTAAAATCCTGAGCCCAACGCATTTCACCGTGGCCAACACACTAATTATCGGAATCTGAAAATTTGGGGAACAGTCAGAAAACCGTTGCCACTTATTGGTAACATCTATATTCTAAGAGCAGCAGGGTGTTTCACAGGTTAGTGGTTTTTTTGTGTAGCCACTCTGTGTTCTTAGTTCTCCAATTCCCTCTTTGCATCAATTTGCACGCCCGCCAGCCAACAAGCTGTTCACTCATGTGTCACACGTGATTTGTCAGAGGCATCCGCACACAAGTGGCGTGTCGCTAATCTTGCCACGCATTTGTGGCGAGTAATTGACGAGGGCAGCTGGAAAACTGCCCAAACCAGTTACACCTCCGACTTCTGCTGCTTCTAAAAGGCCCCCGGAAACCGACCTTCGCCCCTCTCCTTCAGTTTCCACGAGATTTCGAAACCCAGCCATCCTTTATCACGACATCCATCATACCCCTCCTGCACGACCATTCTCCAAGTACCAGGCATGGGGCCTCCAGACGATACTTGTCCGCACAGGCATGCTAGACGGGATTTCGGTACCCATGGACGCCGCCAAACTCGTTCCGTCGGGGGAGAACATCTTGTCATCCGGTAGGCCTCTTGGGGCAAGGATTTGAACGAATCGTAAACCGCGAATTGCCTGTTCACCCTGCCCTTCAGTGCGGCCCTCGTATGGAACTACTCCCGCCCGACTCTGGGACCTCTAGCGACTCTTCGTGGCGATGTGATGGATCGAGTTCTCATATTGGTGTGTCGGACAATTTAGCCAGGCCGTGGACGCCTGGTGTGATCTCACAAGCTGGATTAACAGCATTGGGACATTGGATGGGGCTGAGATTTGTCGAACAATAGTGCGGAAGGGGACGATCAGCAAATTAGGGCTTGGTGATAGGAGCCATCTGAGCCATCCTCGCGCTACAGTTGGCTTACTGGGCGATTTAGCGTGACGAGTCATGAGATATGAGGATTGGCGGAAGTCATCTAGCAGGAGGTCGGGGAAAGACAGAAAGAGGCAAATGTGCCGCTCAGCCAGTGAGGATGCTGAACAACAACATTTTGGATACGATACAGTGCTCGACAGGATGCTGTGCCTACAGATGATGCACTTTAAGGCAGCGAAAGAAGCCCAGAAAGGCTCGGGCGAAACTATTAACACACCTCATCATGGCAGTGGTCACCGTTGTGGCTTGATATCTTATTTTGGGCGGGCTTTGGAGAGCTTCGCGACGGTCAAGCTGGCAGGCCACTTGCTTGTTGGCCAGCCCTCGATTTGCAACCTGACAAATGGCGAAAGAGACATGTTGACTCATTTGATGAACAGGCGACAAGAATTTTGCCTCCGCATCTAGCACTCGAGTCTGACAGATTTGAGGTAGGGTCAGTCTAACGCAACAAGTTGTTCCGCAACAAAAGAGAGCCTCCCCTAGATCAATGAATTGCAAGCCTGGCACATTGTAAAACAGAACCGACAGTCCACGAGGATCATCAACAAATATCGTTAGGACGAGATGACGGGAAGGAGTACATCACTGAAGACCTCAGTGTCCCTTGCTTCTTTGCCTCGTTTGGCTCATGAGGCTCTCAGACGAGCGAATCCCAAGGCTGCATCTGCCATGCCTGCAGTTGGCCTTATCACAGTTGAAGTTGGTGTTGGTTCAGGTTCATCTGTGTCATCTTGACCACACCATCAATCACCACCAACCAACCGCCCTCTTTCCCAGCAGTTTGGCAATGCGAGCCCCTAGAACGACGGGACACAAGGTGTCTCTCTCACCGACTTACGCCTCAATATCTTTGCAGTTCACATCGTCTGCCTGGGCTTGGAAGGTCTCGGTCACCGCTCAGAGGTTCTGTTTCATTCCTGATCTCAACTGCAGGGCAAATCACGGCCCAATTCTTATATACCTGGAGTAGTTTTACCCCGAGCAACTACGCTACTCAGAACCATATAGTGGCCTTCGGTGGCCATCTAATCGGAACAACTCCCGTCTCTTCACCGCTCCCCAAATAGGGCTAAGGTATACATATATTCTCGGCACGAACCACAATGTTGCAGGTGAAACTCCTGCCCTGGAAGTGCCCAAATGAAGTGAAAGCTTGCTTTTTTGCTGCATCATGCCCCCGACTTCAGATCTGTCGCTGCTATTGAGGTTTGCCATCTCTCTCCTGTCTTCAGAAACTGCAAGAACAGCAAAGATGAAAGTTGCCTTCTGCAAGCCAGCTCACAACACAGGGGTCTATCAGCTATCTGCGTATCTGGCGCAATTGAGCAAATATTCAGCATCGGATTGGGTTCACATGCATCCCCGGTCTCGATTATTGGCAGTCCAGTGGGATGTTTTCTTCCGTCATTCCAACAAGACTTCTTTTCTCAGCGTTCAAGTATGTTGAAAACGAATATTTCCCTTCTACTTGACATCCAAGATACTGTGGCATGGGTTCACAGGTCCAATGAGGGACAAAATTAAAAGGCCAAGCACGCTGGTCCCCCATAGGTATGCAAGCAGCCGTGAATGTGGATATGTTTACGGAGTATGGGGATTTATAAGGCTGAACTGCCGCAGGTTTCCCCGAATCCTGTCAGTTCCCGACGAGGCCGAGATAACATAGCTTTCCATCCGGAAGGATACCGGCATATCGTGGAGGTGAGGCTCGATGTGGCGGCGATTAGCGTTTCCCAGCAAGAAATCACCTCACTGTTAATATCATATTTTTGATCCTCAACAGAGCTTGTTTGCCTGGATGTCCACATGCTACACACACACAAAAACTGAAGAACAGCCAAACTGATAGATGCGGATGAGTACTAGTGCCAGGTTCAAGTGGTGCCACAGAGTCGCTGCGACATTTTTGCATCTACCCGACCACGAAAGAAGTACCAGCCTCGTGCAGTTGTGCGTTGTATCTCCAGGAAAGCGACATGTGTAACTATGTTTGACCATTTCAAGCCAAAGATAGCTGAACCCGCCTTCGTTTGCAACGCGCATGTCCAAGGTAGCTATCAAGGCGTCCCTGCCTAAGAACCACTTCTGATGACATCAGCATGTTAAGTGACTGTCGCAAACAGAACACAAGACAACAGCATGATAGCAACATTATCTTGACATCTATATGTCCTTACTAGGTATGTTACTCTCTCAGTGTGGTTGTACACTTTGGTCAAACTCAGGTTATCATGACTTTCACATGCTGTTTTGGTTGTCATAATAAACCGCCAAGTCCTTCGAGGATCTGCCACATTCATGCTTGGCGGTCCACTTGTAAAGTAACGTCAGCATTCTTTCTTGATGGGTTTGGAAGGCTGGATAGTATTGCTACCTACAGCTAGCTCTGTGGAGCTTGCCGTGCTTGCTCAGTCGGTGCCCATGAGGTGGCAACTGTGTGAAAAGAACCCCAATCTCAACTTTCACCGCATCTCTTACTGTGTATGTCGCTTAACATTGCACAACATGTACAGCAGGCATAGTAGGTTACATTCGTGATCCAACAACATACGCCAACACAGGATGAAAGGAAATAAAAATCGTACCATTCTCCCATTGCACAGTCCCCGTTGATAATAACTCCGAGAGAATAAGCGTAGTACCGTGTTAAAAACGTTCACCTTCAAGTTTTGCATGGGTCCCAATCCGGCAATCCGTCCTGTGTATACAGCATGCATGTCATACACCAACCGGTAACTCCCGACTTACACTCCCGTTTGTGTCTGTCTAGGATAGGAAAGACAGTCAAGGCAGACTTGTCTCTTGACTCGGAACGCCGCATTGTTGCTGGGTCAAGTGATTCGTGTCCCCTTTCCCTTTGTTGACCTCCTCCACCATATCAGCATGAACATTACCTAAGATGCAATATCGCCATTCGGTGATGTCACCTGCTCGGCTTCTTGCCCTGCCTTCGGTAGGTAGTGTATAATGATAATGTGATATTGCCGTCATTCTTCGGCTAAGAGCCCTGTCACTTTGTCCCCTCATCCGTTTGGTCGCTTTACCAACCTAACAACTGCCTTGAGCTTGGTAGCAATCCAGCAATCAGGGCGCGTATATTCCGTTCGCATTCGCGCAAATCCTGGACATAAGGCAGGGCTGCATATGCGAAAAGGCAATAAATGCAGAACCCCGCTATGCTCAGGCACCTTACAGCTCACAGCGCCAAATCGAATCCAGTGAGCTAGGCCCCCCCCACTAATAAGAAGGGAGACAAGACACTGGACCTTTCCCGTGATCCGGAGAAAGGTCCGGTTCGTCGAGAACAGAGAGTAATTGGCTTCGTCCTTTCGATCCAAAGATCAGTGTCTCGTGGGTCTGATCGTATCAGGCATTTGCTTCAGATAGATTTGCCCTTGATACGGTACGTAGCGCAAGGCGTCCACACGGTCGTCAAAGCACCAAGGCGAGCTTGTTTGTTCGCCGGAATCCACAAAATGGGGTCAAACAAATTTCAGACGAAAGAAAGGATCTAACGAGGCAGAGAGCTGAGCCAGCGACTCTGCGTTTGAGGAAAGCCGCATCAAGGCGACAGGATTTTGGCGCTGACCCAAGCCGTCGGGTCTAATAGGTAATCTAGGCACATTACGTCTGTAAGCCGAAGGTTCTGGTATACTGGCTATTTCTGACAGAGGCTAAGGCGGCGTAGGGCTGTATCTATGTCAATTGCGGTGAATTCTTACTGTGTCAGAAGCAAGGGGATGGTTTATGAATCTCGGTGTGAGGTTGGCGGCTGGCAAGGCGTCGTTCGCAGAAAAACGGTTTTATTGTGGGGTGAATCTACCTTAGATCATGTTGCGGGGTCTTCCTTGACGGCACCCGTGCGTACTGTAGCCAACGACAAGCCCCTTTTTCCGCTTAGATAAGCAGACCCTCTTTTGACTTCATGGAAGCCGCGCCCCTGAGCTGAACCTCACCAGACCGACCAACCTCACCGACGAAAACCAAATCAAGGAATGCGCCGCGTGGCGTTATTCTTCAGCTAGGTTTTCTGATAGATCTTTGCCTTCTCACTCGTAGCTTGTCTGTCGCCTTATTTCCTTCAGCTCTCCACGGGCAAGGCGGGGCGGTCAGTCGGGGGTCACAAGCGGGAAACAAGGGCGTCATTCGGCCGTCAAGAAATGAGAATATTGGACGAGGGTTCTTCCCGACTGACTTCTGAGGCGGGTGTCGTCATAAGCTCGTCGGTGAAGGGAGAGGAAGGTGCCAGTTCTGAGAAGCTGTAGAACCGTTCATTGTATCCCGAGAACCATTTGTGAAACGAGCTGAGGGGGCGGTGCTTTAAATGCTGGTCTCTACTCCATACGGCCACGCGGCCGCTGCCCGTGTTGTAGACAGATACCTATGTCATTGGAAGCTATGAACGAACCGATGTTCAAGCATGAAAGAGGTTTGTTACTAAAATGCGGGGAAAGCTGCGGCTCAAAGATTGCCCCGGGATGGACGGACGGGTTGGGGGCCGCGCAACAGTTTAGATGCGAGGATGCCTCGTCGTCTCATGTTCAATGTCTCAAGCCCTGCAGATCCGAAGCGCAAAGCCGGAACCCCGTGCCCGGGACCTCCTCCTGACCCCAGCGATTTAAGGTTTTGGGGGCGCACAAGCCGGAGCCGGACAGCAGCTGGCGAATACCTTGTTGGGGTGCATTCCGGTCTCCCCTATCTGTCTTGTTGCCTTACGCTTCTATTGGACAGCATTTTGATGTGGTGGTAGATGACGACGACTGAGATATCCCTTGATGATACCAAGTCTTGCTCGATTTCGGAGTTGTTGGGAACGGGCACGGGAGGGTTGCCTTGACAAGAGAAATCATGGGAGGCCTCTTTCAGGAAAGCGCAGCAGAATAAGCTTCATATACAAAATTTGCATAATGCGGGCGGTGCTCTTCCTTCATGACGTTGTCACGTCGTCGTTCCAGATAACCGGGCCGACCCGGCCGTGTGTCGGGGGCGCAGTCACCCAAGCGGGTCTCAGTGTCGGTTCGGGCGCCGCCCACGGCCGCAAATAAGACTTTTGCATAACCTGAAGCCTAGACTTACCGAAATGACTATGCTATCGCTTCCGGGTGATGTTGTCTTGCTGCTTTAATGATGTGCTTGAAGGTGCCCGTTGAACACGAGCCCGAGCTGCCTGTTGTTGACCGACACACAGCCATATCATTCGACTCACCTATCTCTGATAGGAAACATCTTGGGCCATATCTAAACAACCGGTTGCCTTGTTTCGGTCGTTTAAGTCGCGGGTTTGATCTGTTATCCAAAAAGTCATGAGAGATTGGCCACAAGCAGCCCTTTGAGGGAATATATCGGTTAATAACGCCTGTTGTGTACCCCAAAATAAGGTGTGGCTTCACTTGTGTAACTGTTCCGCCTCCAAAGTTGGCCAGAAGCTTTGTGACAATTTCACATGCTGTTACCACTGCAACTGTCACGTATCGATGCATGTCGATCCTGGAACAGGCGGGCAGATGACACGGCATCGGCAGCTAGACGAATTCGAACATGGCTGCTGTTGGTGGGGTAGTGATGATACGGTGTACAACATGAGGAATTCTCGAGCTTGGACTCGTGGTCGATTCTGCAGTGATTTTGCACCAGGGGTCGATGGGGGTCCAAGGTAGTACCCAGACCACGCCAGTATCATCACACCACAAGTTAGTCACAAGCAGTGATTGGGGGAAGATAGGTGGCTATAATTGGCTTATGCAGCATGAGTATATTGTTTATCAGTTAGGTGTAAGTGAGAGAATATTTGCTCCAATCTTGGTCATGATTGCAAGTACTACTTGAGCTATCACCTTTGCCAATCTGTCAGGCATATTGCGAGCGGTATGCCACCCCAAAACTCCAAAAAAAAAAAGCCTTTCAAGGGCTATGAAAGCTTGGTCATAGTGAAACATATTCGCAAGTTATTGCCATCTGCTGCTCTCAACTTGCTGAAACCCGCCAGAATAGGAAAATTTCGCCGTGATTAACCATAGAGGTGCATTCATGAGTTCGCGTCTCACCTTTGCCTTTTGTGATGTAAGACGAGGCAATGAGAAACAGATCCGGCGATTTGTTGTTAGTGGCCACTCCTCGAAGATCATGACTTGTCGGGAAGAACTGAATGAAGAATACAAGGTTGGGTGGGTCGGTTCTCCGTAGGTCCAGACTATCGTCGTCCCGGCAGAAAGAGATCGTGACCAGGCTGGGGTTGGTGAGGTTGCCGGCTGCGTCAGCAACAGTTCGAGGTTGGTGGTGATGGAAAGTACGGCATCAAGATGAACAAGAAACAAGTCTCCAGTGGGAGTCGAGTACAGAGGAAGGCCGTGACAAGGTCGACAACACGCACAGCAACAAGTCGAACCCCCTCGCTCCTTCCTTCCCAACACAACCGCGGTATATATAGTACTTCAACCATGCTCCTTCCATCAGCGGCCCCGTTGGCCTCAAAAGGGCCTCGTGGCTAAATGGTAAGCCCGCTGATCTCCCCGCCGGGGGCTTGCAACCGATAGCCCCCGAGTTCGATTCCGAAGCAAAACCCACGGGTTTTCGTAGCCGTCCACCTTCCTCAGACACTGTTTCTGAGCCCGTTGGCCGGTGAGCTTTTTGGGTTGTCTTTTTGTGATCTGGAATCAGCTTCTTCAGGGCAGCCATCCTTCCTGGTGTCAACAATGCTCGAACTGGAAATCATGCCGCAGACGTAGCATTTGATCTTCCAACATAAAAGTCGCAAATAACGAGCAACAACCAACTCGAAAGCCAGAACAATGTCATAACAGCCATCAATTAAATTACCATATGTATTTATCCCCCCCGTTCCCAATCCTGTTGTACATATACAAACCCCTTCTATACCTCGTCTACATGGGCGCACTCCACCTCAAGTTGATCTGCTTTTTCCTCACCTGTAAAGTCACAATGTTAGTCGACATTTCTCAATTTGCGCAAGAAGAGTAAACTTACCATAGGAGCCAACATAGTCACACCAACAAACAACGCCAACACCGTCGATACAAGCGACACCTTGTTAAATCCCTTCCCAAGGATGTCGAACAAGAAGCTAGGAGTGACTCTTGTGCCGAAAATATCCACACCATAGGCAAACACGAGACTGGTGCTTTCTACAATGGCTGGGGACGTGATGATCTTCTTGATACCAATGACATCCCTCTCATGGGTGATAACACTCTTGGGGTCGATCTCGATCGCGGGATGGTACTTGAATAGACCCTCCTCCATCTCGGCCGGTGTAGCATCCCGACCCACCGGGCGACGGGGTTCGAGGAGCATTTTTGGGATGGCCATGATACCATGTGATTCAGGCAGGTAGGCGAGGAGTTGGCGAGAGGTGATCCCCTGCCTGGTCTGCGAGACCTGCAGGGCCGAGATAGGAGCGCCCATGACGTAAGTCTGGGAAACAACCGAGGGAAGGGCAACGCCAGTAGGGACATCAACGGGGTCGAGAGAGGAGAAGGTCGAGGCGTCACCGAGCGGGCCGCGGTCATTAGCCTCCTCGCTTTCGTAAAGGTCCGAAACAACAATCTGATAGCCTCTAAGAGACTGGGCCGAGTTCTCGCGCAGAGTATACTGTCCAAAGAAGGAGCAGACGAACCAATTCTCGGCCATGGCACACTCGACAGACTTGGTGGGATCGACTCCGTTGTACTTGGCTGAGGACAGGATCTGGCCAGAAACAGTGTCAAGAAGGTACACAGTAAGGGTCCAGGCCTTGTCATCGATAGCGGCAACAACAATAGTGTTCGGGTTCAAGTACTTGTACTTGACAGTGCGGTCACCGAGGACACGACCAATGGAAGCAACAGCATCGTGCGAGGGCCTGGTCGCGATGCTCACGATGCGCTGACCCTCGGGCACAGAGAAGGTCCAAGATGTAGACTCATGAGCGGTCTTTTCGTCCGCAAGGAAGACAACACCCTTCAGCTCGCCATCAGGACCACGAGTGACGACAGTCTGCTTCGGAGCTTTATCAACAGGGAGGCTACCAATCTTGCCGTCCCGACCGATACGCAAGAGACGCTGGCCAGAGGCAGTGTCAACAAGAGCAGTGCTCTGCGTTGTAGCTTCGGAGCTGGGTGCCTTGGCGCTAAGAATCTGGCCCGTCTCGGTCTTCAAGACCGCAAAGTCATTTTTGGCACCGAGGATGGTGACTTGGCCTGAGGACTCATCGACTTGGATTCCCTTGACATCCCACTTCTGGCCCTTGGGAATCTGAAACGCCCTCTTGCGCCAGACAGCCGCGCCGGAGTTGCCAATATCAAGCCCATAAACCATGCCGCGCTTGGTGACAAGAATGACAAGCTTGTGGAAGCCAAAGCTGTCGCGCGAGAGCTTTCCAGCGGAAGAAGTCACGTCGGTGCCGGCGATACTGCTAATAAGCCTCGCAGGCACATTGTTGAGATAACCCGGAAGGTACTGGAGATCGTTGATATGGCGCTTGACGCGGTGAATGTAAGCTTGGACTGGGTTGCTGTGAGCCTCCTGTTCGAGGGACTTGGCCAGCTCCTCGCTCTCGGGAATCTCGGCAAAAATAGCAGCAACACCACCTGAAAGACCTTCGGGGCGAGTCCATCCGACCTCGCCGTTGCGGACGAGAGCCCACTCATCATCAGCGGTAAGAGCCGCAGACCTAACAGCATAATTGCCATCGGTTCCGGCCTTTTTGATCACCTCGGATACTGCGTGGATGGGAGCGATCTTGGAGTTGGTGTTCTTCAGTGGCCAGCGTCCAAGGACACCGTGAGACTGGGACGAGACCAGAATCAACTCATCCTCGGTGATACGCGTAAAGTACACGTTAGCCGAAATTGAGCTAGTTGCAAAAGCACCCTTTCCAGGCAGCAGAGGCAGCTCATACGCCTTAGCGATATGTCCAGTCTTCAGATCGATATGGTAAACCTCGCCCTTGTTGCCAGTCGCAGTCTTGGTGTGCACCAAGAAATGCGGCTGCGACTGGATCAGATGAGGGGCATGAATCTCGACCTCAACCGTCCCTTCAACCAAGGGGAACTCCTGGCTTGTCTTCAACCCCAGAACATTGACCCTCAGAGTCGTATGATCAGCATCAGTCCAGGCCACAATAGGAGCTGCCGAGTTCGCCCCAACAAGCATAATATCCTGCTCATCATTGAGATTCGCCTTCGTCCCAATAACCAGCTCATCCAACCTTTTCCCGGTAAGGGTATCCAAAGTAGTAACCTTCAGGCTGTACCCCCCCTTGGTGCCCTTCAAGAAAACCACAAACACCTTCTCGACATTCGTGCTAACCTGAAGCGGCACATCCTTGGTCACTTCCCTAAACTCCCACACGACACTCCCATCAGCAGCATTCAACCGTCTCAACACCGTCTCTCCCTTCTCCTCCTCCTCCTCCTCAAACAACACCAGCACATCCTTCCTCTCCGCCTCGGTCATTTCCATAACCTCCAGATCCTTGACCTTTCCAGGAAACCTCGCCCAGAATTTGTTCCTCCCCGTCACCGCATCCCAAGCATGCACCTCGCCCCCATAAGCACTAGCCACCCAGCCCTCGCCCTCACCCGCCCTGGCGAACCCCTCTCCTACTGTCGTCTCATCTTTGTTCTCCCCCGCCAAAAACTGCCTCCAGACCACCCCGCCAGTGCCTGGGTTCACAGCCCCCAACACACCCTCATCACTCAGCGTGTACAGCAAGCTCCCCTGGTCGTCTTTTCTAGGGCGGTGGAAGAAGGTCGTTTCCCTCTGCGGGAGACCGAGGAGTTGGTGATGGTAGTCAATGTGGCCAACCTCGTCTCTGAAGACAGCGCGGACGCCCGAGGGGAGGGCGAGCAGCCCTACTAGGAGGGTTGTCGCGGAGGGTATTGCGAGCATGGTAGCTCTGGTTTGTGTATATCGAGGTGTATCGAGATCAAGCGCTCATCGATCGGGGATGTGGATGATTGTGTTTCGATGTTGGGCACGGGCGCAGCTAGTGGACGCTGGATCGTATCAATTGCAGTCAATGGGGGCGCTCTATCGGTAGTCCATCAGTCGGGGGTCGTAAATTGTGCGGTATTCGTTCTATTTCTTTAGGTGGCGCGGGATTGCGTCGCCGGGGTGGGTGTCGACGGTGGAAGCTGGCGAAGAGCTTGCAGAAGCTCAGAAACGATGGGAGCGGGCCACAAACCTCCCTGGGCGTTGAGCTGGAGGTGACGTTGAAACAAGCCCTGGCTGTCCAACCCCGTGGGTCCCCGCAATCACCCCTGTCAAGCAGACGACCTTAGTGTACGGCTTAGAGCTCGTGCCACATGCCAAGACTTATCCTCGACATCAAATTCCAACATCTTCAAACATAACTAGAGCCGCACAGTGATGGAACATACACTGCCTTACATCTTATCAAGCCGATGCTCGATTCGCATCAAAGCCAATGACTAACTGTATGCGGCTAATACCCACAACATGCCAACAAGGTCCCTGCCACTGACACCAACTCTCCAGAAAAGTGCCCCCATAAGCAACATGACAATAACGAATTCCCTCGACGATTGAATACACGCAAAGCAGCTGTTCTTGAATTATTCGCCGGGTATCAAATCCAATGCAACAATGCACCCAATGCAAACAAAAAAAACCCACAACCGCCACCGCCCCTCCTTTCTCAAACATCCCTCCCAACACCCCCTCAATTCGACTCTGGTAAGTTCTTTTGTTCAACCTCAGGCACACACTTCCACGAACATCCCACCTTCAAGAACGGTACGAGCAACTCCCTCTCCAGCTTCGTGTTTGCAGAAGCCTTGTGAAACTCAACCCATCTCGTCAGAGGGATCACCATCCCTCGGCTACACACTGAGCATGTAAGACCACCACCACTGCGCTGTGCAGCCGCAGCTTTATTGAGTGTTGCCCCAACTCCCTCCGGATAGCCTTCATCAACCTCCAACCAATAGTTAACTTCCTCTAACTCAGGTTCCGGCAAGCGAGTAAGCGTCTTGAGGGCATACTCGAAAAGCGACCTCGCGCCTTTGGGGTTGAAGAGCCTGTTGCTGTGGTCGTCCTGCTCGCTGTAGCTCACGTTCTCGGGCATTTCAAGCTCGGAAGGGTCCTCCACCTCTAGCTCCAACGAGCTGATGCTCTCAGCCAAATCCTCATCGGACAACGGCAGCCGGAATCTCGAGTAGACCCGACCATTGCTGCCCAAGAACTCCACCGGGGTCCGGATCAATGGGTTGGGGCCAGAGTTCTCTATGACGGCTTGAAATGAGAGCTTCTCTGCCATCCACCATGGATTTGATACAGTGTGCAGCATCATCAGCTTCCCATCATCACCCATGAGCCGGAGAATCTCGGCCGGAAGATACCTGAGCTTGTTCTGCGCAAGGTTTAGTGTGTCCAGGTTCTTGAGCTTTCCGATACATGTTGGGATCTCTGTCAAGTCGTTGTTCCGGAGAGTAAGTAACGTGAGAGGCTCGATATTCACCAGAGAGAGGGGAAAGTCTCTGAGATTGTTGTTGTACAGATAAACCTTGATATCCGGATCAGCCTGACGGAAAGACACGCCCTTCACAACCAAAGGAATCGGCTCAATATCCGCAATTGGCGCAATGGTCTCTGTCGAGAGAGAGTTCAAGCCGAGGCCACTAAAAAGATCATGTCAGTCAAAATCCACAGGGAGACGACACAAAAAGCGGGCTTTCACACCTGAGGTCAACATTCTGCTCCCCAATCTCAACGCATTTCCTGATCCTCTCCCGGGCAAATGTCTCAGCCTCGGACAATTGCGGTTGAGATCGAGGTGATACTCTCAGTTGTGCCGGTGACGCGAAGAACTTTGGTGTGTAGGGGCTTGGGACGTCGCCCTCTGTATCGGTAGAGTCCGGCCCACCCATAAAGACACCGCTGTCTAGTTTCCTGAACTCGCGCTTGTGCGGCTTCGCCCCAGGCTTGCGGCGAAGAGGGCGGGACACAATGGGTGATGAGCCAACAACAGGCGATGAAGAGTGGTCACCCATTGCCGAGTCGGAAGACAGGGCCAAGTGCTGCTCATACCATGTTCCTAGATATCGCCGCTTATGCCGGCGCGCGCTTTCGTAGGCTTCGAGGGCAGGGTCATCGTCGCTGGAAAAGACGGCTGGGTCGCTCGAGGTTGAGACACTGGGAGGTGGAGGCGCATTGGCTTGCGCCCACGCTCGCTTACTCCCCGAACCATTGAAGGGTGTCTTTGGCAACGTGGGTAAGGATTCCTCGTCCGCCATTGCTCGGTGGGGTTAATAGAACGAGACAATATACCTCTAGGCAAAGGGAAAGAAGATAATGGGCAACGTTGGAGACGCGATGCGGGGGGATTATGGACGACGCGACTGGCGATGAGCTCAGAGCTGCGACCAACCCCGCATGCAGCAAAGACGGATGCCAAGTAGCCTGCTCAAAGAGAGATGAACGTGGTAAATGTGTGAGGTTTCTTCAATACCTGGAATGGCGAGAGAAGAGGTTCTCAGGATCAGGGAGTTGCCGGGGTACAAATAGTCTTTTGCAAAAGGAAAAGGACAGAATCGCGCGTCTTGAAGTCAACAGCAGGTGACCCCGTCGCGAGTTCGCGCCCTCCTGCACAACCCCACAATTGGCGTCATGCACTTATTTTTTAGCGCACAGCCTAGAGCCGCAGCTGGGACCGTGCACTGAAACATTGTCGCGGCTGGGCCTGTCAAAGAGCCCCCCACGATCCCGAGGGTGCGGTTCGGTGGCCCGCGTCCGTCTTACACAGACATGCAGTGTAATCTATTGTCCATGTTGCCATCGAGTGGCTATACGGATATCAGGCAAGTAATATCCACCAGACGATGATTCGGACAACGATAATAATGCTTTTCTTTTTCCTTCCCTTTTTGTTTGTTTGTGAATCTCTCAAAAATACATGCTGAATGAAGTACTGCATTTGGGAACAATGAAGCTGGCTTCGAGGGTCAAGGGATCCATTGGATTCCTTAAGTTTTGCATTTCTCAGACACACATCGCCAGCTTGCCACAAGCCACATGGCGAGTAGGCATCTTTAGCTGGCTAGTTCTGATTGCAACTCTTTCGCCCGGCAACTCTCTGAGCACCCCATTGCCCACATCGCTCCCTCAGCAGAAAAGGTTGAACATTGCATACACCACCGCAACCGATTTCCACCCATGTTAACTAGTAGCCAATATACCAACACATCAAACCAACCCCACACTACACATAAGTACTCATCACATCAACATTCCCCCTAATCCACAAGCTCACTGGCAATCTCTCATACCCATCTTTCGTTCAAGACCAAAAAAATCATAATAATTCGCCAACACCCGCTAAAAAGACTACCGCTCAAACCCATAGAACCGCTCGATCCCCATCGCTCAACTGATACAGACCCCTTGCCCCCTTCACCCACACCCCGCCAAACCCACTACTTCTTCCCACCAAAGAACTGCTCCTCCGTCTTCTCAGCCAAAGCCAAAAGCTCTTGATCATCCGAGTCGTCAAAGTCGTCAAATTCGTCTCTTTTTTGACGTTTGGCGGAAGGTGGTTGGCTGATGTCCTTGAGAAACTGGCTGGTGGTCTGTCTGTTGGCTTCCCAGATGTCCCAGGGGTTCTTGGAGGTGCTGTTCATGTTGTTGTTCACCGGGTTGTTTACTGGACTATTCACTGGGCCATTCACTGGGTTGCTCACTGGGTTGCTCGCCTGGTTGTTGCTCTGGTTCGCTGCCTGATGGTTCACGCGGCTGCTCCCTGGGGCAGTGAATTGAGTCTTGGGTGGATTGCTGAACTGGTTGCGGACAGGGGTGGTGCTGTGCCCAGTGAAGGGGTTGTTGCCCTGATAACCTGTCTGGTAGGTGAACTGGTTGCTCGGGGTGGTGTTGATCTGGCCCCTGGGTTGGGTTTTGTTGATCCAGCTGCCGTTGGTGCCGCTGGGGGTATCGAATTTGTCAGCGAGCTCGACCATGGCGTCCTTAAGGTCACTGTCTAACTCGTCGAACTCGTCAAAGTCCTCTTCGACATCCTTCTCTCTCCCTCGCTTTTGGGGGACTCTGGTTGGTACGGACGAAGTCTTGTTGGGCCGGTTGCTGTTGGGCGTAACCACGCCGAGAGAAGAGGGCTGTTGCCCTGCCATCCTCAGGGGCTTTGTCGGTGTGTTGACAAAACCGGCAGTGCTCGAAGCCGGGGCAAGTTTGCCGGAACCAGAAAAGGGTGGTTTCCCTACTGCAATAGGGCTTTTCCTTGGGGTGACCAACGTGCTGTGATGACCACTGGGGCCGTTGGGACCACTTTTCGTAAAAGTTGAGACGGCATTTTTGAGCGGCTGCGCACCCTCGGTGTTGCGTGGCGAGGCGGATTGGAACAGCCTCGTCTGAGCAGGGTAAACGGCCGCGGGCGCTGGGTAGCATGCGCTCACCGACCCATACTTCGTCTCATCTTGATCATCTTCGTCGTCGTCGTCAAGAGTCAGATCAACTATGGTCTTGCCCTTTCCCTTGGGGGAGCCCCTGGCGGTTGAATCCTCCAGACCATTCCCGGTTTCGATCACAGTCAAGTCTTCTATCGCTGGATTTGACAAGGCGGTCGGTTTAGGTGTTCCTGCCATTTGCTTTCCGGACTCAAGGCTTTCAGTCTGTTCAGCTTCGCCATGTTTGTGAATGGTGATCGACTTGTTGTTGCTAGCATCGCCATTTATATTGCTGGCTTCGTAATCCATATTGCCGGCGTTCTGGTCCATGTTGATGGCTTTGTCTTGCTTAGAGATCCTAGCCTCGGCCATGTTGATGTCCCCCTTGGTTGCTTCAGCTTTTCCTTTGGTGATGGGCTGTCTATAGTTACACCCGTCCTCTTCTCCTCGCCTTGAACACTCTGTGTACCTTTCGGTAAATTTAAAAGGGTTCTTAACCTTTTCAACCAGTTTACCAATACGGCACTCAGGGCATGGCCCCCTGCCCAGCTCGTTTTGTTTCTGTGCCCAAAGAATTGCTGGATCTTCGTTAAAGGCTTCGTAATGTCTGCAAGGAGGAAGGGCGCTAGATCTAGTACAGCTAAGGCGCCAGAGTCCTGTTGAATGGTTGGCGTTCAGCCTTGAAGTTGTTGTTTTGTAGAAGACAAGGACTTACCAGCATCGGGGCCTCCTCCATCTGGGTTGTTTCTTCTTCGTTCTAGAATCCCAAGTTTGCATGTTGGACACTGACCGTATTTGAGCTTGCGGCCTGTAGAAGCCCCAGGGCGACTAGACTTCGGACGACTGCCCTTCGTTTTGGTCACACGGCCATCGATCGTTATCTGCTTCCGCGGAGCTAGAATGAAGGTCAGTTCTACTTTTTTCTCTAGGAGCGTAACGCGTTGAAATGATTGGCTTGCTGACTTTCTGGCGATTGGGGATTCATTATCGCCTTTGTATCTTAGTTGGAGCAATCTTTCGAGGTGGGACGAAAGCGACAGTCTCGCGCTGTTCGGACGTCGAGTTAAGAATTATAGTTGGCGTTGGATAGAGAGGAGAAATCTTCTCGTCCGCAGTGTTATTCGATCTCGTCGGGGTTTTCTTCTCGCCGTCCTCTCACTGTCCTACTGGTCAAGTAACAGATGTCGAGAAAGAAGCGGGTCTTGATGTCGACGCCGAGAACAGACTCATATCCTCAACAGCAAGCTAGTATGCGCTTGATCGAACCACTCCTTCCACAATTTTGATTCGGCGATTCACTCAGTTGTTCGAAAAACCAGCATGTTGCCAGGGCCACGCTGGAGCTAAAGCAAGACGCCAAGAGCAAAGAAAGCGCAAAGAAGGAGGTACTATAATAGATGCCGGCAACTGTTGAATGCGCATAGAATGCAAGACATTGTCACAGGATATAACTATTCATATGTCAGAGTGAAAAGCAAATCAGGGTGCCGGAACATGGTGAGATGCAACGCAATGCACTTACATCTCTCTACCTTGGTATTTAGGGCGCCCCTCCCCAGCCCCTCGATTTCATAGGAACCGCTGTGGCTTGAATGTCAGCTGCATGTCTACTTTATCCATTTCAACAGCCTATCATGTCCTCGACACAAGCGATAGTGTATGTATACTGCTCCGCAACCCCTCATCCCAAATAGAAGAGCAAACCCCTGTATAAGCCTTGCCCACTTTAACTCTAAAAATAATCGTCTGAAGTTGTTGCTCCCTTGTCAACAACCTTTTCCACAATCACTATGGTCATGACTATATATGCCACGAGAGTCACACAAGTGAAGTACATTTGGTTAGGATTCTCTATCGTACTCGCTAATAACTGCAGGCCCTTGGGTTTTTCATATCTTTCTCTCCATGATATCCATTCAAGGCAACAATCTCTTGGGGGTACGTGGGTAGTAGGCGGCAAGGTGAACACTGGGAAGGTTGAGGTACCACGCAACGACACGATCAAGGCCAACTACAGTCAAAATGTTAGCAACCGCATCAAACAAACCTGCTTGCTACATAGCAAGCTTAAATGGAACCGGGAAACTTACTGCCACCACCAGCGTGGGGAGGCGCTCCCGCTTGACGGAACAAGTCGACGTATTCGCGAATGCCCGGGCTGTTAGGGTCGACACCCTTTGTCCGGAGGCGAGCTTCGAGCTCGACAGGGTCGTGGATACGCTGGCCACCAGACAGAATCTCTTGCCTGTGATACAGTTAGCATGTGCACATCTAGATAAATGCCCAATCAGGACGATCAAGAGCTGTGTAACTTGCCCTCTCATGAAGAAGTCGTAAGCATTCGTAACCTTGGGATTGGTGGGATCTTCTTTAGCGTAGAAGGGGCGGGCATCAGATGGGAATTTGTCCAGCACGTAGAAATCTGTGTTGTACTTCTTCTTGATGAGAGCACCAAGAGCCTTCTCTTGGGGTGTGCTCATATCCTCAAAGTCGCTGACGTTTCTGTATTCCTCTGGGCCTTCTTCTCTCAAGAGCTTCTGGCCTTCAGCAAAGGTCAGACGGACCTCCTTGCCTTCCTCAGGCAGAAGGAACTCCTCCGAAGGATACACCGATCGTACGAGAGCAATCTCATCAGCGCAAGTCTTCTTGATGGTGCGGAAGATGTGAAGAAGTACGCCCTCAAGCATATGCAAAGCCTCCCGGTAATCGGTCACCTCCATCTCCAGATCGAGACCTGTGAACTCGGTCATGTGTCTGGGGGTGTTGCTGTTCTCGGCTCTGAACACGGGTCCAACACAGAACACGCGCTTTCTTCCAGCAAGGACTTCGATCTGCTTGTAGAACTGTGGTGACTGGGCAAGGAAAGCCTCCTTTTCGAAATAAGGCAGGCGGAAAACATTGGCGCCACCTTCGGAAGCCGCGGCAATGAGGCAGGGGGGCTCAAACTCTTTGAAACCGTGTTCGCGCAAATATGACCGGAAAAGGTGCTTCACCTCGACGCGGATGTCGGCAATGGCCTGCTGGACATAAGAGCGCTTGTGCATGACAATGTTGTCCAAGTGCGTAAGCATGGAGGCGGCAGGAGGGCCGGAGACCTCGCCGGCAATGCTCAGCTTCTCAACGCCCTCCACAGGCGCTTCCGCGGGAGCTTCTTCATCGCTGAAGTTTGTAACCGCCTTGTTGGCTGTCGAGAGAGTCATGCCCAACATGGCGGGAGCAGAAGAGATGACAAACAGCTTGGTCAAGTGGAGCTCGTAGTTGGAGACACGGCAGCTCTTGACAGGCTCAAGAGGCTTCTCGACTGTGGCTTCAGCAACGACGAAGGATTCAGGGTTGACGGATCCGATGAACTTGACCATCTGACGGCTCACTGAACCATCAGCGTTCGCCGCAACAACACCCTGGATCGCCCAGTTGCTGGTTTCTCTGAGCTCAACAAAGGCCTACGATCTCGTTAGTGAATGGTTCACACTATCAAGGAGACAGAAAAACGCACCATCTTGGCACCTTGCATTCTCGCATTCTGGAGAAAAGCTCTAAGTTTGACCTTCTTGCCAAGATGTTCATCGTTGAGCGTCTTAAGACTGATATCGATGGCATCCTTAGAGAGCTTGGTCTCATGAGTTTCTTGGCCATAGTTGTCTGTGGCATGGTCCTCAGCAGCAGCAGCGCTGGCCTGAGCAGTGGCAGCAGCTCTCTCAGCGGCCCGCTTGGCTTTCTCGGCCTCTATGATAATAGTGTCAGACCGTAAAACTTTTATTTTCTGAGAGGAGAAGACCGATGCGTAATCACCCATACCTTTCTTAGCCTTGGCCTCGGCCTTCTTAAGGGCCTTCTTGGAGGGACCAGCATCCTCACCAGCAACCTCTGGGGTCTCAGCAGGAGGAGCGGGGTTTGGCGTGGGTTCGGCCATTGTGAATAGTTGTCCAGAATCTGCTAGATGGAGCTAAAGAAGTGACGGTTGCGCGATGAATTGGCGTCTAGGTAACGAGATCAAGGGCCTGTTTATATGGGTGCAATGGCCGGGTGATATGACTCGAAATTTGTTCGAACACCTGAGATGACTTTGACCGAGCGGCAAGCAGGTACAGGAAGGCGCCCTGGTCGTCTGGAGCTTCTTGGTGGGGTGATGAGGGGCAGTTGCATCCCCCAGATTTCGTTATCTTATCTCGTATGCCTCAGTCAACCCCAACCCTTATTTGGTTGCCACTTGAATGACACCGAGAGGCGCGGGAGTCTTGAGGACGGATGCACGAAATTACGTCGCGTCCTAACCGTGGACAACGGTGTCCGCCCAACCGAGGGACTTCTTTCCCAGTACATCGCGCAAAGCTTTTAGCCTTGATAGTTTGCTATGGCTTCAAAACGTGACCACAGCGCCCTGTTGGCCAGTGACTACGATGATGCGCCGCCCTCTTCCGTATCCAACAAACGTCGTCGCGAACAACCTGCTGCTAAGAGCAAGCAGTCTGAAGCAAAAACAGACCCAACATACGGCCAGAGAACCGCCTTCCCGGGTTTGGATGACGATGGAAACGGCCAGTTCAGCGACGAAGATCTTGAATTTGAGGAATGCGGTGACGCGCTCGCCTACCTGAAATCTGTTCGGTGAGCCTCCCTCGATATTTGTTCTCTTTATCATCACCACATTTCAACCATCGCTAAACAACCCACTATCTCCTCAGCCACGTCGAACTGACGACGATGATCACACATGAAATGGTAAGCTAATGGTAAGTAATCTCACAGACAAGAAGCCAGTCACGTCCCACACATTCTCGTCGCACCGAAAGCAGGGCCTCAGCTCCCTCCCCATCTCCTATCTGCCACAAACAGCAGCCACGACACAGTCGATCGCAGCCTCTACGATGACGGTGTAGGCGACGCACGGGGTTACTACCAAGATGGGGCCTACACCGCTGCCCCGGATCCATCACCTACCTCGAGCCAACAAGAAGCCGAATTGCTCGCATCTACCGATGCTGAAGCTGAAAACAAGCGAGCCCTCAGCGACTCCTATTACGCCTCTCTCACCGATCAGTTCCTCTCCCTCCGGAACTTGCTTCACCAAGAACCACCCCAAGAGCTTATTGACGCGCTCGACAAAGACCACGGTATTGAAGTTGGCGCATTTGGCCCCAATTCATGGACCTTTCGAGTGTGGACCAAGCGAATCAGATATACCGACCCCCTGCCCGTCCAAATCGCAGCATTGGACAGGCAGAGCGTTCTCAAGATTCTTCGCATCATTCTAGGTGGCAAGTTTATTCGTCGTGGATATGAGCTGCGGGAAAGGACTAGTCGTTGGATATGGGCTTTGCTTGCTCGTTTGCCTGACCGCGGTGTGCTTGACCATACGGAAGTCGGATGGGTGAGGGACCTTGGAAAAAGAGCAGTGCTTATGATGGTTAGTATCGCGCATATGGCTGCTCTGAGGGAGGAGGTGGAGGAGGGTCTGGAGGGTGAGGAGTATGGTGAAGAGGAGGGCGAGGGTGAGGACGAAGAGTACCCCGAAGACGAAGATGTGGAACCGGAAAGTCGTGAAGACAACTTGCGAGCCACCAAAGAGGAGGACGGCACACCGGTCGAGCTCCATCCAGCTAATCCTGTTGTCGAGTCTGCTGATCCCAACGAGTTGGAAGACGGCGAAGTGGACATGGATATCGACGAGGGAGAGGTTTCAGACGAAGACAACAACAATGATATCGGGGCTGACATTGCGGCAGCCAAGGCACGCATGCTGGCTCAGCTCGAAGATGTTCCAGAGTACCAGCAGGAAGCGCCTGTTGTTCAGGAGAAGGTGCAGGCTGACCAAGAGGATGAGCTGGTCTTTGACGAGACCAGAGCCAGACTCAACATGCGGGCAACCTTGAACATGATTTTGACTGTAGCGGGTGAGTTTTACGGGCAAAGGGACCTGCTGGAGTTCCGCGACCCTTTCCCTTCTCTGTAGATTTGTTTAGAAGGTATATTTTGCTGGGAGGGCAAATTCCCCTCTGTGTATGTTACTCGGCCCGTTCAATGTTCACATAGCTAGCAGCCTACTGTTTACATAAATAATCAATCTTAATTGCTACCAGTCCCACAAGAAGCGGGTAGGTTTCATAAAAAACTACAAGCTGCCAAGGAAACTGCATAGAGCTGCCAGGGAAACTGCATAGAGCTGCCAGGGAAACTGCATAGAAGCAGTGACTATTCTGGTGAATCTCTCTCTCTCTCTCTCTCTCCAGAAATAATGCAGGAAAAGAAAAAACAACCGCTCCACAAAAAGAAAGCCGTGGTATACCCATCCATGAATGTACCCCCTTACTCCGTTTAAAAACGCCATGCCCGTAAATGCAAACAATCCCAATGTCTAGCCACCATCTTTTTCTTTCCTCTGGGCCTGTCTCAGAGAAGTCACTCTTTCCCGCTTCCGCCCATTACCAATTACTCCCTCCTGTCACACAAAACCAGACGCAGCCTCCCGTCTACTCATCATCCATCCTCTCCAAAAAGCTCGCTTCCTCAAAATCATTCCCATTCACCGTCACCCCACCAGCAGCATTCTCCTGCTCCGCCACAAACTCTCTGTTCTTCTTCCCCTTTGGCATAGCCCACTTCCTATTCTCAAACCCCGCCGGCCCAAAGCTCCTAGGGGACACTTCCATATCCTGCCACGAGAGCACCACCCCCTCCTGTTCCTGCTCCTCCTCCTCCCCGACAAAAAACCTCTTTTTCGCATTGACATTCACCCTCTCCGTCGCCTCCGTCCCAGAGGTGACGCTGCTGTTGCTAAAAATCGACTCCTGCGACCCCGCCATCTCAAAATCATCCGTTGTCGCTCCTTGGTCAACACCGTTAGCGGGCTGAATCCCCAGCCCGCCGACCTTGTGGATCCCGCTGAAGGGGAGGAGCTCCCTCATTCCTCCCGCGTTGACGGCAGTTGTGGGGTTGGGGGTCGTGGCGACGGGAGTGTTGTCCTCCCAGAGCTTGAAAGCCGAGTATTGGGCGCCGGTTTTGTACCCTTCCTGCACCGACTTGCGGACGCGCATGCCGACGTTCAAGAGATTGGTTTGGACTGCGCCTGGGAGGACGGGGCCGTTGAGGGGGGTTTTGATCGGTTGGATGGCAGTAGTTGCTGGTGTGGGAGAGCCGGAGGAGGGGGAGAAGAAGGAGGTGATTTGTCTTTGGGCTGGGTCGCTGGCGGCGCCGGCGAAGGGGCGCTTTGTTCGGGGGGCGGACATTTTTGATTGTTGGTTTAGGGGGAAGTTATGCGCTTTGATCGGAGGAAGGTGATGCACGGGGTTTGTTTTCTCAGGAGGTGATGACAGTGTGTGTGGTCTGGTGGTTGAATTGTCAATGCTTTCGAGGTTAAAGTGGGAGGAGACTCTTGCGACATGGAAGATCGGTTGTCGTGGTGATGACGACGAAAATGGAGAAAGGGGAGGAGGCTGGGGTGCTGCTCATGTGCTCAGTGGCGGCCCAGGGTCCTGCAAATTTACCCAAGTAGGGTTGGCGTGGGGTCCGGGGTAACAGACCCGGCAGAGGAGGAGTGGGTTGCTGCTGAGAGTGGACTGTCGCGCGGCCGTGTTTCGACGCGTAAATTGATTTTCGGACACCAAGATTGGCTGGTTCAGTTTGCTTGGCGGTTTGGATTGTGCATGAAGGCTTCAAGGCGAAGCTTGTTCTTGTCTGCGTTGCTCTTCCTGAATGCCCTCCAGATGATCAAGCCTGTAGCGAAAAACAGCACATTTGACAGGTGGGAAGTTTGACAGACACAGCTGGGCTTTTATTTAGCTTTGATCAACCCCCACTCCCGTCTCCTTTCTTTGTCAGGGGCCCGGCCGGCTCTACGAGTAAAAACCGCCGCAATTCGTTGATGAACCGACCTCAATCAAGCCCAGATATCTTTGTTGGACCGTTGGCAGCCACAAGCAGTCATGCAGGATACAGAGCCGTTGAGCACCCAGCCTTGTTCTCCCATGTACAAGTAGCTTGTTAAACACTTCCATTGGCTAGCAGCTTCAGCAAGACTCCTCGCAAGTGATGGCCTCATTTTGGCCCGTGTCACTCATGAAACAGGTTCCATATATAGAGCCAGCGGTCATTACGAACACAACATAAGCCTGCCCAGTGACGTCGTTGCCAGATTTGGGCACCAATTCAACGCCGCGTGTACGTGGTTCATAATCGCAAACAAAACTTTTGATTCTCTCCATAACAACGAAACTAGGCGTCATAACCATCAACTGAAGACATGAAAAGCCGGCTAGCCAGAGAATACATACAGACACAGCATCACTATTGGGGGTCAAATGCATCATGGAATCTCGTGTGAATTCATAGCAAAGCACAAGATTCCTCCTCTACCTTGCCCACTGAACCAAGACTTTTGGCGATCCTCGATCTCGCATTCAGCGGTGACTGCCAACCACATCCCACCGCAAAGGCAGATATTGGTCCCAAGCACGTGTAAAACTGGCTTTGCGCTGATTGATCCCTCCCACGCAGTATAAACCTGCCCGTTACAGCAAAGACAACACGACGTCAGGAAAACGCAGCACACCGCAGGATGAAAGTCGAAGAAGGCGACGAAGACAAATAATATCCGGACCCCCTAACGCCTTCCATGGTGCTGCGCGTGGTAGTTGGTGAATATCCGCAAATGATATTGATTGACGATCGAGAGTAATGTCTAGACGCCCCGACTCGAAGAAGCCTGCAGATACCGAGATGTCCCCATTTACCATGCTATTATGCCGAGAAAAAGA
Organism: Cercophora samala; assembly: GCA_030512305.1. Taxonomy (NCBI): domain Eukaryota; kingdom Fungi; phylum Ascomycota; class Sordariomycetes; order Sordariales; family Lasiosphaeriaceae; genus Cercophora; species Cercophora samala. Next base: position 243,282 of record JAULSY010000023.1, on the reverse strand, counting down.
AAATAGCCAAAGCCATCTACTTTCTCCGGAAAGAGCAGCCCTCGGTAAGTCTGGCCTTACCACCGGTAGGCTGGCAGAGGACGGTCGTGCAGCCCTGGCAGATGACGACGGTCTGGGCGTGGGAGAAGACGGTGGTGATGGTGAAGCATCCGGGGCACTTGACGTCCATGAAGAAGGAGCGGGGAGCGGGCACAAGGGTCTGAGCGCAATGTTAGTATCAGCGGCGACGCACCCGACAAGAACCTCTTGCCGGTAACGTCGACAAGAGGTCCCAATCGGAGGTTTGGGATGAACCACATACCTTGAGCTTGTGCTTGCGGGCCTCAGCAGCCGGGCTGGGGTTGATAAGATCAACAGCGAGAACCTTGAGAATCCATCCGTCAGCACCGCATCATCGATAAGAATCCGCTATCCAGCGTTCCGCCCGTCCATGATCCGTCGAACAATCGTGGGGCCGTGTGATGTAGTGTCGGCTTGTTGCAAAAAAATCGAGGTGTTGATTCCATATCCAAATTTCTCCTCCCCCTTGGCGTTATCGGTGGTGCAAAACCTTCGTCGTCTTTCGTATGCGGGACCATGGTGGACGGGCAGAACCGCTCAATCGGGAAAATGGCGAGGTCTTACCATCTTGACTGATTTTTAGAGTATTACTCTTGATGAATCGGACAACGAGCCTTGGGTGGTGATAAGATCTGGGGTGGTTTGGCGGCAGAATCTACGCTCGTTGTTGGCGGTTGCGGAGGGGATTTTCGAAGGCCCAGCAAATCGAGAGACCAAAGGCAAAATTTGGGTGCGTGAGCGGCAAAGCAAAATTGGCCTTCGAGTTAGGGCTCGATCTGTGGGCCAATGAAATGTGGCGTACCGCTCAGGTGGGTCCCGCCCTCGCTCGGCAGGAAGCAAGAGGTTCACGGTGGGGCCCAGGCTACAGAGGCGGGGCAATCATCCTTTGGGTACGTACACTTACTGGAGCTTAGCTTGACAATAGGGGTTGACAGACGCGAATGCTCTTGATGAAGCAACAAGGCAGCATTAATTTGTGACACCGGACGACCAACGGGATACAAGGGTGGATTCAGAAACCATATTGACCGCACGTCATCTACAATTCAACAATCAATCAGCCACTAGAAGCAGACATCGAGGGCAACCTCAGCTACAGCTCTCAAGATGGCAGCCCCAGTAGACCAACGCATCGCCGTCCCTATCGACGACCCCAACGCCGACACAGAATGGTCAGTCAGACCGACTTACAGCCATCTCACCATTATTTACAATCTACTAACCCCCAATCAGGAATGAAATCCTTCGCAAACACAAAATCATCCCCGAAAAGCCGCCCTCCCCCACCCCCATGATCCAAGAAGCCATCGAAGAAGCCCGCCGCCTCGCCCACGAAAACCGCCTCGAAGGCAAAGACCTTTCCGACCTCGACTCCCTCGAAGACGAAGAAGACGAAGACTTTCTCGAATCCTACCGCCAAAAACGCCTGCAGGAGCTCTCGGTCCTCTCCAAAAAGTCCATCCACGGCTCCGTCTACCCCTTGTCCAAACCAGACTACCAGCGCGACGTGACCGAAGCCTCCAACAACGGCCCCGTCTTCGTCCACCTCGCCTCCACCCTCTCCACCAATGTCGAGTCCCGCGTTCTCGCCCAGCTGTGGCGCCAGGCAGCGGAGGAGTACGGCGATATCAAGTTCTGCGAGATGCCAGCAAGCAGAGCCATCGAGGGGTACCCCGAGAAGAACTGCCCCACGATTCTAGTCTACAAGAATGGGGATATTGTCAAGCAGATTGTCACGCTTATGACGGTGGGTGGGCCAAAGATGAACATGCTGCAGTTGGATAACCTATTGGTCGAAGTGGGGGCCGTGAAGGAGAATGACATGCGGGTGCTGAAGCGCAGGAGGGAGGCGGAGGATGCCGAGGAGGAGAGGATTGTCAGCAAGGGGATCAAGAGCAGTTCTGATAGGAGGAAACAGGACGAGGATGACGATGATTGGGACTGAGAGGACATCACATGGTGCTGTAGTGCTACGATATTATGGCTCGGGGTGAGTCATGCGGCGAGGGCAGCTACATGTATGCATTACGGCGAGCCGAAAAGGGGAATGGCATGGCACCATAGCTGGCATGTACCCGTCCTCACGGTGGCAATACATCGCTGATCAAGCTTTGCCGGTAGAAGCCGTGAAAGCTTGGAGCTTGCCCGATGTGCCTCCTTGGGCAATCCGGAGCATTTCATGAACTGTATCTGTTTGCCATCCGGTTTGTCTCGGCCGAAGCGCGGTTCCTGGTGGGCCCATATGCCAGAGAGGAGGCCGGAGGCGCAAGGCAACCGATGATTGCCAGTTTATATCAGAGTATAATTCAGGCTGATAGGACAAGCCCTATTCAAACATGACGCGTGTCAAATACAAGCCGGGTAGCTGGTTCGGCCTGGAGTTGAGACCAAGACGGTGGCAAATATCCCTAACGTAGAATGTTACTCCACATGCCAGTTCTCGATGACATCAAGCCTTCACGTCAAGATAGTCGCATGTAAAATGTTGACCAGGGGCTCGCGGGCTCGCCTGTTGCAAATTGATGAATTGCGTATACCCTCACACCCTCAACAACACTGAAGCAATACCCTGATGTGATGAAAAGGCCACTGTTCAATTTCGACCCAGCCAGTATGGATAACAAATCCTGACCATATACGTTCCCGCTACCCCCTTCCCTTGTACACACAACTTCCACAAATGCTATGCAAATAAATACTAAACCACCCCCCTAAATTCCACGTAAATAAATAAGGGCCCCTTTCGTCCAGTATTACTTCTAGCAAAGAAAGAAAAAAAACTTCGCAAGAGAAAAAAGTATTATATTAACCCTCAAACCCATGCTAAATACCCCAGCAGAAAAAAGACAGCAAACCCCCCATCCTTCCTTCGCTCACTCCTGCACACGCTTAATCAGGGGACAAAGCCATGTAATGATGATGTGAAATATGAGCTTCTCATCCCCCCTGTCTGCCGGAACGCCATAGGTATCATTTACGCCTTCACTGCCCCCTAGCCTCCACAACAACTGCCACCCTTAGAACTCCAAACGTTACAAACAGTGAAAAACAAGCAGCGCAATATGGAAGCGATGGATACGAGGAACGGTATCATTTAAACTGGCCGTTGAGCAGCAGCAGCGCGTTTAGCAGCCTCGGCCTCCTGTTGGTACGCTGCCGCGAACGGAGCCGCGATCTCGTTACCGCAGGCGGATATGTGGATGTGGTTATCACCGCGTGCGGCATATCCGAGGATCATGCGATGAGGGTGGAAGGCGGTTGTTGCGATCGGCGTGAGCTTGAGCCCGGCGGTGAAGCTGGTAGATGGTTCCAGACGAGACAGCTCATGGCCGTCAAAGTCGAACACCTTGACCAGGTGGGCGGATGTGCCGCTGCGAAGAAAGTTAGCAAAGATGTTTCAGATATGGTTGTGGAGCGAAGGAAGAACTTACACTGCAAACACAGGCAGATGCTCGTGCGTGCTTGCCGTCCTGAGCACATCCTTCGTAGCCTGGAATACCTTCAAGGGATTCTCCATACGGATATCCCATAACCGGACCTTGCCATTCCTGCTCGCTGACAACAGCTCGCGCTGCCCACCACGCTGCATATGCACTGATCGCACCCACTGCCTGCTGTCGTCCTTCCACTTGCGCACCATGCTCTCCTGTGGCCTGTTCCTCGTGTCAAAGACACGAATAGCCCCATCTCCAAATCCAGCAACAAAGATGTTGCCCGTCATCTGATCAGAGGTCAGCGACGTAACACAAGATCCAGAGCGAGCTGGAATCTCATGCGAGCACATCTCATGGCCGGCGTTCCAGATCCGGACAACGCGCTCGTCTCCTGCCACGAGGACTTGGCCATTCACCTGCTGCCAGTCAAAGACCATGCCTGAGTTGACATTGGATGGCACCATATGCGTCAAAGCACGCCATGAAGACGCAAGCTCTACACCTTCATCACTATCGTAGTTTCGATAGATGCGAATGACGCCATCCGAAGAGCCGCTCATGAGAAGGGCCTGGTCGTCCTCGTTGATGAACTTCATATCCGAGATCTTGGAGCCTTCAGGGTTGCCATTGGAGAAGCGGCTCTTGCGGGTGCCATTCTTCCAATCCCAGACTGTTACCGTGTTTCCATCATCTGCAACAGCAACATGATCCTCGAATTGATGAAACGTCATCTTTGCTGGCTGCGCACCATTGTTGATGATACCGATCTGGCTGTTCCACTTATGGGTTCTCGCCTGTGCTTTCTGGGGCTGTGTCTCTCTAAGAACAGCCTCATTGCGAGATCGACGCCAAAGACGCTCATTGTACTCGTGACTGCCGGGCTCCTCGGCTTCAGCGAGCTTCATCTGCGGTTCCCGGAAATATTCGGTCGACCAGTCCAAGAAGGTGCTGGCCAGGGGAAGCTTCGGCACCTCAGTCAAGCTGCGTTCCCGATAGCCTGCGCATAGTGGTTCGTTTGCAATATGATAATTGGCCGGCGAAGTCAATTGGTCATTCTGCTCGGGAGGGGCGTTCTCGAGACTAGGTCCTTTGCGGCTGCGGTGAGAGAGAGTTCTGGACAGTCCCGGATTGGAGGCGAATCCCGGTGTTAGAGGAGGTGTTGCAAGTCCCGCCGGAGTGTTCTCCTTGAGCAGCGGCCCAAACAGGTAACTCGCCGTTCTCTTCAGAAGCCCAGGGGATGGCATAGGTTGTGCAATAGCAGTGTGGGTGCCAAGCACGCTGCTTCTCTGGCTCATATCGCCCCTCGACACTTTTCTAGCGCGTCTGAGGATTTCGTCCATGAGACTCTGCGCCTGCGATCCTACGGGGGAATGCAGCAGGGCGTGATGGACGTAGTCCAGAATGATGGTAGCATCCCTTTGGACTTCAGGGTGCGGGTCGACACTCAGGATGTCGATGTGCTTCCAGCAGGCCGCAAAGATCGAGTCGTGGGCGACACCAAAAGCAATGGGTCTAATGGTGCCATCCGCCTCCCGATTCTCTTTTCTGGCGTAGTGCAGGCCCATCTTGTGATTCAAGCCATCCTCCGCTGGTGGGTAGAGCATGTATTCCTTCTCCTCCAACAGTTGCTCATAAGCAGCAACCAAGAATTTGTTTTCGTACCGTAGCACGAACTTGGAGAAGAAAACAAGCAGCTCTTTGCGGACGATGGGGCTACCGTCTGTGACGAGCTCGAGCATAGTCCAAGCGATGCCTTCCTCGATCCTTGCGACCTCATCCGTCAGGTCGGGAATGCCAAGGAAGGTGGTCATGGCATGGGCCATGGCAGCGCGGACCTCGGGGAAGGAGTCCTTGATCAAGAATGCCAGCTTGATATGAGCATTCTCGCGGATGCCTCGCCATTTGGCTTCTGGAAGGTCCCTCCATAACTGGCTGATGCAGAGACACGACCACTGCCGCAGCAAGGGGTCCTCAGAATGAGTGACATGGTGCAAGCAGTATTTCATGATGTCGGTCGAGTTACACACAACCTGGCCCGGCTTGAAACCCTTGCAGAGCATAGCCAATATGAAGGCGCACATGGCCTTGTGAGACGTCTGGACAATGGTACCATTGACCAGAATCGTCTCCTGTGGCTTCAGAATGTCGGCAAAATAATTGTACCCATTGTCCTTGATCAAGTCTTGTTGGCAGGAGATGTCAACAGCTAGGATGCGCGCCCAGATAAAGACGAGAACTGGCTTGAGATCCTGTGCAACCGACTGGAGCAATTTCAACACATAAGGGAAAATGCCGATGCTGAGGGCAAGCTGAACTGCCCATGGTCCGAGGTCCAAAAACCTAGTAAGCAGGATCAAGGCTCTAAGTCGATGTTGCTGGCTTAGCAGAACCTGTAGGACCACAGGGAGTTGTTCGGGCGGCTTTTGGGATTGCGCGTCGCCTCGACAAAGGTAAATCTCAAAGGCGGTGAGCTGTTCTGTGAAGAAAGTCGAGTTAACATACTCGTAAGGAGTACCGTCCAGCTCCTTCCTCTCCAGCATTGGTAGCTGGGCCAGGGCCATGTCAACAGCAAGATCCCAACTATCCCACAGAGGATGTTGACGGGTGTCCGGCAATTCAGGATATGACTGTGGATGACAGCCGTACACAGGCATAATACGCTGTGCTAGGAGAAAGGCTCGGAACAGTGCCGCGACTGAGGGGGTTGAGTTAGCTAGCATTATGCCGGAAAGGGCGCAACATTTACTTACCAACTAGATCCTGTCTGAAGAACATGCGGAAGAGCTGACGGGGAAGGGTCGTCCACGCAATGGTATCAGTGATGGCTGTGAAAATCCAGTGGAGTTCACCAAGAGGAGTCCTACGCTCTTGAAGTCGGCCCGACAACTTGCGAGCTCTCTCTGGAGTCAGATCGGTTTTTAATGGGTTCTGCAACACAAAAAACCAAAGAGCCATCTCAACCGGCGTGGTGAGGCAGCAGGTGAAAAGATCAGCCGGTAGCTGGGGGTTAGTTGGGAGGTTTTCCTTTGTGCCGCAGGCAGCTAGGTGTATATATGGCCGATAGTTCTGCCTTTCGCAATTCGGATCCTTCTGCCTCAGCTCCTTTTCCTCTTCCTCATGCTTGTCCACAAACTTGTGGTAGTTGGTTAGGATGTTACCTGCCTCGGAACAGTCCCACACAAAAACGGTCGGGGCTTGTAGCCATTGCTGGAGATCATACAGTGAGACAGGAATGTACTGAGTGTAATTCTTGTTGAAAACCCAGATCTCGCCGGACGTGGTTGGCTTGGGCACTCCATGTCCATTGTAATGAAATAGAATCCGCTCGTCCTTGGCATTTCGTCGGAGAGAAACACAAAACTTCTTCGTCTCTTCAATCGAAGGGTCCAAGTATTGCTTGTACCGGGTCCGAAACGCGATGGACTCATACTGAGTTTGGAGTGCTTTGCCGATATTCTCCAAGGCCTTGTTTGTTGGGGGGATGGTTGGATCTTGCCAGGCCTCGAGCTTGGCACCAGGAACAGTGCGCAACTGATCAGGAGGCTCAACTCCTATATTGAGACATACTGCAATGGCTGCGGACACCGTCTTGAGTCGATCACGCATGCGCCAGTCCTGTATTTCAAATGCGGGTGTTTTGGGCTTGCCGGTTGTCTCATGTCGTTTGTCTGTGAAATACATGTACCAGTTCTAAAACAGGGTTAGTCGGGACCTTTGCAAGTTGGCGATGCAGAGTTGCTTGGTGTCGAATCTTCAGACCAAAGAGTTGTGTTCTTGGTCAAGCAAGCAATGAGTAAGGAAGTCAAGACACATGAGCTGCTGTCCTCCAAGGGTGCACTAGTGACCCACCGTTGCAAGACTAACAAGATGTGATGGAACGGACAAGAAGCCAATGGCTCGAGGGTGAAGGGACACAACTTACATTGGCTAGCTGAGATATTATGGCCTCCGATTGATAATGGTCCTCGAAACCATGTCTCGCACCCCAGTCGTGAATGTCTTCTTCAACAACCGTCTCCGCATCGTCCAGTCGCATTCCATGCTCGCTCTTGGACCGCAGTAATGGGGGTTTTACTGGTCTGGAGATAGCACCATTGTTACCATCCTCATCTTCGTCATCGGTATGCTGGCCGTTGACAAAATGTGTCGAGGAACCGCCTTGCTTGTTTCCCGGAGCGCTCGAGGGTCTTCGAGCAGCCGAGGATGGTGATATTGATCTATGGCGACCATTTGTTGTTGGGCGGACTGGCCTTTGGGCCGAAGTACCGGGTGACTGGGAATGACCGAAACCATTGCCTTCGTTCCGGGAGGAAGAATACCCGGCAGCTTGCCCGCGCGGTTGCGCCTGTGCCATGAGAAGAGTGTTGTGTCGAGAGAATGAACTTGGGGCTGTGCTTGTACCGGCACCGGCACCGGCTGCTTGTGCTTGCTGTCGGATGGACGCGGGGCCATTAAAGCCCGCGGCGTTGTTAACCCTCGAGATCTGGGCTGCGTGCTGCCGATGACCCTCGGCAGGCTGGGGAGGAGTCGAAAGAGAAAGGGCCGTCATGGTCGATATTTTTACCGGCGGCGGACCACCATCGTTCTTGAAGGTATCTATCGGTAGAGGTTGACAAAGTCAGAGGTCGAAGAGGAGGGTGGGTGTATCAGAGCGCCGGGGCTGTTACGTGGTGGTGGTGAATTGGATGGGGATTGGGGCCGGTGATGGGGCTGCAACGGCGACGTCAACGCGGATCATGAACCTGCGCTTATGCCCACGCCTCTGCCACTGTGTGTGACTGCGACAGGCTGGAATGGTCAGCTCACATGCGCCGGGCCGTCCAGGTTCAAGCTCTCGCAAACTCACAAGCACAATGCACTGTCTGACTGCTTGGACTCGCCTTGTTCAGACTCAACAGCCAGGCCGTTGTTTTGTCTCTGGTTGAGGTCAACAACGACAATGCAAAAGCTGGACAGCAGACAACATCCGCAGTCGATAGCCGCGCGCGGCTTCTTCCAGGTTGGCTCCGTCACTCCGTGGGCTGCAGCCAGAACCTCACCGCCCAAAGTGGAGCCGGTCTTCACTCGTCCAACAGCTTGTGCACGGTCCCTCAGACGGGAGGCAGAGAGCCCGGCTAGCCATCACGGCGTGGTCTCCTATCCATCACGGGCCTAGCCGTATCTGGCATTTTTGCTAAAAAACATCGAAAAACATAAGTAGCAGTACATACGCACAACCACACACAGTTGCAAGGCCAAAACCCAGTTAAATCGAAGTAAAATAGGTGCAAAAGGAAGGCTAAAGCCTGGGAATTTGATGCAAGCAATGTTTTAATATGTATAGTCGCTGGCGAAGGTGTTGAAGTATGGTTTGCGTGGGCGGGGTTGCAATTTAGACGGCACCACCATACCTAGTTTAAACCACCACCCAGCCAATTCAACAGCCAATTCAACAGCCAATTCAATGGCCACTGGCCTTGCAATTGTAGCCCGGTAATATAAGCCTTGAAATTGAAGCCTTTATTTACTGCCCTTCGCAGGTCACGGAGTGGTGCGTGGAGCGTTTACTGGCTTGACTGTGGGTGGTTGGAATATTCGTTGGATGGTCCTGCACGAAATCGCAGTTGATTTTGGTGTGTTTTGACCATTTTTCAATGTTGGTGGGATCTTTCACCCTGTTTGGTTAGACCCGTGATGGATAGGAGACTACGCCGTGATGGCTAGCCGGGCTCGGAGGCAGACATCCAGCGTCTCGTCGTCAGCCTCGTCCAATGGCTGTAGCTGCGATTAGATATCCTGACTGCTGTTTTCCACGTGACACTTTTTAACAGCACTACTGGCAATAGCAACTTGAATTGGCAGCTCCTGAATGCACGGTCTGTTTCTGTTAGTGTTGATTTATGTTGTATGTACTTTGCCATTCTAATGGCCACCTTACTGATATGGGCGATGTTCTGGGCACGGCTGCTTCTACGCCTTGCTCTCGGATAATCAAGTAATCGCCTCCATCAATGTTGTTCTGGCCGATAGTGACCATATACCTAGGTATTCATGCATTTTCTGAAAGCCTTCATATTGTCCATCATTCCTTCTAGTTTGACACATGTATACCTTACCTACTCAAGGTACCTAAGTGTAAGCAGTGTACTTGAGAAGACGGCCATAGCGCCTTGAACTACACTACAATTCTCTTGGCTTTCCCTTCTCTTGAAGTTTCACACAACTTTCAAGCTCATCTGCAAAAGTATCACCAACCTAACGTTCCCCCGAGATCGTTGCATCCCCTTTGGCTTACTCATGGTGTGGTCCCGTGCCCCTGATGTGCACCGAGAAGGGAAAGCTGGGAGAAACATGAAACATCCTCCTAACCTGGAAGCTGGGGTCTGAAATAGGACCAATGCAACGCTAAGACGCATGGACACAGAGCAATGAGACTTTTATGAAATCTTGCGAGATTTTGCTGCAGGCCACAGCTTCATGCGCGCGAGAGGTTTTTGTTGAAGGTGTTTTCTCAAGGTGTACTGCACCAGTACCTTTCACCATCTTCCACTTGGTCTTGGTCCGAGATTCCCAGTTGGTGGTGTGGTGTATAGGAGGCCCTCCAAGCACTTTCATAGTATGAGATATAGGGTGACATGCGTACTACCTACCGGTAGGAAGAGTTTGAGGCTGCACTAGTCATCATGTATGATGATTTGCAGCAAGAGGGGCACCTACTTCTGCATGTGCTGACCCAACCTTCCACAGCAAAGGTCAACTCCGGTGTCATCCTGCCTTGGGATTATTCGGTTGGTTACACATCACAATTATCAAGAGCAAAAGGAAGAGGTTCCGGCACCCCGCGATCTTCAGCTTCTTACCACCACATGATCAGGTAATTAGATACCTATTCAAGATTTGTAGCCTCAGTCTACTTGAGACGGGGTGGGCGGCGAAAGAGGCGTTTGAACGGGAGATCATCATCAGTGTCGTCGGCACATACTCATAGCAAATATTAATAGAATTTGATGACGGTGCCTCTCGTCTGCTTTGCTGTGCCTGCACCCGGACCACAGAATTGCATCCCAACAACCTCGTCTTTCTGGAAAAGGCCAGCTTGAAAATAGTGAGCCCCTGAGGACTGGCTCAGGGGGGTTCCCAGGTGACGGGGGTTGAGAAACGGCCCCGGATTGGCTGGTCTGGGAGCGACGCGGGAGTGCTTGCACCGTTCCATCCACTTAGAGACCGTCTTTGTGCTCCAGGTCTCCGCCGAAGCGTCCGCTAGGCGATGCCCTGCGCCGGGGCACTGAACACTGGACCTGCAGTTCTCTCTCGCCAGGCTTGACCCAGTCGCATTAAACTTTATCTCCTCCACCTCTGTCATCCACAGAACCCGAATCCACGGCGACGGGGAGCATCCTTTGCATATCGGGCGACAGCACGTCTTTTCTCCTTGTTTTTTTGCTCCGTTGTTATTACCATCGCATTCGTCTGTTCAAGCGTGCACCTCCGAGGCGCTGTTCTTCGTCCTGCTGCTGGGGGCGCTTTGCCGGGCTGACCAGGGACCCCCTCAGAAAATAAAAAATAAAGACAGGAGGTTGAACCTGTCCCGTCCAAAAACCGAACCCGCTGCGCCCGCTCCACCACGGCGAGCGAACCGATGCTTTCCCAGCCTTCTCGAGACACGACCGCCGACGACATTCCCGACTCCCACACCTCTCTCCCCGTAGCCCACGCTGCCCACCCAGTTAGCTCCGCAGTCGTCCGCGTCCACCAGCTCCGTTCGCTCTCCCGCCTGCAGGCTCCCGTCCGTAGCGGTCCCTGATCAAGTTTGCCCAGTCAATTGACGACGTGCGCATACGCCTGCTCCTGGCGACACGGTAGTCCGGCCAGCAGTTCTACGGTGCCATTATGGCCTTCCTCTTCAAATCCAAGAAGAGTCACGACCGATCGCTTGCCAGTCGGGATGGATCGCAGGGCTCAGCATCGGGCATGGGTGGCGCGGCGGCGCGCGTCAGAGATGAGAAGGGGTCGCGATCAACACCCACTGGCAGCCTGACCTCTCTCGACGTCGACGGCAGCATTGGCAGCCCCGATCAATCCTATGCTCGCCAGCGAGGCCAGAGTCTGGATCAGCAACAACCAACACCTCCTCAGCTGCAGCAGCCGCCATCGAGTGACCTGCCGGTAAGCTTCCATCTCGAAACGGCGTCGCAATGGTATCACCATCTTGTCTAACACCCGCCATCACAGTTGCGCAATGGTCCCCCTCCGACACAGACGGCGCCGAATCCCAATGCCTCGCTATACCCATGGTCACAACGCAGATTAACCTACACGTCTTCGCATCCCAGTCCATTCCCGAGATATGGTGCCGCTGTCAATGCCGTCTCCTCGAAAGAGGGTGACATATATGTAATGGGCGGTTTAATCAATAGCTCGACAGTCAAGGGCGACTTGTGGCTCATCGAGGCCGGGGGAAACATGTCTTGCTACCCGCTGGCTACAACAGCCGAGGGACCGGGGCCGAGAGTCGGCCATGCTAGTTTGCTTGTAGGGAACGCTTTCATCGTCTTTGGTGGAGACACCAAGATTGAAGAGACAGATGTTCTCGATGAGACCCTGTACCTTCTCAACACATGTGAGGCCCTGCAGTCCCACAAGGTTGGCCCAGATATGCTGACAGCTTTACAGCAACAAGACAGTGGTCGAGGGCTTTGCCGGCCGGGCCACGACCCAGTGGGCGTTATGGACACTCGCTGAATATTCTGGGCTCCAAGATTTACATCTTCGGCGGTCAGGTGGAGGGGTATTTCATGAATGATCTTGCCGCCTTTGACTTGAATCAGCTGCAGATGCCCAACAACCGGTGGGAGATGCTTATATCATCAAGTGAAGGTGGTGGGCCGCAGGGCAAAATCCCACCAGCCAGAACGAACCATTCCGTGGTCACATTCAACGATAAGCTTTATTTGTAAGTTCACTTGAATAAGCCGTGCTATCTCTCATGCTAAGACTAGACAGGTTTGGTGGCACCAATGGATACCAATGGTTCAACGATGTCTGGGCATATGATCCAGCTGTCAACAGTTGGTCGCAACTAGACTGCATAGGGTATATTCCGTCTCCTAGGGAAGGCCACGCTGCTGCCATCGTCGAGGATGTCATGTACATCTTCGGCGGCAGGACGGAGGAAGGAGCGGATCTGGGTGATCTTGCCGCATTCAGAATCACCTCTCGTCGGTGGTACACCTTTCAGAACATGGGCCCATCTCCCTCGCCGCGGTCTGGGCACAGTATGACAGCAGTTGGCAAGTCCATTATTGTGGTTGGAGGAGAGCCAAGCTCGGCGCAAACAGCAGTCAACGATCTCGCGCTTGTGTACTGTTTGGATACCACTAAGATTCGCTATCCCAACGACGCAGCCCCTAGTCAGACTTCACCTAGAAACCAACAACGACGGCCTAGCGATGCTACTGCACAAAACACCCTGAGGAATGTGTCTCCCCGCGACGGTTCGAACGGCCCGCCTGACAACCGACGCCAACCAGGAGGTCCTGGTCCTGGTCCCAATGGCTATCGGTCACCCAACGGCCCTGCTGAAGTGAGCCCGACAGGAGGACCTTCAAGCGGTCCTCCAAAAGCTCGATCCGCGGGACCAATGGGTCCGGTAGGTCCGTCTGGGGCACCCCCATCTGGACCACCTCCCCAAATTCAACCGCCCAAACCTGGCCCTTCTGTCGGAGCACCCCGAGGTGCGAGGAATGCCTCGATGGAGCGAGGCGACCAGCCCCAGGGTTCACCAATCACATCGGCACCGCCCCAACAGGTAGCCGCGCTGAAAGAAAGCGAAGGACTTGGCGCCACCGGCCGACGCACTCCGACAAGTCAAAATTCCAACCCGCCACGCTCTTCGTCAAGACAAGCTGAGGCCCAGAATGCCGATGCTGCGAGATCTAAAGCATCGAGGCAAGGACGTGGACAGGGGTCGATAGATAGTACAACCGAGCCAGCTCTCAAGCCAGCTCCGGCTCGTCCAGCATCCCCACCACCGCCTACCCGACAGCCCAGTAATCCCATTTCTCGGAGATCTTCTGCTCGGAATTCTCAAACTGTTACACTCCTGAAAGAACTGGATGCTGCAAGGAACCGCAATGCATGGTACGCCTCCGAGTTGGAACTAGCGCGCAAGGCTGGGTACTCGCCAAATGCGTCATTGAGCCCAATCTTGGACAGCCGTGCTGCGGAAACGTTTGATGATGAAGATAAACCCTTGATTGAAGCTCTTCTTGCTATGCGGCAAGAGCTTGCCAATGTACAAGCCTCCGTCGACAAGCAGGCAGTCTTGGCTGCCCGGCAAATTGCTGAAGCAGAGAAGCAGCGAGACGCAGCCATTCAGGAAGCCATTTATGCCAAAGCAAAACTGGCTGCAAGGGGCGGAAGCGCCAGAAGCACACCACAACTTGACGACAAGGAGTCGGGGGACCGTGCCAGTGAAATGAGCAAGAAGCTTGCACATGCCCTCAGTGTGCAAAAAGAACTCCAAGATCAGCTGGAGCGCATCAAGGCCGACTTTGACGCAGAAAAGAAGGCACGAAAACTCGCAGACGACACAGCGAATGCGGCGCAAAAGCGAATGGCAGATCTCGAGACTTACAAGCAGCAAAACGCATCCGAAGTCGAACGTCTCAAGGCTGAGTTGCACATGGCTCAACGTGAGGCCCGGGAACAGTCTGTTGCGGCAGCGGAGGCAGTGGCGGCGACACAAATGCTGCGTGTCGAGAAGGAAGAATTCGAGCAAAAGTATACCCATCTTATTGGAAGTAACAAGGAACAGGTCGACACTTTTGATACTTTCCGCAGCGCGCTCGCAGCTTCTGAGGAGACCAAGGCTTTGCTCGAACGGAAGTTGGAAGAGGAACGAGCACTGAAGGAGAAGGTTGAATCGAAGCTCAGCAAACTCAAAGCCGAGCATGAGGCTCGTACAGCCGAACTTGTTTCAGCAACACAACGCTTGCGAGATGCCGAAGAGCTGGCTGAGAAACATGCCAGTGAAGCGAAGCTGCAGCGCCAGGCTTTGTTGTCGGGCTTAGACAAGATGTCGGCCAAGGACGCCTCGAAACCCGACAAGGCTGATCATGACCGCATCGTTGCTCTGCAGGGTCAATTGACCGCTGCCAACGCGCTGGTAAGGAAGTATCAGCAGGAGGCGGACAGTGCGTCAGACAAGCTTCGGGGAGCCGAGGAACGAATTGCAGGGCTCGAGGCCTACCAAGAACAGGCAAGCAGAGAGGGTGTTTCTATTCGCAGACAGCTCCAGGGAGCCTTGAGGGAAACACAGAGTCTCCAAGCCGCAAACTCGGAGTTGAGGCAACAATTGTCGAAGCAACAGCTTGAGACCAATGCGGTCGTCGTCCAACACAACACCCTCAAGGATATTCTTGTCGAACGAGGCATCTCACCGGCCTCGGCGACCCGTGCGCGCAATAGCCCGCGCAGCAGTCCTCGGGAAGCTTCACCTGAGCGAGTCCGTGTTCGTGAGTTGGAGCAGCAACTTACAACTGCCCAAAATGCCCTTGAAGAGACCAAGTCACAGGCAGCCGACAAGCTTGTCCAGCTCGAAAACGACTACCAATCAGCTGTTCACTATGTCAAGGGAACTGAAAAGATGCTCAAGCAGCTCAAGGAACAGCTGGCGCGCTACAAGACTGAGAACGGTCGTCTAAAGGAACAAGTGGTGGAACTGGAAGACAAGTTGGAGGCTGGCGGTGGGGCTTCCAAGAGTGGCCCTGCGGACTGGGAATCTGAGAAGGCGAACTTGACTGCCGAGATTGAAAGATTACAAGCTGAGCTCAAGAGCACTGCGAGCCAACTTGAGAAGCAAGTTCAGTCCATCCGCCAGGATCTGGCAGAAGTTCAAAAAGAACGTGATGTTGCTGTCAAGACCAGTGAGGATGCCAACCGACGCCTCGAGGCTCATAAGAAGGACCTGGAGCAGCTGCAGCAGGAGAATATTCTTCTCGAACGCAGAGCCCTGGATGCCGAACACAAGGTCGGTACCCTGCTTGATCAGGTGGAGTTGAGCGTCGATAACTATCGCCGACGCAGCAGACAGGCTCCCAGCCTCAACTCTGAGACTATTGGATCCAATCCTGCCTCTGGACCCAGTGGTGCCAACGGTGGAAGCAGCAGTGCTGGCCTGGGTCATGTCAGACAAGATTCAGGTGGCTCGGAGAGCTTGTACGGCGGGGCGCCCGGCGGACGTGAGGTTAACAGCCTCAGCGGTGTTGGCGATAAGAGAGACAGCAAAGCCCTGGACAGCCTCGCCAACGAACTCGAGACCTTGCGCAGCCAGTGGGAAGCGACTAACAAGAACTACCGACTGAGCAACGCGTTTGACTTTGAGACCAACCCGATCGCTTCGACGAGCGACAAGCCGCCTGTCAGCATTGGGCTGAGTGAGAGTTTGGCCGACTGGAGAAAACGACTTGACGAAAGCCACCCCGACAGCCCTGGCGGGGCGAAATGAACTACTGATTGATGGGATGAAAAGGGAAAGGAGAAAAAGCTGTTTGGTTTTCTTTTTTTAAACACGAAGCATGCATGGCATGAATCACATTGGGGAATGTTCATCCAAGTTTTTGAATGATCGGACCTAGATACGACCACTGTACACAAACACAAACAGGCACACCACAACGACACCAAACCGTCTCTCTCTCTCTCTCAACACATTGTGGGGGGGGGCATGTAATACCTTTTTTTGGCCTTAGAAGTTCGGGTGGAAGGGAGGAAAGGGGCGAGGATTCGGGTTGAAATTTTATTACTTTATTTTGGCTTTTTTTGTTTTCCCTTTCTCCTCTAATATCGATTATTATTATTTTCCTTGTTTTCATTTGACGGAGGGATCGGTTATACATGGCACGACCTTTCTACAATGGGGACGTTTTTCCTTTCTGTTCCTTTCACGTCATCTTGACTCATTTTCTTGTTCTACGATGCGGGCTTGCTGTTTTGTTATTGTTGTTGTGGCTTGACTGTTTTTTTGGCATACCGTTCACTCCTTGCTGCTGTTGTTTAAGATGGAAAGAGCGAGTTATGGTACACACACACCTTTTCTGTATGGCACGGCGCGCGCGCAAAATCAAAATAATACATCATGCTGTCTTTTTATTGTTGAAGCTGTTGAGAAACCGGTAGTAATATGTAAAGCGGTGTGAGAGAGTGTGGAGGAAAAGTACAAGAAAGAGAGGAATAGGAATTGACGTTGTCTTTTTTTTGCCGGGAAGGTTTGAATACGTGAAAAGGGGAAGAAGGGACTTGGGGGGACAGGGCTGGGTATATGGCCCAGAGTGGAGTGTGAGGTGTTGCAAGAGGAATGGGAGGAGTGGACGGGGTAAGCTTGGGGTATTTCCAGCGTCTCTCCTTTGTCATTGTTGGCCGATCAGTTAGTTGGAGGGCATTGGTTTGTTTGTCGGTTGCACATGCATGGCAGTTTGTAGAGTTGGCTTTTGTGGTGAGATAGGTGTCAGATGGGTGTTGTTTGAAGGCATGAATGATGATTATTTTATCTTGCTTCTTTTTGCCGATACCTAACTCATATGCTTTTGAGTGTCTATGGTAACAATGATGATACGTAGGTAAACCCGGTTTACAATAGTGTTATGTTTACAGAAGGTATCATGGATATGGTTACACGTCGAATGAGGCTGGTATAATTGTAGAAATTGATACTTTTTCATTACACACTAGAAGTGCTGATCCCATACGTGTATGAAGGTGGTTTCCGTTTTCGAAGGGACACGGCAGGCGTTTTGGCTTGACAGGCACTCAGTGTAGAAAGCCTGTGAGAAGTTCCCTTTGCCCACTCTCTTGATCCATTCACCAAAACTGCCGAGGAGCTAGTCATATGAGTCTATTCATGAGTCTCGTCCCTGTTCATTTCTACCATTCACCAATAACACCAACTCCCAACCTATGCCATTCGAACCAAACACCCCCCAGATCACCAACCAGCGAACTCCATCCCATCTCCTCCCTCTCCCATTCAATTCCCAGCAAACAAATTAACATACACCCCCCACCCCACCCCCGCCAACCCCCCCACCAAATTCCTCATCTGCACGCTCTTCAAAAACGTAAAGTTCACCAAGCTCACCACCGGCCAAAACTTCCACCCCGCCTTTACAATCCCCCAAAACTCCCCCCTCGTCCTCTCCCACACAACCGCCCAGTCCACATCCTGATACCTCACCACCCCTCCCTTCCCACTCCCAAACAAGAACCCCAGCCCCGTCTGCGCCTCGAGCGAATGATGCGCCATGCCCATCTGGATCCCGTTCATAAACATGCTGTACAAGAAGGTGTTTACCGCCGCCCCCACCGTCTGGTCCAGCACCGTCTTGATGGCCGTGTTGCGCTTGTTGAGCTTGAGCTCGACCAGCTCCCCCCTTTTGGCCTCGTCGTCGAGCTCCGTCTCGGAACCCTTCGAGGCCGAGGCGATGGCGGCGGGGGTGGGGGAGGGGTGGTAGGAGGGGAAGGTGGACTCGAGGTATTCCTGCCAGAGGATGTTGGGGGGCGTGTTGACCAGGCCGAAGAGGACGTATTGGAAGAGGGAGAGGAGGTTGATGGTGATGGGTTTCTGTGAGGGGTGTCAGTAATCTTTGTGAGAAATGCAATGAGTGAAATGGGGGATAGGTAAATACATACGTTGTCTCTCTGAGCGGCAATGACCTGGGCTATGATGTTGGAGAGGGAACCGATCACGGCGGCTTGTATGAGCGCGACTTGCATAGATGAGAGCGCCATGGTGGGCCGGTGGTGGTTGATGGCCGGGCTCAACAGAAGTGAGTATGGCGATTACTTTTGAAACCCCGTGAAATCGTCACACAGACTATGAGAATGAGAAGAGAAAAAAGTGGAAGCAAAAATCCCTTATGAGGGTGAGCCGCCCGTTTGTCTTGTTAAGTCTTGACGTTTGAGAGCCCAAGAGGGACCAATCGCCCCACTTCCCAGCCATGTGGTTGTGCAGCGCGATCGGTGTCAACTACCACATTGCCCCCCTTGATAAGTGGCCTCAAAGGACCGGGCAAAAGAACCCAGTTTCGCGGCATCTCGCACAAAAGCAGATTTGTGCAAACACGCACCTTGCCGGTTTCTCTGTCTTGACAGAATCAACTAGAACCAAGCAACGACCCGGCAAGCAAAGACAATTAATGTTTATGTAGCATTAAGTAGACCAACCCCACGGTTACCGGCTCCGTGTGACTGGGAGTTCCGGGTAATGCTGTCTAGGTAAAACTCCCCGACTGGGCAGATGCTGCATTTCTCGGCTGAGCCATAACACATTACTTTTCATTTCGTTCCTAAATATATAGGCCGAATGTTATACAATACGCTTCGTTCCGTCCAAGCCAACCGGGCCACCAGCATCCCCATCGCTACGCCTATTAAGCCTGCGCCGCCATCCAAATGACAGGCTACACCGATCTTATGGCCGGCAAAGAATCCACATGAGAAGCGCCTGCACAGGATACGAATACGCAAACAAAAACTGGGTTCGCTGACTTCTCTTCGCCCGAGAGTCGAGGGGATGCATGGGCTGCATGGGGCCTTGGTTGGTGTTGTTATTTTCTGGCAAGAGGACGTACTTGAGTGAGCGCATCTAGTAGAGCATGGTTAGCTGGTGCCGTTGGGACAACAGAAGAATGGAGCAGCAGCAAAAACGTACCAGGAACAACGAGTTTGCCAAGCATGTGTAGACAAACAAAGTCCAACCTACCCAGCCGCCAGTACCCTTGCCCCCGTTGAAGATCTCCGACACCGCAATCGTCACAATAACACCCACGAACTTGTAACCGCTGTAGGCCATGAGATCCAATAGTTGCGACTGGTTCGAGATATTCAGGAGATAGCACCCGATTCTAAGAGCAACAATTTCCAAGATCATCATCACGATCGCGATCGTCGCGACACTGCCGAACAGTTGGGGCTCAAACTCGCCTCGGAAGCCGGCGAAAAGAGTCCGTAGAAAGACGTATGTGACGATTGACATGACGGGGATGTACATGTCGGGGCTGTTGATGTCGTCTCGAGGGGGGAGGTAGAACCATGCCTCCTGGGCGCCGCCCGCACCGACCTCGGATGCCTGGCGACGCGTCCATGGCTTGTGTCGCCATGGAAAGAGAACCAAAAAGAGCTTGTTGATTACATAGGAGTTCGTCACGTTGAAATAGTGCTTCAGGGCCGAGACGTTGACCAAGCGATTGACCTGTCGAGATTACCGTTAGCTTGATGTCAGTGGCTGAAAGAGCACGTCTTATCCAACATTTTTCTCCAGATAGTCCTGCCCCTGACGGAAAGCTGTCTGGCCAAACTGCGTGGCTATTTGCGCGGTTGGATCGTTCATGAAGTTGCCATATTGCGCAAACATATTGCCGCCCTGCGGCGCCTGTTGCTGGTGCTGTGGATAGGGACTCCCATCGTAGCCATGGCCTTGGGGCTGCGCTGTTGGTGGAGGGGGTGATCGAAGTTGGGGGACGGTCGAGACGTGTTGCGGGACTGGATGGTGTAACGGGGGCGACTGCCCATATGTCGGTCGCTGCATTCTGGCGGCTGTAACGAAAAGAGCTTGGATGTAGAGGGGATAATGGTAAATGTTTTCGAGTCAAAGATATGATGGGTCAAGCGCTTGAAAGGGGTGTGCTCGGTGTGGTGTCCCGGTGTGGATAGTCGTCGTCAGTGGGCTTCAGAGGCCGCGAGTCGGTCTGTTTCTGGACATGTGTTTTCAACAATTTCTCGATGCTGTCATCTCCCCTGAGCCAAAGCTTGTTGCGCCAGCGGGTGCCGGCTAATCCCCGGTCAGCGACATGCGGGCCAATTGCGCCAATGACAAGGCTCAACTGTTATCGATAATAGCGGGGACGTGGGACCATAATGGCAACTGACAGCGTTACAGTACGCCGTCAACGGGACGGGAGCTTTCTCGTTGCGACAGTCGCTCCTAGAACTTAGCAACCCATTTCAACGTGCAGCGCGCAGCTAGCATTTTTAACCAGCACCATCAACAAGACAATACTTCGCCATGCTGGACACATTCGAAATTCTGACCACGTCCGGAGTGGTCCTCTGGTCGAGGACGTACGCCTCTGTCAGTCCAACAGTGGTCAACAACTTCATCACCGATGTCTTTATCGAGGAGAAGAGCTCAGTTGCCGGCGCAAAGAACGGTGCTTCTGCCGCTGAGAACCCTCCGTACAAACATGACCAACATACTTTGCGCTGGACATTTGAAAAGGAATTGGGCATCATCTTCGTGGTGGGTAACACTTGTGAAGGGCTGGTTTTACCCTTGAATTTGGCTGACCCCTTTTCGTCCCTAGGCCGTGTACCGTTCTCTCCTTCACATCTCGTGGATCGATAAGCTGGTCGACAACATCAGAGCTATCTTTGTAGGCCTCTACCGTGACGAGTTGACAAAGCCGAATACCACCATCGTTGAATGCCTTACCTTCGACCAGTATTTTGACCAACAACTTCGGGAACTCGAACAGGCCGGTGGCAAATCCGACACGCGCGCACTGAAAAATGAAGTGTTATCTGAAGATACCGGCGATGAACCTCCCTCTCCACCGAACCTCACTCGCGGTCAACAAGCCCCCCGCGGGGTATCACCAGGATCGAGTCCAAATGTATCGCGCCCCGGTACCCCCAGCGCAAGCCATTTGCTGGTTGCCAAGGCTGGACCGGTGGCAAAAATGTCAAGAAGAGCGAGGAAGATGCAGAATACCACCTCAGCCCCAGCATCGTCGGGCGACGAAGGCCCGGCCAGGAAGGCCAAGGCCAAGCCAGTGAAGCGCGGGAGGAAATGGGATGCCGATGGGCTTGCTGACGAGGACGACGGTGTCCAACTTGACTACTCGGTTCACACCCTCGCCAGCGATAGCGAAGTTGAGGCCGGTGCGAGACCAGGTGCTGTAGAGGAGGTGGACGCGTCGACATGGGGTTCCCAGGCCAAGGGGAAGTTCGTCCTGAGAGATTTGGGTGATGAAGTCAGCTCAATTCTGGCTGACGCCGACGCGAAGAAGAATGCTGCTACCAAGACCGACGCGCCTAGTGGTCTCGTAGGGACGGGTCTCAGCGCCATCGGGGGTCTGTTCAGGAACGTGGTCGGTGGAAAGGTTTTGACAAAGCAAGACCTGGATAAGGCGATGAAGGGAATGGAAGAGCATTTGCTCAAAAAGAACGTTGCGCGCGAAGCGGCGGTACGTCTTTGCGAGGGTGTTGAGAAGGAGTTGGTAGGAGTGAAAACCGGCAGCTTCGAAAGTACGTTGTCTCGGCCCTCGGCCCCTATTCAGTTGACTATGCTAACCTTTGACACAGGTATCAACGCAAGGATACAAAAGGCTATGGAGGCTTCCCTGACCAAGATGCTTACACCGACATCATCACTCGATCTCTTGCGGGAAATCGATGCAATTACCTCGCCCTCTGCGACCTCTCTGCGCAAGGCCCGCCCATACGTCATGTCTATTGTCGGTGTCAACGGCGTAGGCAAGTCCACAAATCTCTCCAAGATTTGCTTCTTTCTATTGCAGAACAAGTACAAGGTTCTCATTGCCGCTGGTGACACGTTCCGTTCGGGTGCTGTTGAACAACTCGCTGTCCATGTGCGCAACCTGAAGGAGTTGACTGCCCGTGAAGGAGGCCAAGTCGAGCTGTATCAGAAGGGCTATGGAAAAGATGCCGCCACTGTGGCCAAGGATGCCGTCGCATACGCAGCACAGGAGGGATTCAACGTGGTGCTCATCGATACCGCTGGGCGTAGACACAACGACCAAAGATTGATGAGTTCCTTGGAGAAGTTTGCCAAGTTTGCGCAACCAGACAAGATCCTGATGGTTGGCGAGGTACGTTGCTCTTTCCGGCTGGTTTTGCTATTGATACTGATGCTGACTCTGTGTAGGCGCTTGTGGGTACAGATTCCGTTGCCCAGGCCCGAAACTTCAATGCCGCCTTTGGATCCGGTCGTTCATTGGATGGGTTCATTATTTCGAAATGCGACACCGTGGGGGACATGGTCGGGACTTTGGTCAGCATCGTACACGCGACCAATGTTCCAGTGCTGTTCGTTGGTGTTGGCCAGCACTACTCTGATTTGAGGAACTTCTCAGTCAAGTGGGCGGTCGAGAAGTTGCTGAGTAGTGCATAATTTCCAGTAGCATTGAAGGCGCAGTTTAGTTGGATTACCGATACATAGACATTAATTGCTGTAATACTTGATTTACTCTTTGACATCTGCGAGGGCATGTGATACAATGCTGATTCAGGGGTAAAGAAGTCAGCGCAAGTCCCAGAAGGGGTTAGGGTTGTAGGCTGTTGTCGCTGTTCTTTTATCTGGAAAGTCAATTAAAGACCTGTCACGTGCCCACGCGGTGGCCATGCCTTTGGACCCCGCGACAACCGAGCGCGTTCGCTTTCAACTGAGCTTCCTCAAAACCAAACACCAAGCTCTCGCCTCAAGTCACTCGCTCTCGGTCTGAACACGACCACGCCATGCCGAGACAAGATGGCATCCGACTTGCGCGGCAGGAATGCCCGGTCAACACAGCATGGATTTGGCAACAATACGCTCCCCCATGGAGCACCCCCACCATCAACCCTCGCCGCCCAGATTGTCGAGAATATCTCGTCGACATCGCGAAAATCACACTTGGACGAAGCCTCAACTGAAGAACTGAAGCATCTTCAAAGCCGTGTTGAAAAATACAACGCCAACTCTGAAGCAATCAAGACACTAGAAGAGCAAGTCGAGTACAACCATACATTGGTGTACATCATCGGAGATGTCTCTCTTAAGGTACTTCACTGGGACGACCCGCTTGCACATCAAGAGAAACTACACGAAGGCGCCATTTCAGCTTTCGGCTTCTTAAAAACCACCTTTACGGAGACGCCTTCAGTCCTGAAATACGCCACCGACGGGACGAAATACCTAAACATGGGCGAGGAGCCACTGTGGCTATGGATCTTCCCGCGGCTGTTCAGAATACTGGCACACAGGAGGGCACGGGCTATCGCTGGTGAAATTGAGGTCCTCTTTATCTATATTCTGGAGCTTGTCGAGAAGAATGTCGGACTCTGGGACTTGGGTCTGCCACTCATGCAGTACTTCCAGGTAATCCTTGACAGTAAGTGCACCTCTGGTATTGTTGGAAATACAAGAACAAGCCCACTCACTTTTACTTAGGTATTCTTGACATTTTCAACCCCAACTCCTCGACAACCAGAACCTCCCCACTCGAGATTGAGCTACCCCCAAGCTCATTCCTGAAATCGGTATCCGATAACCCGATTCTGGACTGCACGTTTACTCTTCAGGGTGAAGAAAATGCCATACACTTTGCTACTGGTGTTCTTTCGATCATCCAACGCGCCATCATTCCCAAGTCTGAGGCTAACGTCTCTGTTCTTTACGGCAATCATACCATTTGGGTCTTGGATCTTTTCCAGCCGCTCAGTCTACTCGTAGCAACTTTGCCAATTCCCACAGACACTGGGGTTTCAAAAGTTGTTCAAATGTCTCTAGAGTTGGCAGAGGCATACAGTGGACTTGGAGCCACGGATGCAATTTTCAAGCACAAGGCTAATGCCACTCTTGCTTTAGTATGCAACAACTTGATCAAGAACCCCCAGCAGCTACTCGTACAAGACGACGAAGGAGTGAATGCAAGGCGCGTGATGTGTCTTGCTTTTGTTCATCTGGCGAAAGCTTCCATTGCTCATGCGCCAACATCTTGTCTCATATCCTGTGGTCTTCTTGGGTCTGCCCAAGTACTGAGTATGGAAAACGTTGTCATTGGTGTTGGCACAGATTTCTCAGTAGGTGAACCATCTGACGTTGATGCTATAGCTATGCTAATACGTTTTCAGCGGGCTGTCCAGCTTCTGGGTCAGGCATCCGTGAACACAGCTTTCAGGGGCTTCACCGATGATATTCAAGCAGGCAACTTTGTAGATGCAGCACTGAAGCAACAAGTAGACAAGCTCTTGGCCAAGAGCAATCCGCTAAAACCACCCTCACAGCCCCCACCGAAGCGAAGGAGGACTGACTCTTCATCAGTGGCGACCGGGGTTTTGTCTGATATTCAGGGTCAAATGTGCCGCCTTCTCAAGGCAGATTCTGAGTTGGACCTTGCAAATATGCTGAATCACTCGGTAGACACCTATCGTCAGTTGAACGAGGACGAACAGTGCTGGTTTATCGAACTCATCTCACGCCTGTTCTGCGCCGGAGATAATACACTGACAGTCCACAAGCACAGTACTCCTCAAACTGTCAAGTTTCAGTGTTTGTATTGCTCCGGTACCGGCAGTATGTCACCGGTCTCAGACTTTGATGTGGAAATCAAGAACCTCGCACTGGGCCATCTCAACAAGTTAATCCTGCTGCCGGAATTTATCGAATCCAGGCGGCCTCGTGTATTTGCGATGATAGCTATGCGACGAATAGCTAGACACGTACCTAACGGAGAGTTCTGGGACAATGGAAAGTCTGTTCCTGGAAAATGGTGCCTACAGTCATTGAGTAGCTCAGTCAGAGAGCTTCGAATTGCTGCTGGACGGGCGTTGCCCATTTTTCTTGCCAACTTCTCATCTGCCGCGGTGGACAACGACGTCATCAAACGAAACACGGCCCGTACTATCGGTCTTCTCAAGTCAATATCTGACCAGAACGTCACCTCATTGCAGGAAACTTGCATCATGGCGTGGGGCCAAGTTGGGCGAGTGGTAGCAGACACAGAGTTGAATCTTGTCCTCGTCAAGCTCGTCGAGTACCTCGGACACCAAAACATGATGGTATCGACCATTGCGTTCAACGAGATTATGAATCTCGCCCAATCTCTTGATGTGACGATTGCCAGCCTTTTCCGGCCTTTCTGGCCAAGTTTGGCGTTCTCAGTTGTCAAGGACCTGGTATCAAGGCCACAGACCACGCAACTGGTTGCTGAACTGCTTCAAATCAGCGTTCATAATCTTTTGAAGATGCTGCAAAAGCATGCGTTGCCGTGGTTGGTTCTCGGCAAGAAGCGCGAGGTCATCCAAAAGATTGCTGAAGCAAGGGGCGAAAAGGACTGCTGGCAGCCTTGTGTCGATGCAGAAAACTTGCCATCTATACTTGCACTTCTTCTTGTACAGGACGCTCCGGATGTCGAATCGCACGCAATGACACTGCTTCAACACACATCTGCGCATCTTAACAAATCTCCGCTGGTGGATTTACTTCGAACAGGGCCTATGATGATCGCATTGGAGTTGTTCAAGTATGCCGCCAGTACGAACGACGATCGAAAGCCCCAGGTAAGGAGTTTTCAGGTCTCTTGGCTATGCTGCTAGGAGTCCATCACTGACAGTTATCAGGTCCGAACTGCACTTGTAACAATGTCGAATCTCATCTTCGGGCCCCCAAAGGACAAGAAGATGAGCAAGACAGATGTCATCGGGAGTTTTCTTCAGCCCTATGCCTTGGGTGTTGCCGCACGGCTGGTCGAGACCATCAATGACTCTCACAATGTGCATCCTCCTCCACAGGAGCGAAAGCTGTGCATTCGTGCTATGGAGGTAATGATCAGAGTGTGTTCTTCATACGCCAGCATCGCCCGAACCCAAGTAAGTAGTCACAAAGCCAACTCACCGTCTTCTCACTAACATCTTTACAGATATCTGCTTGTTTAGTGACTGCGCTAGCCCGTGATGAACTCCGGTCAGCAGCCTTTTCATGTTGGGCATCCATGCTCACGTGTATGGAGGACACCGACATGGAAGCACTACTGGAAGCGACGTTTTACCTAGTCAGGTTTTACTACAATTCCTGTGATGAAGAAACCAGGCTCTTTCTCAAGTCCCTGTTACAGGATCTGCTTTCTAAGCACAGGCAGATCATCATGGACTACTCCAGCAAACTTCCTTCGCTCAGTCAAATCGATGAACTACGGGACATCGGCGAGGAAGTCGAAGGTCTTCGCCCGCGCTTGAGTATCAAGGAGACTTTTGCTGTATTCTCACAGCGGTTGGCTCATGAAAATCCGGGGGTTGTCGAGTACGCGTTAACCGAACTGGTGGCCTACTTGCAAAAGCACCAGGAGTATCTTCAGACCTCAGCCATTAGCGAACGACCGGATACTATTCTCACAACCTTGACGCGCTCGATTTTGGATTGCTCGGTCAAGTATAACGGGTGGCAACCATCTATTACCCGGTTATGTGCTGAAGCTCTTGGGCTCATCGGTTGCTTGGACTCCAATCGTTTGGAAACCACGCGGGAACAGCAGCACATTGTCGTCATTCACAACTTTGAGGACGCAAGCGAGACCACTGACTTTGTCGCCTTCGTACTGGAGAACGTCCTGGTCAAAGCTTTCCAGTCGACAACCGACACCAAATTCCAGGGATACCTCTCTTATGCTATGCAGGTTCTCCTCGAGAAGACCGACTTCAAAGTTGCTTTCCGGATGGCCGGTGAAGGAGAAAGCGAGCCGGTGTATAGAAGATGGCTCGCCTTTACCGACAGCACTCGCGAGACCCTCATACCTCTTTTGTCATCCTCGTTTTTGCTTGCGCCTTTGCCTAAGCAGTCAACCGAATACCCAATCTTCAAACCAGGGAAAAAGCCATATTCTGCATGGCTCAAGGCTATCGTGTTTGATCTCCTCCGCAGCAGTCAGAACGCTTTTAGTGAAATGATTTTTGAGCCGCTGTGTCGGTTGATCAAGGTCAAAGACCTCACGGTTACTGAATTTCTGCTGCCGTTTGTGGTCATGCATGTCATTTTGGGGCAATCGGACCCTTCTGTCTTCAGCCCGAGAATCAAGGCCGAGTTGCTGGCCATTCTCAACTATCAGCCGCCAAGGACAGCGTCATATGTTGAGAAGGAGCAGACAAAGCTTTATTACCAGGCTGTGTTCCGCATCATCGACTACTTCAAGAGATGGCTGCAGATTAGGAAACTGAAGGCGACCACGCCCAAGGCCCAAAAACAGGTCACCTGGGTTGAGGATGTTCTCGACTCTCTTGATCCGAAGTTGCTTTCACAGCGAGCTGTTGATTGCAATGAGTACGCTCGAGCTCTTTACTTCCTGGAGCCGCATCTGGAAAACCTCGACAAGAACAAGCCCCGTGAGGCGGAAGAAGACGCGCGCTTGCGTGACTCCCTTCAGAACATCTATACCCAAATCGATGACCCGGATGGGCTGGAAGGTGTCTCGGCACATCTGGGGACCGTCACGCTGGATCAGCAGGCCCTCAACCATCGAAAGGCTGGCCGGTGGACAGCAGCCCAGACGTGGTATGAGATTCGACTCGCAGAATCCCCGGAGGACACTGATATTCAGGTAGATCTTCTCACCTGCCTTAAAGAATCGGGCCAGCACGATGTGTTGCTCAACTATGTGGAGGGCATGAAGAGATCCCCAGCGACGGTCAACAGGATAGCGCCCTTTGCAGTCGAAGCCTCGTGGGCAACTGGCAGGTGGGAGACTCTCGAGAAATATCTCGGGCTTTACAATGCGGGGGACGTTTCGGAGATCTTCGACCTTGGGGTTGGCCAAGCTCTGCTGTGTCTGAAGAAGCGGGATATGGCGAGGTTCAAGGAGCACATTCAGATTTTGCGGGACAAGGTGGCGGGGTCGATGACTTACTCGGCGACGTCTTCGTTGAGGGCTTGTCATGAGGCGATGTTGAGATGTCATGTTCTTAGTGATCTTGAGATGATCGCTACTAACAAGGCTCAGGGAGGTGGTGATAACCAGGCTGTTCTGGCTACGCTGGATCGGAGGTTGCAGGTGCTTGGCGCTTATGTTGGGGATAAGCAATATTTACTTGGTGTGAGGAGGGCAGCTATGGAGTTGATGCGGTATGTCCATCCTTGGATATGTGATGTTGGCATGTGAGTCACTAACCCGTATAGACCAAAATTCGGCAATGAGGATATATCGGCACTGTGGCTCTTGACTGGTAAGCTAGCTAGAAAGGCTGGCTCTATGCATCAGTCGTTCAACGCAGTGCTGCATGCTCAACAGCTTGGGGATGCTTCCGCCATTATCGAGAATGCCCGTCTGCTGTACAAGGATGGACATCCTCGTAAGGCTATTCAGATACTGGAAGTGGCGATCAAGGATAACTCTTTTGTCGACAAAGTCGTCGGGCCCATCCCTCCAAGCTCAGCCAGGAGCCAAGAGTCCCATCGCAATATGCTGATGGCGACAGCGCAGCTTCTTTTGGCGAAGTGGCTTGATTCTACAGGACAAACGCATGCTGGCGCATTACGAGCGCGGTATCAACAAGCAGCCAAAACACATTCACGCTGGGAGAAGGGTCATTACTACCTTGGGCGTCATTACAAGAAGCTCTTGGAGTCAGAGAAAGGCCTAGATCCGGAGCAACAGAGCGATGAGTATATCACGGGAGAGACGGCCAAGCTCGTCATCGAGAACTATCTCCGCTCACTCAACTTTGGGTCAAAGTACATCTCTCAGACGTTTCCCCGAATTCTCACCCTATTCCTGGAACTTGGATCACAGGTCAACAAAGCTCCAGATGGGAAGGTGTCGTTCTCTAGAGAATTGTACCAGCGACGACGCGACATTCTCACCGAACTTTGCGCAAAATTCCATAAGCAACTAGAGACCATGCCTGCATACATCTGCTATACATCCTTGCCTCAAATTACGGCACGGATAGGACATCAGAACCCGGATGTCTTCAAGGTGTTGGAGGACATGATTGTTAGGGTGGTGAATGCCTACCCTAGGCAAGCTATCTGGAACGTCTTCCCTTTCATGGCGAATACGACTAGACAGCAGAGCGACCGTCAAAAGAGGGCAGTGAAGATTCTGAACACAATCAAGGCGTCCAGCCAGGACATTAAAGGGATTTTGAGAGCTGGTGAGAAGCTAGCTGAACAACTCCTCGTGGCCTGCAATAATGGACACTTTCAGAGCAACAGGACGACGACGGCGAGCATTACCAGAGACTTATTCTTTAATCACAAGTGCACGCCTTGTCCGCTGGTAGTTCCAGTTGAGACAAGTTTGACGGCTACCTTGCCCACTTTGACGGACAATGTCAGGAGGCACAAGCCGTTCTCTCGGGATGCTGTCACGATTGAGGCATTCCTTGACCATGTCTTGGTGCTGGGCTCACTGGCCAAACCACGGAAATTGACCGCACGCGGGTCAGATGGCAAGCTTTATGGTCTATTGATCAAACCCAAAGACGATCTCCGGACAGATCAGCGTCTCATGGAGTTCAACTCTCTCATCAACCGCTCCCTCAAGCGGGACGTGGAATCCAGCAGGCGGCAGCTCTACATCAGGACCTACGCCGTCACGCCCCTCAACGAAGAATGCGGCATCATCGAATGGGTCGACGGGCTGAAGACATTGCGCGAAATTTTGCTGGGCATCTATAGGGGGAGGAACATCTCGCCAAACTACACCCAACTCGCGGCGCTGATGAAGCAGGCTTGCGCCGGGGAGAACAATACGCACATTTACACCGAGACGATCATCGGGATGTTCCCGCCTGTGTTGGGGGAGTGGTTTGTTTCCCAGTTTCCCAATCCGTCATCTTGGTTTGCGGCCAGATTGAAGTACACACGGTCGTGTGCGGTCATGTCGATGGTGGGGACTATTCTTGGGTTGGGTGATCGCCACGGAGAGAATGTATTGCTGGAAGAGGGTAACGGGGGGGTTTTCCACGTGGATTTCAATTGTCTGTTTGACAAGGGGAGGACGTTTACTCAGCCTGAGTGTGTGCCGTTTCGGTTGACGCACAATATGCAGTATGCCATGGGGGTGTATCGGTATGAAGGGCCGTTTAGGCACTGCAGTGAGCTGACGCTGCGGATCTTGAGGCAGCAGGAGGAGACGTTGATGAGTATTCTGGAGGCGTTTATCTATGATCCGACGCTGGATTTGCAGAGGGGTAGCAAGAGGACTAAGGAGGTCGTCAAGCTGAACCCGACGAGTGTGGTCGCGAGCATCAAGAGGAAGGTGGAGGGGTTGCTGCCGGAGGAGAGTATCCCACTGGGAGTGGAGGGGCAGGTGGATATGTTGATTAAGGAGGCGACGAACCCAAGGAATTTGGCGGCGATGTATATTGGGTGGTGTCCGTTTTTGTAATCTTTGGATAATATGAGATATTGTATGGGCGAGGGAAAATAGTGGTTTATGAATAGGAGTTTTGGTGAGCTAACCATAGGGGTTATTTAGGCGTGTGTTTTAGGGAGATATTTAGATGGATAGTATTTGTAGAGATTGGTGATATCTTGAGTCAATGGATGTCAGTTGACACTTGACATGGCTTTTGTCGGTGTTTATGAGCACAGTTAAGTCTTAGCCCCCGTTTCCTAGAAATACTAAATGGCACGACACACCTGACCTTATAACAATACGAACAATAGCTCTCTTCGAGTCTGACGTTTACCTGTAAAAGGGGCGTTTCTGGCATTGTTTGTTATAGCGGGTTTACCCCTGAATTCCAAACAAATGGTGGGTTGCCAGGTAATCCGATTATCGCCCAGACGCCTAGCGCAAGCCGAAGACGAACACAGCGCTCGGGCATGTCACGCTCATTCCACCTGGCTCCAGGTCGTACCTTCTTTCTTGCAAAGGGAACTGTGGAACAGCTGATATTTCTGCCTGTTTTTTTATTTATTTTATTGAGAGAAAAGACACTGTTCAAAAGTTTCCACGAAATTTCCCACCTCTTCCAGAGATATTTTCTGGCAGCCTTGTTCTGGGTTGCTGTTCAATATCGGTCGGATCATCCAGTTGGAATCCACTAATTGCAGCGCGCTCGGCTCACCGTCTTCCATCCAATCTCACCACGCGCGCACCAGACGCGTCCAACTTTCGTCTTGACTTCACTCTTCGACTCGATACAAAAAAGGAATCGATTTGGAAACGATTCTACAGTGATTCTCTCACGGTTTCCTCACTGAAGAAAAAAAGATCTTAAATTTTTCAACAATCTTGCAATCATCAGCTTTGTCACTGAGAGTCGGTCAAGATGTCGGGTTATCGTATTGGTATGTCCTGTCCCCCTCTCGACGATACATTCCTGCTTTTCTGTTCACCGCGCTTGTTCTTCAACTCGTTCGTGTATGAGTTTGTTCTGCTACATCCCCTCTACCATTTGATGTTTTCACCTTTCTCACTCCTTCGTCCCATCACCTTGCCCCGTCAAACGTCACTTTCCCTTCACGACTTTCACCTCCACCGCCCTTTCATCATCCTTAACATGCACTAACACGCCACCAGAGAGAGCCACCACGGGCCGTGCCGGGTGCAAAGACCCCGTCTGCAAGAAGGAAAACATCAAGATCGAGAAGGATCAGCTCCGGTTTGGAGTCTGGGTGACCATCAAGGATCATGGAAGCTGGTCCTGGCGCCACTGGTATGTTTTATTCTTTTTCCCTATGGGT
This sequence comes from Cercophora samala, assembly GCA_030512305.1. NCBI lineage: Eukaryota > Fungi > Ascomycota > Sordariomycetes > Sordariales > Lasiosphaeriaceae > Cercophora > Cercophora samala. The sequence goes on along the minus strand of JAULSY010000023.1, from coordinate 211,347 downwards.
TTCTGATGTGATTGATGTGCTGATGGGTTTTTTTCCCTACAGGGGTTGCGTCTCTGGTGAGACTATTTCCAACTTGCAGGAATATCTTAGCAAGGACAAGAACGGTGAATACCAGTGGGATATGCTTGATGGCTGGGAGGAGCTGGAGTAAGTTTGGCTATGTGTGAGAGCACGTAATTTTGGATGTCGAAAGCTAATGAAAGCGTAGGGATTACCCCGATTTGAGGCAGAAGGTCCAGAGAGTTATTAACCAGGGACATATTGATGCTGAGGATTTCAATGGGGTGAGTGTTTTGGACAGAGACAAAGGTCTGGGTGAATAAGGCTGATATGTGGTGAAATAGGACCCCGAGTTCAACGTTCCCGGACAGAAGGGAATCCGCTCCCGTCAGCCCCGGAAGAAGAAGAACGCCGACGAAGAGGTAAGTTGACTATGTGTAAAATGTTGCCAACTGATGGCTAACCATGAGATAGGATGGCGATGGAGCGGAGGCTGCAGAGACCCCTGCCAAGAAGCCTGCTGCTAAGCGTGGCCGCAAGAAGGCTGATGAAGATGAAGCTGAAGCTGAGGCTCCTGTTGCGAAGAAGGCTAAACGTGGTGGCAAGAAGGCTGCTGCTGCTGTCAAGAATGAGGACGATGATGAGGTTTTGCCCGATGCCGATCCTGCTTCAGAGCCCGAGCAACCCAAGAAGAAGGCTGCTCGTGGCAAGAAGGCTGCTCCCGTCAAAGATGAGGACGAAGATGAGATCGCTGCGCCTGCGCAGCCCAAGAGAAGAGCTGCTGCTCGTGGCAAGAAGGCGCCTGTTTACAAGGATGAGAGCGAGGCCGAGGCCGAGGTGGAGCAACCCAAGAAGAAGGCCGCCAGAGGCAAGAAGGTCGCTGAGGAGGTTGTCAAGGAGGAAGAGGAGGACGGGGACGAGGACGAGATTGCGGAGAAGCCCAAGCGCGCCCCTGTCCAACGTGGAGCCAAGGGTAAACAGGTGAAGGAGCCTGAGCCTCAGCTTGAGCCGGAGTCCGAGGTGACACCCGAGGAGGAAGAGGTTGTTGAGAAGCCGAAGCCTGCCAAGCGTGCGGCTCGTGGAAAGAACGCCAAGGATGCCGAGCCTGAGCCTGAGGTTGAGGCCGATGCGGAAGTTGATGCTGCGCCGGAGGACGTCGCGGAGGAGGCCGAGGTCGAGGAGGACGTCGCTCCCAAGAAGCGAGGAGGCCGGAAGCCCAAGGCCAAGGCTGCCGATGCCGATGCTGAAGGAGCTGCTCCTGCCCCGAAGAAGCGTGGTAGAAAGGCGTAAGTTCTGTGTGGAGTCTGTTTTTGCTTGATGGGGATTGATGTCTAACTGTAAGCAGGGCCGCCTAAACTCGACGCAGTCAACACTTCACCCATCAACACTTGATATGATTTGGCGAGGCACGCAGTGGACTCTTCTTGTTAGCATGATTTGCCCAGTCTCTTCTTTTTTTTCAAATGACGAGCTCTCAGGCGCGAGGACTTTTTGCCTTGGCTGCTCTCATAGGAGGAGCGATGTTTACTACCTACCTACCACAGCACCGGCCAGGTTTTACTCAAGAGTGGTGACACAAATTTGGCGAATATTCACGGCGGGGATAAGTCCTGGTTGTACAATACTGTTTCTGCCTTTTCTCCTTGCCAGACTGAGTGTGCCTACCACACTACACGGTCCATAATTTAATATAGTATAGGAGGAGAAAATGCATTGTAATAATTCTGTAACATGTCTCTTTTTTGTGTGTGCCGATCTGCCGTTGTCATGCCTTGTTGGCCGGTCTGGGTCAAAGACCGGTCGACCTACGTGCTGTTTTACGGGGATCTACAGGAACCACGATCGGGTGTTCAAAAAAGAAGAATGTGAAACGAAACAAAAGTGGGCTTCTTTTTGAGAGAGGGGGAGAGAGAGAGGCGAGAATGGGTTTCGCTAATCTGAGCGGCGTAGGTTGGTTGGATTCATGGGCCGAGCCGAAAGGAGATCGTGGATTGTGATGTGCCGCAGAATGTGTGTGTTGGCTATGTTTACTCTCCTATCATGATTGAGAGGGATGGGGCACAGATATTTGAGACAGCTTAGGGCCGTGGGTCAGAAAAATTGCTTCTCAATCATTGGGAATGGATAGTGAAAGTCTAGAATCTATGCAATGATGTTATTGTTTACACCTGCGGGTTAGGGAATATTGATTTCTGGGGGTCGGGTGCTTGGTTGGTGTTGATGCCCAAACTACGACGATAAAGTTGATGATCTGCCGAATCAAGATTTTGAGTGTTTCTGTGAACTTCCATTTTTTGCCCTTTGGGCATCTACACTACACTATGTAGCGGGTATCGTTAGACTATACTATACTAAAAAGTCGGTGATAATGACATCGGCATTTCCCCCCCTTCTCGCGTGATCTGAAAATGCCGGCAAGTAATACTGTAGTCATTGTTTGTCGACTAGCGTGTAAGTGAGTGTAATTCTTGTCCGAGTGGCATTGAGTGGCCAGGATTTCTGGAAGAATCTCTGCTCTGTTCGTTTGCCGAATGGCTGAGTGTGTATGCACTATTGCGTCACCTGTCTTGAATGTGTGGGTGTGGGAAATGTCTTGGGCAGGGTTATTCACGAGACTTTTTGGGGTATGAGGGGCCGCCGATGGGGGGTCATGACAGGAAGCTACGTGAAACGGGGATTTCTCAGGTTTTTTGATGCGAAAAAGTTGGTGTTTTATAGAGTATGTTATAGAGATCTGTTATAATGTGAGTCTTATATGAGAATTCACTGAGAGGTGCCGGGTTGATTGTTGCAACTGTAAGTATCCATTTTTGCATATGAAAGTAAATCGATGATGTATGACCAGGCTTTCGTCGATGGTGGGGTTTTTGGTGTGGAAAGGAGGGGCTGGGGGGAAAGGGGAAGAGAGTGAGGGGCTGCAACTTCTTGGTCGCGACTACACTATCATGATAGAGTGATGAGATGAACCAATTGTGAGAGAGAAGATAGCGCCTTTTCCTTCCTGTTCGTCCTGTCTCAATTTTTTTCTGTCATCTTCGTCACCGGGCCGGAGCATCTGATTGTGGTTGGCCCGCATTAGTCCGGCTGGCTGAGTCTGCCATTCGGTGGGGTGCTGTCCTGCTGCAACGCCCTCGTGCCTCTGGACAATGCTTGTGACTCCTGTGTCACCGACGGGCCTGTTCTGGTTGTGTCACTTCACCACACTCCTGCAGAGGGATCGGGTAGACAGATCGCATGTTTGCGCATCAGTTTGAGAGAAGGAGAAAACCACAACATAATGCCTAGAAAGCACAAGGGTCGTTGCACAGTGTACCCGATAACAAGAAGTACTGTTCTGGCGGGTAAATCGCCCGCTAGCGCACAGTGTTAAGACGAACAAGCCTCGCAGGGCTGTAACGGTTCGTGTCAACGTCTTGAGGCCCCACCATAGATTGGGGGTTCTTCAAAGCGATCCCGTCGGAAGACAACATGAAGGCTCTCCCAAGGGTTACCGTCCTCATTTCTTTGGATAACACCGCTAGTCATGTTTTCATTCCTGACATGCACTATGAATGAGCCCAAAACCAGGCTGAGTGTTGGTTACATAAGTGGGAAGGGAAGGTAGACGCCGATCTAGGCGTACTAGACCGGCTAAGGCGCAGGGAAGCTGTGGGATGACGACGTTGGTTTGAGCCCAAATTAAATCCCGAACAATTGGCTGGCACCGCCAACCAGGCCAGACCCTGAAACTCGTCGTCAGGCCCAGCGGCAAGGGAAAGCAGCTCTGAAGCACCAGTATCCCTCTTTTAATACCCAGAGGTTGGCCAACAGGCCCGCCCATCTCTGCAACGACTGCGACCGCTTTCTGTTTCTCGAAGCATCACCTCAGTTTTTAATACCGGCCCAGGCCCCGTGGGCTTCTTCTCTGGCTTCCCACCCTTCAGCTCTTCCGTTGCGCAAACCATTCGTGAGAAGAAGTAAGACCTAGCCGACCACCAAGCCGAAAAGTGACAAGTGAAGAGGAGAAAAAGGCACAAGCCTGGTTCGTCTGCCAAGTTCACTGGTCAAGATTGGTCACTGCCTGCTTTGGACCCCGCCTTGGCTCACACTCGGCCACTCTCAGTACAGGAGTCCTCCAACCCCCCCCAACCGACCAACGTCACAGCCTCGAGCAGGCTGGACAGCTTTTTCCACCGCATAATCCACCTGGTTTTTCTTTCAAAGCCCGGCACCACGAACAACTCCGGCTCCTTCAAGTGTTCTACACTCTTTCGACAGACCAGATCTCGTGTGTTTTGCACCCATTTCACGACCCCGCCTTCTGAGTCTCTGTGACCCAGCGGTCCCGAGTTCTTCTATCCACTTCCATCCACCAGGTCAGCATACCCCGCTCGACCGCCAGGCCAGCCAGAAAAGCTCACCGTCAACCGCAGAAAGAACGCTCAAACACCAAGCAACATGTCCAGCAGAAGCCGTGTCGAGTTTGACGAGCGCGAGTACGTTCGGGAGGCTCCTCCTCCTCGTCGTGCCCCTGTCCGCGAATATGAGCCGTCCGACTACCGTGACCCCGCGAGGGTCCCCGCATTCATGTTGCGGGAGGAGAGGCCAACCCAACCCGGCCAGTTGGTGCTCAGGCAAAGAGAGATCGAGACCATGGAGCGGCAGAGGCCGAGATCACCCAGCCCAGAGATTCGGCTGCGGGAGCGGTTCACTCAGCGGGCCAGAAGCGTCAGCCCAGGCCCAAGGCGTGTTGAAGAGGATATCCGGATCCGCCAGGTCGAAAGGACACGCGAGCCCAGCCGGGCCCCTTCTGAGAGAATTCGCTACGTTGAGAGGCCCCGCTCCCCGTCGCCTTCGATCCATGAGCGCATCCGTATCACAGATCGGAGAGAAGAGCGCCGGAGCCCAAGCCCAGCTCCTCCCCCGCCGCCGCCTCAGCCCCAGGTCATTAAGGGTCCAACTATCGAGAGAGAGGTTATCACACACTACCGCGATATTGACCATGGTGAGTCATACACTGCGACGCTTGTACTAGCTGAACTAGTTGTGCTAACCCATCCCAGGCATAATGGTTGCCCGTCCACCGTCGCCTCCCCCTCAGCGTCACGAGCACCGTGATACCGAGATTGACATCTTTACTTCCCGCAAGGGCACCACCGAGGTGGGCATTCACAAGCACACCCACTCCCACAGCCGCGGCCGTTCTGTAGAGCGGCCCTCCCGTCCCATTGTCCACGCCTACGAGGACGACCTGGTGGTTTCCACTGACCGCAAGCACCTCCATGTGGACATTGAGCGTCGCCGGAGCCTCTCCCGCGGCCGCCGCGCCCACTCCGCTGCGCCCCCTATTATCGACTATGACGACGAAGCCTACGAGATCAAGTCCCGGATTGATGCGCGCGGCAAGATGGGCGAGGCCTGGAATGGCATCACCAAGGACTGGACCATCGTCGACGTACCTCCCGGAACTGAGCGTGTGCGCATGGACGGTGCCGGTGGCGCCTCGGCTGAGGTGACATGGCAGAAGTACAGCGGTGTCCGCCGGGCCAAGTTCATCCCCGATCGTGATGAGAAGAGCGTCGTTTCTGAGACCTCCACCACCGTCTCCGATGCCCGTGACCGCAATCGCGACCGTGATATTGAACGGGAGAGGCGGTTGAGCGTGCAGATCATTGACAAGGACCGCCGAGAGCGTGATCGCGATGGTGACTATGAGAAGATTACCGATCGCCGTCTCACCATTTCCAAGTCGAGGACGAACTCTCCCGCGCCGCCTCCCCCGCAGCAGCGCCGCAGCGAGACCTGGACCGAGATCACCAAGGACCTGGTCTGCCGTGAGGCTATTCAGGAGATGGGCTATGAGTACGAGGAGACTGAGTACTTCTACTACATCATTGACTTTTTGGCTCACGTAAGTTTGCACACATCTTGCCTTTATATGTTGACGATAGATTGCTAATGCCATGACAGGAGGAGGTTGTCCGCCTTGTGAACCTGTCCGATCGTATCCGCCAATCCCGCAAGGACCGCGCCAGAGAGATCCAGTACGAGCGCGAATGGCGCGATGAGTGGGAGCACCGTCACCACCACAGCCACAGCCACAGCCACAGCAGCAGCAGACACCGTCTTGACGACGAACGTGTGGTCGAGCGCGAGATCATCTACGACAGCCATCGCCATCCAGGCGGCCGGCAATATCGCTACTAAGAGCGGCGCGTTTTTGGATACAACTGTTGAAATTTTGGGGATGAATCACTGTTTGATGAACGGATGATGATGATGGTTGATGAATGTGTGATGACCTTGCTGCTATAGAACTTTTGTTTTTGTTTGGAAAAAATGATTATGTTTTGGATGATACCAACCAAGCAAGCATGGTTAATAATGAGCTCGAGGAGTTGATCAGCGGCCATTGTTGTTTTTTTGGGATGAGAGGAGAGAGGAAGTGGGTGGATATTTGTTTTCTTGTTTGGATCTTTTACTCATGTTGGGCTTTATCATGGTCATTTTTTGTTTTGGTTTTGTAGCTTTGCGTTTTTTTTTGTTTGGACGTTTCTAACGACTTTTATGATACATATACATACATTAGCTAGCATGTTATGAAAAAAAGAAAGAAATACCTGAAACTTCTTGATGATCATCATGGTGATACTTTAGAGGCATGTTGTAGACAAAAAGAATAGTGAGACTGCCACTAGGGTTAAGAGGGTTGAAATATGAGCAACAGACTCCATTATCTTGAAGAACGTTCATTGCCTTTTGTTATCATACCTCACATTTCTTTAAGACTTGAAGCTATGACACCTTTGATAGAGCTACAATATGTTTGAGGGGGCACAATGACCGAGCTTTCCTTTACCTATATCGAGGTCTATGCTATAAGACGAATATCATGCGCCCAGTTTCCATTTCAAATACCCGGCTTGTAATCCCTCTTCTTCATATACAAACTATGAAATACACAAGGCAACACGTCATATCTCATGTTCTTGTTCTATGTAGATGAGTCAGAGCAAAGGTGTTATTACAATAACTCGCTAAAATAGTATTATCTGATTTGGAAGCCACGTCTCCGGTAATTAGACGCCAGCTTCACGCCGGTCTATTGTGAACCCCAGGTTCACCGTAGCCCAAAAAGCAACTCAGCAGACACAACAACTAAGAGTTACATCCGCTCGAGAGCACCTGCCTGACCACATCCTCCAGAGCCGCATCCGCTCGACTATCCAAACTCCACAACCACTGCCTGCTGACTTTCTCCCCCCCTTCCACAAAAGCCCCCGTCACCCTCAACTCTGGCCCGGCTTCCTTGAAGTCAAACTCGAACCCGAGCCCAAAGCTGCCCGTCTCATCAACCAGCCCCTTCTCATCCGACCTCGTAGCCCACTTCGCAAAGCTCTGCTCGTCGGCCCCGGGGTTACTTTTCAACCCCTCCAACACCACCATCGCATGCGCCGCCAGAGCCCGCGTTACGGCGCCGTTGATATACCACACCACGTCGTTCGCATCGAAATATTCATCTGTAGGTGGGAACGAGCTCTGTAGAGGGTTGGCACTGCCCGGCTGCGACGGTGGCAGGGTCCAGATGGCAAATCGAGGGCCGTCCGACTGAGGGGGCTTCACCATGACCCGAAGGCGAGACTGAGGAGTGATGTCGACATCAAACTCGACCGCCGGAGGGCTATAAAGTACTGGGCCGATATCATCCGCATCGGCCGCCGCCCCTGCGCCCGGTGGTGTCCGAACTGGCGGCTCTCTTAGCAGCACTGAAGCAGGCAGGCCGGCAGAGCGTAGCACCTTGGAATACGCAAGTAGATGTTGAACAAATCTGCCGATATTCTTCTCGTGCTCGAACCATGAGACGATAGGGGCGAGGAGAGAGTAGACTGGGGGTGTTGTTTGAATCGCATTCCTCTCTCCCCGTCGCCTCTCGTTGATTTTGTGGGCGTGGGAAAGCTGCAGCGACAAGGCTAGGCTCAAGGATTCAGCAAAATGGTCTTTTGATCTTGGTGAGTCTGTGCCCGCATTCCCTTCTCCCAACGAGACGAGCTCGATGGAGATGGTGGAGGTCTGGCTCATGGCGTAGATGACAGAAGACCTAGACATCCGTACATTACGGCCGCCAAGCGTTCGGGCTTCTCTGTTGATCTCATGCCACAGCTCTTGAGCAAAAATGGTATCGCGTGCATCCTTTACGCGATCTACAAGTGTCGCGTTTTCCGATAACGGAGTGGGCAATGACGATTGACCAACAACCTTGCCGTCATCTAGGATGCTGACGCGTATACGCTGAGATCCACCACCCCTTCGTCCGAGTTCCAGTTTGACGGATCCATCATCAGCTCTCCTCAGCGGTGCAATTCCACTGTTCTTGAACTCTGGGGCGGCATTCAGAAAGCCAAAGCTGACGCACATGGTCTGTGGTTCCTGGGCCATGCGAGCAACTCTGAAGCCAGCTTCTTTCACTGTGGACACCTCAGACCAGTACTTCTCTTCAGCTTGGATCTGGTGCTCTAATCTCGACTGGGCAGGCTGGGCCATTTTGATGCAGCTTTCCAACGACAAGTAACGTTGTCCAATGGCAGTCATTCTGGTCTCCGTCTCTCTTGACCGAGCCAGGGCGGTGGGTGCCGCAAGCATGGTGGCGCCCAGAGTACCGAGACCGACAGTCGCGCGTGTCTCTGGGCTGAGTGTGCTGGTAGCCTGAGTCGGCATCTCCCTAGAAATCAAAAGCGAAAGGAAGTCGAGAGCCCAGTTTGATGTTGCCAGGGCAGCTTGAGTTTGCTGAAGGAGTTCGGCTCGCACGGCGTTGACATCCCGCGTCTCAGTCGACTCCTCAGCTTCGGTCTCAGCAGGCTCATCCGCCTCATTCGAATCCGCCATTTCAACATCCGTCTGGCCATCCTTCTGCTCAGCAGCGGCGGCTTTGCTCCGTCGAGCTGCTACCATGGCCTGGATACCGCCAGGTTGTGAGCGTGCTCGAGCCCAGAATTCGGCAATATTTTGCGGGCCTCGAGGCTTTGCCGCTGGCGGTTGCAGATTAAATGGTCGGTCGTCCATGATGGCGACTCGACGATGTTTTGTTACGTGTTTCTTACAACTGGCGATTTGATGGTTGCTGATACCTGTCGTTGATGTTCACGGTTGGCGGTGGAGTGAGCACCCACCAATGAAGAGGTGGTTTATGGCCCGAAGCGGTTAGCGTGGAAGGTGCGGAATGGGGGTCAAGAGAAGGAGAGAGAAGAGTTAAGAGGGGGATACGATGATGAACTGGGACTGTTTGAGTGACTGAGATTGAATTCGGTCAGACTAGTGTACCTTGCCACTATGGTATCGCTTGTTGTCTCCGAGGATTGTCTCCAAGGCTGTGTGATCACGATGAAGTTTGATTCTCGAACTTGAACAAATTGTATTGTTTGATGAGGTGTGAGTGGAAGCTTGGGAAGCTCCGTAAAGTGGGGGCCGAAGTGACCCTCCCACTCGAGCTCCAGGGTCCCCCGCTGCTCCCAAAAATCTCAAAAACCACTTCAGCTCCCAAATTATGTCATTGCTCTGACTACCCACGGAGTCTTGTTCCTAGAAACCCCTCACCTGGCGATGCTCGATGCAACAGACGCAGGAGCTGCAGACGTTGGGGATGGAGCATGGAAGGTGAGCAAAGCAGTAAAGCGCCGTCCGCTACCAAAGTGAGGGATATTTGACAATGGATGTGCGACACCGGCGCTCTTTCACTACATACACTAGGTGGTGTGTCTGAGGTGAGGACTGAACCTAAGCTACCTACCTCTCTAAAGAGCGGAAGCTGTGCCCTGGAAACCACCCCGCGCCCCCGATAAGATAAGAGCTCCTGCCCACTCTCTCCCACTGGGTCGGCCAAGGGAAGCACTCGTCAGCTGCAGTCGGCGCGAGGGTGGTGCTGATATCCTCGAACCTCATCCGATTCTCCGTTTTCCGTTTTCTGTTCTTCCCACATTCATAAAGGCCGGAAGACCCGCGCCCTGCTTGCTCCCCACCTCTATCTCTTGTCCCCTTGTTGCTACCGAATATTCCTATCACGCCGGGCTCTGTGGCCTGGAGCATGCCTATACCTGACACACGTTTTTTACTTCGGCCTTTCTCCATCGTCATCTATCCGTTCTGGACGCTACTGGCCTTTTTCTACCGCCACTCCCCCCTCCGCTTCCTTTCCCTGACTCTACAACCCCTCTTCGGACTTCGCAACACCACCGACATCGACCCCGAGACACCCGAGCCAGCATCTACCAACAACATGTCGGCCAAGAAGAAGATCGCCATCATGACCTCGGGGGGTGACTCCCCAGGCATGAACGGCGTGGTGCGCGCCTGTGTGCGCATGGCCATTCACATGGGCTGTGACGCCTATTGCATCTACGAAGGGTACGAGGGCCTGGTTCGCGGCGGTGACCTCATCCGGAAGATGAGTTGGTACGATGTCCGTGGCTGGCTCTCTGAGGGCGGCACCCTCATTGGAACTGCCCGGTGCATGGCCTTCTTCGAACGCGCTGGCCGTGTCGCTGCGGCCAAGAACATGATTCTACACGGCATCGATGCCCTCATCATCTGCGGAGGAGATGGTTCTCTGACCGGTGCCGATCGATTCCGTGCCGAGTGGCCCTCGCTGCTCGACGAGCTCGTTGCCAATGGCGAGTTTACCACCCAGGAGCTTCAGCCTTTTAGACATCTCAACATTGTCGGTCTTGTCGGGTCCATTGACAATGATCTTTCTGGTACAGATGCCACTATTGGTTGCTATTCTGCGCTCGCAAGAATCTGCTATGCTATTGATCTCATCGAGGCCACAGCCTCTTCTCATTCCCGCGCTTTCGTCGTCGAGGTCATGGGGCGGCATTGTGGGTGGCTCGCTCTGATGGCCGGTGTTGCGACAGGCGCGGATTTCATTTTTATTCCAGAGAAACCTAGGGAGGATAACTGGAGGGAGGAAATGTGCAGCATTGTCGAGCATGTGAGTACATCCTATTTCAAGACGGCCTTCCGTATTGCGCGAAGCTAACCCAATCAATGACAGCATCGCAAGATCGGAAAGCGGAAAACAATTGTGATCATTGCCGAGGGAGCGCTCGACAGAGAGGGAAACAAGATCACCCCGACGATGGTCAAGGATCTTCTTGCCGACAAGGATGGCCTCGGCCTTGATACCAGAATCACGACACTGGGTCACGTTCAAAGAGGTGGAACGGCCGTTGCTTACGATCGTATGCTGGCGACACTGCAAGGTGTGGAGGCTGTCAAGGCTGTTCTCGAGGCCACCCCTGAGACCAAGACATGCGTTATTGCCATCACCGAGAACAAGATTGTCAGGAAGCCCCTTATGGAGGCGGTACAAGACACTAAAAAGGTGGCCAGGGCCATCGAGCGGCAAGACTTTGAGGAGGCCATGAGTCTACGCGACGCCGAGTTCTCGGAGCAGTACAAGTCTTTCATGATGACTACGGCAGTTCAAGTAGACCAGGAGCTGCTGCTGCCGGAGAAAGAAGTATGGTTCCCCTCATTCGACTTATATACTTTCCTGTGTACTAACAAACCATTTAGAGAATGAGAATTGGGTTCATCAATGTCGGGGCGCCCGCCGGCGGTATGAACGCCGCAGTTCGCGCTGGTGTAGCCTACTGCTTGTCCCGAGGGCATGAGCCGATGGCCATCTACAACGGTTTTGCCGGCTTTGCCCGGCACCATGCTGACAACCCCGGAGCAGTCCGGCCCTTCAACTGGCTTGAGGTGGACGGATGGGCCAGCAAAGGTGGCTCAGAAATTGGAACAAACCGCGAGCTTCCAAGCGAGTCTGGCATGGAGACCATCGCCAACTTGATTGAGCAGTTCAAATTCGACGCCTTGTTCCTCATCGGCGGCTTCGAAGCTTTTCATGCTGTCTCGCAGTTGCGCAAGGCTAGGGATCAGTATCCATCCCTGTGCATTCCCATGACATTACTTCCCGCCACCATCTCCAATAATGTTCCAGGGACAGAATATTCGCTCGGTTCGGATACATGCCTGAACGAATTGGTCGAATACTGCGACAAGATCAAGCAGTCAGCCTCGGCCACCCGCAGACGTGTCTTCGTCATTGAGACACAAGGTGGACGCTCTGGTTATGTCGCGACACTCGGTGGCCTGGGTGTTGGCGCGTCGGCTGTGTACACCCCCGAAGAAGGCGTCAGCCTCGATATGCTCGCTGCGGACGTGCGCCATCTCAAGACTGTTTTTGCTCACGATCAGGGCCAGAGCCGTGCTGGTCGTCTCATTTTGATCAACGAGAAGGCTTCCAAGGTGTACAATGCCAGGCTGATTGCCGACATCCTCCGCGAAGAGTCCCACGGCAGGTTCGAGAGTCGGGAGGGTATTCCAGGCCACATGCAGCAAGGTGGCGTACCGTCGCCTATGGACAGATGCCGGGCTGTCAGGCTGGCCATACGGTGTATCCAGCATCTGGAGCAGTTTGGCCGCAACGTGCACAACAGAGTCAAGGTTGACCCGATGAGCACGACGGTTATTGGCATCAAGGGCGCGAGCGTGGTCTTTACGCCTGTTAAGCAGGTTGAGGAGGAGGAGACAGACTGGCCCAACAGACGGCCAAAGGCGGCCTACTGGTTGGGCATGAAGGAGATTGTTGATGTTCTGGGTGGCCGTCCCAAGTATGAGCACCCCGAGGCAGATTTGACCGGGATCAAGGCCAAGGATGTCAAGCGGGGGATTGTGGCTCCTTGAGTGGAATCGGGCTGAAGAATCAAAAGTACAGGTCTTTTGACGGGTTCTTCTCAATGGCTTGGGCTGATTATTGCTGCCACAAGGCATTTTCATCAAGTATCACATTTCCCCCGTTGTTGTCTACCTCTACCGAGAAAAGGATAGGGTTTTCTTCAAATTCATTCTGGAAGGAAAGGGGAGAGGTTAAAGAAGGATAAGGGTTTTGGGACTGGTTACTAGGTGGGGAGAATACAGTGTTGATGGATGGGCTTTAGTTAAGGCAACAACACCATCACCTCTACCACTACCTTGGAACCGATACAAAAATAAAAACAGGAGGCCGTAAAGTGCAAAAATAGACTATTTTGGACATGTCATTGCCCCAAGATGTAGATTGTTCTCGGTGATGGTAGCCAAGGGAGAGCCAAGTCATCTATCGTTCTCTGAAATGGTATCGTATTTGTTAAGAAACAATTTGGTAATACTTTTGTATGTACAATAGAGGACCGAGCAATTGGAACCAACAGTTTCTCCAAAACGGCAGAAAGAACACCTGATGTACAGCCAGCCATAGCATACTTACAACCTCCTTCCGCCTTTACACTCAAACAATCTGACTTTACGCCTTCAAAAACGACAACCACCCGCGATCCGGCTGCCTCAAATCCTCGACAAAGTCCTTTACCCTCCTCTGCCTCTCCTCAATCACCTTCTCCTCGGCCGACCACCGATCCCTCACCTCCTGCCTCACAGGCACCTGCTCCCCCCACAACCCGCCAAACCACCCCTTCTTCTTCCCCTTCACCGCCACCATCTGCTCCTCCTCCTCCTCCTCCTTCCTCTGCTGCTCCTCCCTCGCCAGCCTGGCCACCATCTTGCCCCAGTTCTCCAGCCCCGTCACGAGACAGTCCCTGCACACCCTCCTCACGGGCTTCATCTCCCTCAGGCCCGGGTTGATCCGGTGCAGCTGCTCCTCGGCCACGTCCACCGCCTCCCTCGTCCAGCTCAGCCCCTCCTCCCTCGCGTCCGGGCTGGTGGCGTACATGATCTCCCCAATGTGCAGGCTCAGCGCCGCCTCCTGGCAGCGCTCGGCCGCGTTCCTCACCGGGGGGTCGATGCCCTCCCCCGGACCCTCCGGGTAAGGAGGGGGAATGAACACCTTGGCGCAGGCGTTGTACACGCCCGACCAGAAGCCCTTGCTTTGCAGGTGGGAGGCGGGCTTCTGCTTGCGGAGCTGGGAGGTGAGGTCCAGATCCGAGGGTTGGGGCAGGCTGCGCCGGGCTTTGAGGAGGGAGATGTACACGGGCAGGGCAAAGTTGATGTCGCCTTGCCTGGCGCGGAAGTCGGCGTACGCAGTGAGGGTGTTTAGCAGGTTTTCTGATGGCAGGCCGGCTTCTTCGTTGAGGGTCATGGTTTTAGGGTCGAGCGGGGGGACGGGGGTTGTGTCCTTGACTTGTTTGAGGGCTAGGTTCAGGGCGTCTTCGTAGATGATGCTTGCTGGGCCGGCGATGCCCTTGTATTCCAACCAGGAGCCATAGGCAAGGCCGGCGTCGATTTTCTGACGGTCGGTGAAGCCTACTGTGTTGAGGATTTTGAGGTAGATCTCGTTGGGGTTTTCGTGGCGGAGGATGCAGTCTTCTTCTCTGGGGGCTTTGCGGAAGCCAGGGGGGACGGGCTTGGGGTAGGGGTTGGAGGGGCCGATCATTGTTCCTGGGGGAAAGGTTCCCCCGTTGGCTGTATCCCAGACCCAACCTTCCATGTGCTCGGCGGCTTTGGCCCAGAACATCATGGCGTCAAAGTAGGCTCTTCTCCATTCTTCGGATTTGGAGGTGATGTCCTTTGTACCCTTGGGACCGTCTGGTGCGTCCTTCAGACCAGCTCCCTCGAACTCGGGGTCGTGTAACCGCTTGATTACTGTGTCGATCCAGTGTCCCACTTGAATCCAGTCGACCGCGTTGCCGTGCTTGGGGTCGTAGAGAGCAATGTTGGCCATGCGCATACGGAAGCGTGTCATGAAGCTCCATTCCTCCGTCGTGGGGTAGTCCCTCTCGTTGCGCTCGCAGAAGTAGGCAAAGGATATCCCAAAGATTGCGAACCCGGCAATCCAAATGTAGCCGACGTATTTGATTCCCGTCAAAATCTCATATTTAAGCTGAGCCCTGCGCTCCGTGGTCATGTGTCGTACTCTCGTCACTCGTGTCGACGTTGAGCTCGAGGGCACGGAAAGAAAGGGGACGTCTGGTCGGGCGCGGAAGTTGTGGCGAGCTATGGCAGCTTGAAAGAAGCTGCGCTGGGCCGTCTGGATCCCCGCCCGGCGCAGCATGAGGCGGGACGACCGCATCGTGAGAGTGGAAAGCGAAGACATGGTTGTCGATCGTTTTCGAGCTCGAATCGGTATGGTGTCAAGATTGATGGCGTCGTTACCGTTCTGGTCGCATTGGTTCAGCACATTTCTGAGTGTTCAAAACCCAAGCGCCGTCTCCAGCACTGGCAAAGGTATGATTTTCTTTAGGGGTGTTGGGGAGCTCAAAGATGGGATTTTTGTCAATGACGATCGATGCTCGTAGCTCGAGATGCCTCCACTTTTCTCCAAGGGTTCCTAGTTCGGGGGCTTGGCGTGACCCCCACCCCACACATGAGCTTGTCTACCTTACACTAAGCTGAAGCTTGGGCCATCAAAGAGACGACCTCCTTCCCGGTCCATCACCAACAACGGGCCGCTCCTTCCAGGTCGCAATGTGAAGCAGCATATGTAGGCCAGGTCTCGGACGAATCCGCCTCAGGACCTTGAAATTGATCCTGTTCACGAATTTGACATGGATAATCTCCAATGACCCAGGTCTTGGCCCGGGGATTCTTCAAGGAGATGGCCCATATGAAACCACCCCCACCAAACGCTTCCCTTCACGATGGGCTCCCGAGAGCTTGTGTGACAGATGAGGCTCTCATGGTCAGCCCTTATAGACCGGGCCTTATCTTTATTATTCCTTCAGGTGCTTGATTTAAGTGCTGACTCCCGCACCACGATGGCCAAAGATGAGGTCCTCGTGAATCATATCTTTCCGTTCAATAAACCAAACTTCCAACTCCTAGAGAGAAGTCAATTCCTTCATGTACATTCATTAATTCTATTCCACCACATCCAAGGCTGGTCCATGTCATATCCTCTCCTTTCCTTTATATGCCAACCCTCCCCTTAACCGCCCCCTCATAATGTCAACAACAACAACCCCCTTCATCCCCTCCTGGACAACCAAGCCCTTCCCAGGCATCTCCCTCTCCGCCGGCGGCCTCTTGGCCCTGGCAGACCTCCAAACAATAGCCAAACGCACCGCCATCACCGGCGGCGCCTCATGGGCGGACGCCTTCCTTCTTGCGCCGGGTCTTCACTACCAGCAGGCAGCCGGCGATCTCTCCCGCCGGACTGACACCGGAGGGGCATCAACAATCGCAAAAATAGTAGACCAATCCTCCGAGAGGGAAGTAACCCTCCAACTCAAGAATGCTGCCACGGCAGATTACATCCAATCTATAGCCAAACCAGGGCAGGAGGTAGTGCTAGATATCGAGCGGGTGAAAGAAGCAAAAGGGAGACGGTACATGCTGAGACGGAGCGACAGTGGGAAGAGTGCGGTTGCCTGGTCAGACGAGGGGGTTGACGGGGGGCTAGGGTGGGTTTCGCATGTGCTTTATCTCTCGACGTTGGGGTTGACGATGGGGACGATAGTGATGGTGGTGCTGTTTAAAGATTGTAAGCCCCCTTTTTGTTTCTTTTCTACTGTTTGGAAACCAAAGCTGATAAAAACCAAAGGGTGGTGTCTCATGTCTATACTGGGGTACATGACCTCCCGGCTGCTGAACATCTACATAATCAAACGCCGCACTGCCCCTCCCAGGGATTTCTCCCCCTCTTCCCGGCCTCCAAAACCGTCAAAGTCTTCTTCATCCACCAGCGGCTCCCGCCATCGCAGTCGTTCCCGGGTCTCGGAGTATGCCCACCGCGCGGCGAGCTATCTTGTTTCGTGTGGGGATGACAACACGGCTGTTCGGCTGAGGGGGAAGATGTCTGATCTGAAGGCTGTCACGAGCGATGCTTGGTTACGCAGCAAGACAAATGTCGAGGGGTATCTTGAGGCAACAGCAAAACTGATCGTTTGGGTGGTGGCAGCGCTGTCGGGGAATATGACGCAGGTGGGGAGCCTCATGATGATGATATTGCTGATATTATCTGCGGGGTTGTTAGCGGTGAGCAACAGCCGGGCTGGGGGCGTGAGGGTTAATGGGCGGGTGGCGAAATTGGGGAAAGGGGATGTGGAAGACGGGGAGAAGAAGGGGGGGCTAGGGTCGACAACGACTGTGGATAGTATAAGCAGTGGGGATGGGGGAAGGAGGGGAAGGAGGGATGAGTATAGGCCTGCTACTGCTGCGATGGATTCGAGGGTGGGGGAGGAGGTAGCAGGACGAGCTGGAACTTTTGGGAATGGGGCGAGGAATGCGGTGGATTCGACAGAGAGAGGTGAGGCTGTGGATGGTAATCAGGTGCATGTCAAGTGGAAGGAAAGGTTGGACCAAAGGCAGGATCACCAGGTGTGATCAGTGGGGGCTTGGGCTAATGATGATCTTGTGACCCTGGTGGAAACTGATGGAGGATGGTAAATGTTGGGAATTGAACACGGGGCTGGTATACGGTTGCTAGACGAGAGGTCTGGACTTTCTCGTATCTTCTTGGACATAAGATCGTGGCGCCCGGAAGATAGGCACAAGTGTACAGCATGGCTTTCGAAAGAGATACATTACAAGACTCAAAGAGAAGTACCGCAATGTATGGGGCACTGTGTGGGAATTGGGGTTGCGAAGTTAACGGGTATAGTTCTGGGGATGCCCGGCTAGCCAAGAAACACTCTAGCTAGGTACTGGATTGACACTTTGTCTAACTGCAGGGGCCAAAAGCTGACATAACGCTTGTAAAGGCCGCTGTCAAAAAGCATTGGCTGACTCAACAACACCAGGCCGATGGTATATAGCAGCCAATATCTCGAATTTGGGGGTATAAAACATTACGGCCACCTTGAAACGTAGCCCGGCCTAGCAAGAAACGGCCTTCCAAGGCGGCTTCACCCGTCTGCCAGACTGGTCTCCGCTGGCCGACCATCGACGCCCGAGGCCCGTCAGTAGAATCAAGTACATGCATTAGCCCAGCCAGTCTAGCTAGACAGGCCCTATCCCGAAAGCGTCCTTTTTTAATATCCTCTCATCCTTCATGATGGCCCAGAACTCCTCGTTGTGCTTCTGAAGCTCATCCTCCTCTGTGAGCTCCACTTCTGGCTGCTCAAACGCCGCGATAGCACTTTCCAGGGCTTCTTTTGGAAACCCGGTAGCGTTCAAGAGCGACTCAAATCTGGACTCGGGAACTGCTAATGGGTCAAGCTGAGCCGCAAAGGTGTATGTCCGCTCCGCCTGCGAAGGCTTGACGATATGTACCGTCTTGGTGGGTTTGCCTGTTGGGAAGGGCGTAACAAACACAACGTTGGTGACTGCTGCGTTGACATTGGCCAGCTGGACTGGCGTCTTGTTTTTTTCTGAGATATCCCACCGCATGATCTGACCTCTTGGGTGGCCCGTGAGAATGACTGTCCCGTCGTAGCTCATACTCAGGCAAGAGGCCGGTCCAAGCTCTGGAGGAGTTGCCCCGAAAGGTGACTCTATTTGCACCACAGTCGATGCCTCTTCTGATGAGGGCCCTAGTAGAGGCTTTTCGCCGAACAGCTCGGTTACAAAAAGTGTGCCGTCCTCGCAGGAAACGCAGACGGCCCGCGAGGAAGGGTCTAAGGAGACGCATAGAGGAAACTTGGGAAAGATGAGAGTCCGCAGGGCGTCGCCAGTTTGGTAGTTCCAAATGATACAAGACTTGTCCTTGCTGGCAGATACGCAGAAATTGGTGCTGGCACTGACACTTGAATTTGCAGTCAGGGCGGTGATGCCTGCCCTGTGGTTGGAAAGACTCCTCTCCGGCTCCGGCTCGGCGGCCGAGTCCAGCTCCAAAAGCTGGGACATGGACCACACATGGATATCGGAGTCATCGGAGCCTGTGAGAATGTGAGTAGGGGTGGCAACCACGCAGGAAACTGCCTGAACGTGGCGCGCAGGAGTCGACACTAGTCGGCCAGTGCATGTCTGTATGATGGAGGGTTAGCATGACATGGCAAGGGATATAGCAACTCGGGTCGATGGAAACTCTCACCTCCCATAACATGAGACGGCCTTCAGCTGTACCCATGATGAGAACATCGCCGGCCAAGGTTACACATCGTATCCTTTCTGGAAAGGCCACAAAGGCCTCTTGATTTCCACGTAACCTCGAATAGACGTGTACGTACGCCTTGCCCTCCTGGGCGGCAAACACATGTGTCTCGCTCACAGCAAGACAGTTCACTGGAACCGAGCTCTTTTTGAAAGTCGACTTGATCGAGTAGGCTGGGCTCAGTGTGTGAGTGTAGATGCCGATATCTTTGGAAATGGCAGTGTTGGATGAGAGCGGAGGGCCGCAGATGGCCGAAACAAATTCTTCGGACAGCATCTTCTCCTTTCTCTCTGGAAGCAAGAGAGAAGTCTAGTCTATCCCTTGCGTCGACCTCGTTGTGTCGGTGAGCTGCTTCTCGTTTTCCTCCCGTCCCACACCAGAACCCGGGCAGCCGTTTCAGAGAATGGCGCAACGAGCCAACCACGAGGGGAAATAATCGAGTGACGCCAATGACGGGCAGCCGTCAGTTGAAATTCCGGCCGGTGAGTGCAGCTGGTAGCACAAACCCACTTGTGTATCGCCGTGAGACAGTAACGCCCTTGGTTCGCCCCGGATCAGACCACGGAACCAGAAAAGAAGAAAGCAAGAAAAAAAAGAGTGCTTTGGTCCAACGGTGAGCCGGCCGCAAGATGGAATATTTCTGAAAATAAAACGCCACTATTGGCGTGTGTCGGGTGGTGATCTGTCTGATATCCGTCGGCCTGTGGTGTTGAAATTTTTACCCATCTTTTTTTTGCTTGCTTTTCCCATGCCTGAGCTAGCGCAGCAGCTTCGGGAATTTAGCGCCACGAAGCGCACTGACCTCTGTGGGGGATCTCAGGGATCCAGGATCCCCCAGTCGATTCCGCGTCGATCTCTAGTCAGCCGCAAGGGAAGTCATCCTGGGGGTGCGGGAGAGACGCTGTAACCCTGGATCGTGGGTTTGTTCACGCCTCGTCGTCTGTTTGCAACCCTCAACTCAGAGATCAGGATTTATTGATCAGAGATTTCTTTTCTGCGCGGTGATCGTTGCCTTTTTAATGCCCTCGTCCTCTGGCCGTCTGATTTGGCATACATACCCTACGTAGGGGGGCGTGGAGGGGCCACGGCTCATGCAGCCAACTCTTCGTTCTCGGCTTGCAGCAGCATCCTGCTTTTTGGAGGATGCATCTGGCATGGCCACTGACGGGAGATAGCACCAGCCATCTATCTGCCACCAGTCACCCGACAGGCTGCGCCAATGACAGAAGAGAAGTGCAACATGTTTTGGTCTGAAGCAAAATGCTCGAGGCCGGTTCGGGCGGATGTTCATGAACCCCGTCCGTGTTTCTCTACGCCAGCAAAAGCTACTGGCGCCCCCTGCATCAGATAGACGCAAGGCCGTATGCAGGCAACACGCAGGACGTCTGGATAGTTCAGCTGGCACTGAACCTGTTCGGGAAGCCGACAGACGGGCAGCATGAACCCACAATTCGTGGGAGAGGGGACATCCTCCACCTGCACCTGCCTGGGCATCTCCAGTCCGGTCTCCGAGTCCAGTCTCGTTGTCACATCTCAATGCATCGTCATAGTCACCATGATGACGGGAGTGCCTAGGTATGAAGACTTATACGAGACGTGGTCCAGGTCCAGCTCCCAGGACCATCCGCATCGCCGACAACCGCTTGGCTCCCCTGCGACTTCCATGTCGGATCCCGAATTGGCGGTTACACCGGTTCCTGCCTCCCGCAGCTTCATAGCGCACGAGCACGCTCCGTACCAGGCAAGCGTTACCAAGGGCAGGGCACGAAGTAGGGCAAGAAGCAGCACAAGAAGCAGGAGCACGCATAGGAGGAGCAGCTCCAGTCTCGGACGATCCGCACAGGGGCCTCCCCCACGACGATCAGTCTCGAGCATGAAAATACTCTTCCCCTTGACTCTCTCCCCAACTTTCCAGACACCGTCCGATCCCATGGATACGTCCACCACGTCCAATGCAGAGTCGATCTGTTCTTCAGCCAGTACCAACGAGATGGACCTCATCCATAACGAACCCCTGGCTGACTGCAACTTCCCCGAGATGCTCGTGCGAGACCTCGAGACGTCAGAAGTGGTGTTTAGGACAAAATCCATGACGGCTGGCTGCCCGTCTGCAACCTTTGCAACACCCAACGAAGATGAACACGGCCCGCCGCCTGGAAGAGCCATTCCCAGACCTCCAACACCAATGTACCAGTTCTCAGACGACAAGCCTCGATCGGATTCGGTGACAGCAGGCCGGCCAGGTTCCTACGACGAGCCATCCGATGAGGAGCACGCAGGGGGTGGCAGAAGCGAGTCTACTGACTCCTTGAGCATGGGATCCGATGGAATGGACCCGCCTCCCTCCATTCGAATGAGAGGGCATTCGGTCACGACAGCAGCTACCTCAGTTTCCGGTCGACGGTCCTCGTCTTTCTCACAGAAAGCCCACTCGCGCTCTTCTCCATCCACGCCGCCTTCTTCGCCAGCCATGGCTCAAAATCAGCACGGAACTTGGTTTGATGCCGACGGGGAGGCTGACACTACCATCGACTCGAGGGTCCAGGGGTTATCCCATGTCCGACAACAGTCTCGAGATGTCCAGAGTCTTGTTGGTTGTCATAGCCGCGATATCAATTCCTTCACTTACAATGACAGGATGGTTGCCTACCACCTTCGTCCAAACAGCCCCAACTCTTATGAGCGACCTTGCACCCCCAGCAGTCAAATCAGTCAGTTGATTCGAGAGAAGCCACGAATAGTCCACATCCCGCCTACTGCCATCCCCAAACGAAGGTCGTCACTTAACAGGGGCCACATTCGCACAATGTCAAGCAGCTCATTGGCGCCGAGTGTTCATGAAACGCTAGGGAGAACATCGATTGGGCAGCTAGCACCTTCTGCTAGCATGCAAGTCCTTGGAGCGCGAAGTGGTGATAGACTCGGGGAAGCCTCACGTCCACCTTCGAGGGGTGTAGATGGCAAGGGCCATGTGTACACTCGCCGGTCACACGGCGCTTTCTTCCCCGACAACCTCAGCGAAAACGTCTTTCTGGATGATGACGAGGAAATACGCGCAACAGGTGTCTATGATCAGCCTCTCCATACCAAACAACGCACGCATTCTTTCAACGGGAGAACTTCTGGTAATCCAGCCACCAATATCCAAGAGATGCAACGCACCGCTCATTTGGCTACATCATACTCGACACCCGGTATTCCTCTACCTCCCGATGTGCTCGAGGTCCTCCGAGTTTCGATTTCCTGCTTCCCAGAGACGATGCTCACCACTTCCAGTTTGACAATCGACAACATCCGGACTTATTCGAGGAAGCTTCGGCATGGGGGAGTGTCAGATTGTGATCTCATGAGCGACGACCGGTCCTTGTTTTCATCAAGTGGCAACAGCCTTAAGCCGCAGTCATCGAGGAAGTGGAAACTCAGCTGGTTTGGACAAAGTCAGAAAATCAGTAAACAACAACAACAACAACAACAACAACAACAACAACAACCATACGATCGTCGGCAATTACAGGTTGTTGGCAGAAGCTCGGCGGATGTCGATGGTCTCGTAACACACCGGTCTCCCAGAAACACCGCAGAGGCTTCATGGAGGCCCATCAGGGCTATTTTCCCTTTCGGCTCTGACTACCTCTGTGATGCTCTTTACGCGCACGTCCTGGCCTACAACTACATTGGCACATTATGCCCACCACTCCAAGCCCAAGGCATACGCCAGCAAGGGTCTGGGTCGGTTGGCCATCGTCCGTCTGGCTCTTCTTCAGATGACCCGAGCAGCAAGACGAGGGTGCCCAAGAAGGCAGCGAGTGTCCTCGGCATGCAGGATAACAACGTTCAAAATAGGCCAACAACGCCTAACGGTGGCCCTCATCATCGACGCAGCAAATCGCATCGGTTTCTGAGGCGAGATAGTCATGGGAGAGGCTCGCTCAGATCGAGATGCAGCACTGCGTCTGGATTTGAGGGCAACGGCAACAGCAATGGCAACAACGCGGCGATTTCCGGGATGCGAGAAATGCATAATGGACTGGCCAAGTGCATTGCACTGCTTGTTTCGACATTGAAGAAGACAGAAACGGGTGACCTACAAGGGGTTGAAAGTGGTGGAGATACCAACACACTTCTGATCAGGGAGAGAGAGGTGCATGATGAGTCGGGCGAGGTAGATGTACTCTTATTGCGAGCGCTCTGTGAAGTGGTGAGAATTTCCGAGGCATGAGAATGTCGGCTCCGCTGTATTTTTGATGGGTTTAATGTCGAACCAAGGGCTTATTAGACGGTATGTACTGGACGTATTTTGGCGGCGTCAGGTTGCAGGCAGGTTGGGTTGTTATGTATAGGTGGGCTGGCGGGTTTTATGCTTGATAATACCCCCTCTGTGACGATGGTATGGGAAGAGAGAAAAGGGGAAAGGATGGTGGATGTGTATGTATGTACATACAATAACTTGTGCTTCGGCCCCTTAATGTTGTATTTACACGCAATCTGTTGGTTTGTATCAATTTGCATGTATGCACCTACCTACACTATATGTACGAGTAGTTGATGTCCCCACATTGTTCTTTTCTTGCTTGTGATTCTGGAAGGCGCAGATCGAAAGCTGTCACTGCAGGTTAAGCAATCACTTGCAGGGACAAGGTCTTTCCGTTTTCGGTCCAAGTGGGTCAGCGGGGACGACATCTCCACCTCCTCCACCGCACCTCCATCAGACTATTTTCACCGCCCGATTTCTAACCTCCGAACACACTCGGAGGCCAAGACCGACTCTGACAACCACCTCCGGACCCCACAGCTCGGATCCGCTCCGTGTCCCCCCTCTTCCAACCCATGGCGCCGGCCCGTCCCATCTAATCACCGAGTGACTTCGGACGAAGTAACCACTGCCGTACCACTCTGTGAGAAACGCACTCGCTTGGAAACTTGCGCTTCAGAGCCGTGGAGCACTCGGAGGGATTACCATTGCGGCCTGAAATTAGAAGGGGAGGAAGTCCTCGAGACCAGCCAGGTCACGCTTGTTTTCTTCATCTTTTCTTTCTAGTTATTTCTTAGCCCCTGCAGGCAGAAAGAAGGAAAATGGAGACAACAACAGCAGCACCACCACCAGCGGAGCAAGGCCCCGCGACGGCTCGGCCTCGGGTGACGAATGCTTGTGAGGCGTGTCGGTCGGCTAAGGTCAAGTGCATGGCGAGTAACCAGCTGGGGATATGTAAGAGGTAGGGTTTTCTGGTATTTTATGTTTCGGAGGGGTGTGTGGTGGTATACACTAAAGGGGGGGATGGTTGAGCTGTCAGATTGATTGTTTTGTGAATTTTGTTTTGGGTTGTTGCCCCCCTCCCCTCCCCTCCCTCCCCACTTGTGTCTTTGACCGAAAGAAGAAAAAAAAACATCCCTCCCTTTCTTGTTGTCATCTTGGGTTGTTCTTGTTGCGGTGATTAACAGTTCTTGGATTTGTCAGATGTCTGGATTCCAAAAGAGAGTGCATCTTCAAGACCGGACCTCGAACTCGACGGCCTCGCCAGTCCAAGCGGTATGCATATTTCATTTTTCTTTTAGGTCCTACTAACACAAACAAGAAACACAAAGTCCGTACAGAAAACACCATTGTTGACACCCCCTTTTTCCTTCTCTCTCTATAAAGATCCAACTCCTCCGCCAACCCAACCACATCAGCCGCCGCCATACCCCCCCTCCCGCCACCACCCGGCCCTTCCAAAACCTTCACAATCGACATCCCCATGCCCGCCGACGACGACGTGACCGACAGCTTCGAGGTCCTCCGACTCGCCCACGAGTCCTCAGTCAACAACCTGGTCCCCCACCTTTCCTCAGGCGAAGACGATCAAGATGAGCCGCCCATCTACGACTACGACTACGACGACCAGGCCCGAGACAACGCCAACATGGACTGGCTCAACACCGAGCAGCACTCCAACTGCGGCTCCGTCATCTCCTCCCACGCCTCCTCCTTGCCCGTGGGGGCATCGGCGCTCTCCACTCCCCCCAGCAGCATCACCGCCGCCACCACCGGCCCAGGAGGAGGAGGAGGAGGAGGGGGGGCAGGTAGCATTAGATCCAAGCAGAAAAGCCGGATGGTGGCCAGCTTGGGCTTGCAGCCGCAGTTCAACGTTGATTCAGCGGGGAAGCTGCTCGAGACGTTTACGGGGGTGATGCTGAATCACTTCCACTGCTTGGTCATCGATCCGGAGCGGGACACGGTGGCCAGCATGGCGAAGGAGAGGCCGTTTGTTTTGCTTGCCGTGCTGGCGGCTGCTAGTGGAAGCAGGACGCTTCAGGGGCACAGTTTGTATGATGAGGAGTTTAGGAAGATTTTGGGGCTCAAGTTTGTGGCGGGCGGGGAGAGGAGTCTGGAGTTGCTGCAGGGGTTGGTGGTTTATATTGCTTGGTGAGTCTTGTTCTCTCTCTCTCTGTGTGTGTGTGTGTGTGTGTGTGTGTGTGTGTGTGTGTGTGTGTGTGTGTGTGTGAAATGGGCAAGGTGTTGTGAGGGGGCGCTAATGAAGGGGGGTTACATAGGTATCCGTTTCATTTGAGGCCGAAGAACAAGCAGGCGTGGCAGTATTTACGCATGGCGGTGGATATTGTCTTTGATCTAGAGTTGAATGAAGACCCGGGGACGGATCGGGTGGATGTTCCTCCTACGGAGGCGAGGTTGGAGGAGGTCAGGACGTATGCGGCGTGTTATTATCTTGCCTCTTCGTAAGGTTTTCCTTGCCCTAATCTGTGACTTCGGGAATGGTCTATCTAACGAATTTCAACAGATTCGCCGCCACATGGGGCCGCAACCCAACCTTGACATACAACGCGTACACGGCCCACTGCTGCGATATGCTCTCCCGCTACAGCAGCCTCAAGGGCGACCAGATTCTGGTCTGGCAGGTTAGGCTTCAGCGGCTGGTGGAGGAGACCAACGACCTCCGCCGGACCCAGCGGGGTGGCGGCGCCCACTCTCAACAAACCGAATACCAAATCAACCTCATGATAAGGGGAATGGAGACGCAACTCAAAGAATGGGAGGCGTGCATGAGCCAGGAGCTCAAGAACATCCGTGAGTTTGTTTGCCCGTACCATGTAACCGGGTACACCACCCAGCCATATTCCCCCCCTCCACCATTGCTAAGTTTCCATCCAGCATCCATCCGCATCCCCCTGTTGTTCACCCCCCTCTTCCTGTCGGGCGCCCCGCTGCTCAAGCTCCCCTCAACAAAACTCACCCCCTCGCTCGACCCCTCCCAGACAACCTTCCGCGCCGACCCGGCCAAGCTCGCGTCCATAATCCCCACCCTCTGCGCCTTTTACGAGTACTTCCTCTCCCTCCCCGCGGCGGAAATCAACGCCTTTATGGGTCAGGAGTGGGGCTCTTTCATCCTCGTGATCATTCTCGGGTTTCGCATGTCGTTCCCCTTAGCGGTGTGCCCCGAGTGGGACGACAAACTAGCGCGGGAGAGGATGGGGATGGGGAGGTTTCTCGAGAGGATGTGCGCTTCTTCGGACGAGGAGACGGAGAGGCAAAAGGGGCAAGGGGATGGCAAGGGGGTTGTTGGTGAGGGCAAAGGGAAGAGCATGGACGTGTTGAGTGCGAGTAGGATTGTGATTAGTGTGCTGAAGAAGAAGTTTGACAAGCGGGTGCAAAAGGTGGAGAGGGAGCGGCGGGAGAGGGAGGAGCAGGAGAGGCAAAAGGGGTTGATAGGTCGAGTTGTTGGGGGGTTGGGGTTGGGGGGAGGAGGAGGACAACAACAACAACAACAGGTAGGGGCGCAGGCACATGATCCGAGTATTGGGGGTTGTCCGATGATTGATGGGAGTATGGAGGGGTATTATGCTTATTGGGATGAGACGTTTACGAACACTGCTGGTTTGGGAGGGGGTGGATTCCAGTTGCCTGGGGGGCATCCGGCTGTTGGGGTGGGAGGGACAGTGTCGCAGCAGCAACAGCAGACGATGCCGCAGGTGAGTAATGATCTTTGGGGTGCGATGACGATGGCGTGGGCGCAGGGGAATATGACTTTTGATGGCATGGGACAGTAGCCCAGTTTTGGGTATCTATCTCTGTCGGATTTGGGGCAGAGCGATTCAATACGTTGCATGATGGCATGTTTCTCTTTTTATCTTCGAGCTAAAGAGACAATCGATTTTTCTTTTGAACGTTTATACGGCTCAAGTATGTTCAATCGTATCTAAATTGAATTTTCTGGACATAACATGAGAGCACGATAGGCATTCAACGTGAACTGAACCAGTTTCGCTTATAGTATTGAGTCAGAACTGGGAGTATGATCCGTATGAGACAGCTGCTTGGTTTGTTGAGCACCTAGTATTTACCTGGTTATCCATAACAGGACCTTGAAATTGGAGGACTTGAAAGGTTGTGATATATGGGGGTTAAGGGACCCAACGAATCAACCTCCAGGATATGTTCTCCCGACAAGTTCAGTCTCGGTGGCAATACCTTCCATCATCAAAGTGATGAACCTTGACCCTCCGGAGCCAATCAACGGGCCCACACTCACCTCTCATAACAACTTCTCCCACCCAAAGTCTAGTCGTCAATGTGCCCAATACCCCCAAACCTACCTATAAAAACCCCATGATCCAATACTCGCCCAAACTGGCACCCTCAGCGCCGGCTATCGTTCCTCATTTCAGCACTAGTCCGAGCCATCTCAGCGACATTTCGTCAGCACACGTTCAGGAACCCATTCACTCTTTTCGCGCCAGATAAGAGCCGCCTCCCTCCCACGTACGTCCCCGAAACATGTGACCCGCAACCCACGCAGGTCATTGACAGGATCCTATTTATTTAACTGGCTTTCTCCACGCGGGATGATCACTTAATTTTCGTTGGGTGGAATTGTCCCCTTCCTTCTTTTTGGTTGGGCAGGAAACTTCCTTTTTCCACCTTTATACAACTCCCCCGTTGTGTCGCCAGAAAATCGTCGCAAAAAGACTGGAAGGGGGCTAATTTAAAATAGCGAAAATAGGAAGAAGATAAACCTTCTCAAACTGGGTGACTGGACCAGTGTGGTGGTCGGTCGGTCAGTGAAACGGATCACACAAAAACGGTGATGAGCCCTTGTTCCTCTCTGCCCTTGCAAGGCGAGACGGTGTTTCCGCCAGGGGATCTGCAAGAAGCTTGTCTCGTCAAGTCTCGGCTGCTGGGCACCTGGGTCAATGCGTTTTGACGACAGGAACGTTCGCGCAAAACGTGCCCCCTTGCTGCTGGCCCCCTTGCTGCCCCACTCGATTCCCCCTTCTCGATCATCTCCCCGCGCTTGCGATAGAAACTAGCTCTCCCGAGACAGGGGTTGTAGACGACGACAAGGTCCCAAAAGAGATCGATTTGTGGCCTTGTGATATCTCGACTTTTGTGACGTGACGGATTTTTCAATCCCTTGAACTGTTGCCGTCACGTTTCGCCAGCGGTTCCGTTGGGAGCCGTACCCGGAGCCCTGGACATTATGTTGCACTGTTCGCGGGTCTTTTCTTTTCTAGAGTTCCCCATGAAGTTGGTTGTTAAACACGAAGATCAAACCAGAACTGTGGGATCCATGGGGATGTCGAAAACGTGGTGTTTTGTGTTGGTAAGCCTATTAGTTAGCAAGACTCGAGCTTGGGTGATTGCCCCAGGTCGAAAAGGACAAAAAAAAGCCTGGCCTGTGGTCAGTGGTGTGGCATTCCTCCTGCTTCTGGTTCAGGGATCTTCAAATTCCGCGATTTTGACGGGTATGCAGGCTGGAAGAAGCCGGGGCCACTTAGGTACCGTAACCAGGAGGTGCGCCTGTAGGTCTCACAATGGGGGCACGATGCAGCGCTCTCGTGGTGGGGTGCTGCTATGTGAGATGCGGAGGGGAGGGGGAAAGGAGGAGACCGAAGCAAGCCACCACACGACACCACATCACTCACTTTCCGAGCTATACTCCTCAAGACCTGGACCTCCGCAGCCCGTCCTCTTCCACCCCACCATCTCTGGTGGTGTGAAAACCCTCGCTTTGCGGCGGGATTGGGGCTGGATCAGGAAGCCAGTTTTCGCTGGACCTTGAGACATTACTTGCGCGTGACCAACAACCTAACGCCCGACGAGCAAGACCGCTGAAATATTGGGTTCTGGCACGTTGGGAGTACTCACAAACCCCGCAGCGCGGACGAGGTTGTCTGGCAGCCCAGCCGTTCCGGGCAGGTATTCTGTGAGATTCATCCTCCATCCACACGAGAGCCTCAGTCAGCATGACTCTCCCTCTCGGTCTGGTATGACAAACAGCGCGGGGATAGAGTTGGGGCCCCGCGATTGGTGATAAGGCGAGAGTCCTAGGTGACGCCATGTCCAACTTTGTGAGAGATCTTGGTTGCCGGTGAAGATGATCGTGTGTTCGATGTTGGCCTAACGGACGGCATGGTGTGAGGCTGAAGGTTGTAAGCATGCCTCTAGATAGGTATCACTCGGCAGCTTGCATCGTCGACGCACCTCGAGACGATCTTGCACAGTGATATCAGCCTGTTTGCCCTTGACGGGTTGGTCGTCTGAAGTTGCTGCTCAATGCCACCAAAGCGACTGAAGTGGGAAGGGCCTGCTTGGCGTCGCTCGATTCGAAGAAGGATATCTCGAAGAAACATATGCATCTGCAGAGCAAAGCGCAGCCAGAAACGCCATTGGGCAAATCTTGCCCACCGATGCAGTGCTTCCCTGCTTACCATTCCGGCTCGGGAATGGTCCCAGCATCTTCGTGCATCTCATATTCAGCCAGCAGGCACCGAGGTTGAGGGTGGGTGTCAGTCATATGCGATGGCATCCTTCTTCGACCCTCGAGAAGAGCGGAATCAGGTGTTTTGGCAGCAGGTAATTCGTTTGGTTTCATTCGATGCGACCCTGCTCAGTCCGGCCTCAGTTCGGTTTGAAGGGCGATTCAACATTGTCGTACAATACAGATACAGTGCTGTGTGGCAGCTGGAGTAAAGGCTGATGAGATCTATCACCACCCAGTGGTTGTATTTATCTAGAAAAAGAGTGGTGCTAGGGCAGTGACGGCTGCGAATGGAGTTTGACATTTGTGGGTGCCGAGCATCCGGAAGGTCACCTGCGAGGAATGTCCTGTCGACCTTGATGCACACCTATAAGGGTACACTCTCGCGACGACGGCGGCGTGTTGATGTACCGAGACACTCAACTTACCTTATCCTCGTCAGAAGAAAGGTGCTTTTGTTGGTGGGACGAAACTCGGACTGTTCTGGCCTGTGGCACGTCCCATCTAGCCCCGTTTACTGTGGGCCCTTCCAACATAACCCTGGGCCGAAAACGGTCAGAATCTCCGGTGTGGAGAGCACTGTGTGGGTCGTTCCTGCTGTTGGCTTGCCTTGGCCCGCTTGTTTCGCCTTTTGTCGGTCTCCACCTCCCGTCATCCCTTCTTCGATTGATCATCGCTCGCACGGGCATGGATAGAAGCAGATGTCTTGCAGCTCCGACGACACATGGAAGCTTCGATTTAGTACATATGTATATGCCTCTGTCTCATTGCACTAGAATTGGGGCCAGATTCAGCCCTCTCGGGCGCCTTGGCACCGACCCTATGGTATCTCGATGCATGCGCAATGCCCACGGCCATGACTGCGGGATTTGGATGGATGGCAAGGATGGCAGACATTGGGGGTCACTATGGAAGCCCATATACGCACCATTCAGAGCCTGACTTTCCACGCCATTCAAGGACTGAAGCCAATAGACCACCATCGTGGCCTCTCATCATCTCAAGAACCAGTCGGATGCAGCCGTGAACCCCCACTACTGGGACACCACTGCAGCAGTCGGCCTGTTCAGAAGGATTGACCCCTCTCGGTCATCTTACACCGGTCTTCATATCTAGCTTCATCGAACCCACCATCTCCGAGTCTTGCTCCTCAGGCAGATGTCCTGGTCTCCGGCCCGAGGTTGGTATTGCCTCTTTCTTTGTGCTTCTGGCTCTCACGCTGTGAGATGGTGGCGTCTTGGACAAGACTAAAATCACTGGTTGCGTCCACCCCAGCCTCGATCGAACGGCTCAAAGAAAAACTTGCCCAGGTTCATGTCGAGGTTATACACTGGAAAGGCCAAACGCACCTAAGGGACTTTGTGGAAGATAAGACTATTGTTTTGGGATGATTGGGAAGGTTAGCTGTCGAGGGAACAGGGCTGGCTGGCATGTACTGTACATGGTGATCTGTGGGCACCGGGGCCTATAGCTTCTGGAATAATCCGGCATGCTCGTGGCTACTGTTGTAAAGCATCACAAGGCCCTTGTGCTGCCTAAACACTGGGTGGGTGTACGGCATGATCTCCAGGTAATCGCGCAAAACGCCAGGGCAAGTAAAGGTGAAGTTGGGTATGTGTAGGTTTGTTGAGTGCGCGCGAGGCGTACAAGTATGTGGATGAATTGGGTGCCAATCTACGAATATTCGTGGGCTGCCTATTCCCATGGCAAAAGCTTGTTGATAGCGTGAGCAGAAATGGGATCGCAACGACTCACTTGACTCACATGCTCGCCGCCCAATGGATCAAGTGAGCCAGCCAGATCAAATTCTTCCAAACTTACCTTAACCAAGGGACAAGTCTTACAAAGACACAACCATGGTTACCCGCTCTCGGGCGATGGTCTCAGACAAGCCCGTTTTCGACGTTGATTTCCCCGTGGCTCACCGTCCCACCGTTTGGCACTCACCTTGCGCCGTCTCCACCCCACTTATCATCGATTATCGACACGCACAGGACAGAGTCTTGCCCAAGCTCCCTGGCAGGGTTGAAGACGTGCTGCAATCTTGGCCGACCAGGACCAACAAGCGCGGTGCCTCGCTCGTGCCTATCAACGCCTGGGCTGGGTAGGTAGGTTACGGGTACATTGCGACGGTACCGTGTCTCGACCCAACGGTACCTGTGGAATCTCCCCCGTCCAGCATCCCATTTGATTGAAAGCCACCAGCCCGCTGTTCCCTCACTCGGCTGAGCGCTGAGCACAGTCCCGTCCCAAATCCCGCTTTTGCGACAGCTCATCCTGCACAGCACACAAAGCTGCCCCCTTCCCACCCACTCAATCTTTCTCCAACCCCCAACTTTTTTTTCCCAAAGGTCGTTGTCCTCGTTTGCGACTGCTGCCGTACCTGGCTGTGCTGCACCACTCCTCCACGGCTGTCATATTGCGCACCCCTCCAGGCTCGTCATCACATCACCAATCTTTTTCTTTCTTCTTCGCCCGCGTCTTCTATCGTCGCGTCTCGTTCCATCTGTCTGCGCCCGCGCTCGCGCTCAATCCGTCAGCGAAGCCGATTCACCAATTCGCACCGGCCCCCCGACTCGCCTGCCCTGTCCATCCCAACCGAGCCGACCAGACACCCAGACCAGACCAGACCAGACCACATCCCATCCCTCGCCATCCGCCATCCGTACCTGACAGCTACTGCTCCACTAGCACAGCTGTCGCTGGTCAATCCGTCGCCCATCTCCACCCGTTCTTCCCAACGCACTCGCACTCGCACTCGATCGTCGCGATCGTCGCCCTGGCCGCTGTCAGATAACGCGACGTTGCATGCATCGTGAGGCATGCCTGGGGACCAGAATTCAGTCGGTGCATCCTCCAACGGGCCGACTCCTACACCTCAATCCTTCGCCTCTTTGACGAGCAACGGCAACGGTGTCAAGTCGTATCTCGGAACAACAGGCGCTGCCGCAAATAATGCAATGGCCGCCTCGAGCTTTCTCCCCGTGCAGCATCGGACTCCCGCGATAGGGAGCGGTTTGGGTACCTACCCGCCTGCCCTTCCAAAGGCTGATTCTTTTGACGCCAACGGCAATGGCCACGCGACTACCCCCCTCGGCACTCCGTTCTCTACCACCCCGCCGACCCTCTCCGCCGCCGTCATCCGGAACCTGCCCAACGACACTGACGAGAAGTTGCTGCGCGCCATGCTAGTCTTCTCCAAGGACCTCGCCAGCATCGAGTTCCTTCCTGATGACAAGGGCTTTCGCGCTGCTCACTTGAAGTTTAAGAGCCCCGCTGGCGCGCTCGAGGTCAAGAACAATCTTGACGGAAAGCCCAATCACTCCAACGACGCCGACATCATTGTCGAAATCATTGGCCCGACGAGCCCCTCGGCGATGGGCAAGAGATATCCGAGCGATGCGGTCCTCCCGGTCGGCACGCCCGCAACGGTCTCTGGCGCCCCCCCAACTGCGCCGTCGTCCCGCCAGACGTCGCGCTTCAATGGTCACTTCCACACCATGGAGAAGACAGCTGTGGGGAATGGCGCATATAATGGTGATTTCCGGACGGCAGACGGGCGTTTTGGCGTCTTTGGTCCCCAATCGCCCATTGGAACGCACCCGAACGAGCGCAATGGAATGCTAGGCAAGTCGATGATTGACGCTACCAACGATGATGAAGACACCGCGCAGCTTCTTGGGAAAACGCACTTGTTTGCCGAGAGCGGCTTGCAACGTCGACAGACTGCTCCGAACATCCCTCTCACGTCGCGCATGGCAAACATGTCTCTGAACATCAACACCAACCAGGCGGTCCAGCCCATCTCTCAGTATGGTAATCACCAGGGCTACACCACCATGTCCCCGAGCATCATGAACCCGGTCGGGGGATTCCCCGTGCAGCAGCCATTTGGCAGGTCGTCACACATGCCACCTGCTAACCCAGCCGACCAAAACCCGCCCTGCAATACCCTCTACGTCGGCAACCTGCCCGTTGATACATCCGAAGAGGAGCTTAAAGCACTGTTCTGCAAACAACGGGGTTACAAACGGCTTTGCTTTCGCACAAAGCAGAATGGCCCCATGTGCTTCGTGGAGTTTGAGAACATCACCTTTGCCACAAAGGCGCTCAATGAGCTGTACGGATTCACACTCCACAACAGCGTCAAGGGAGGAATTCGTCTGAGCTTCTCCAAAAACCCACTTGGGGTTCGCACCGGTCAAGTGCCCGGCCAAAATGGCCAAGGGGCCCTGAATGGATTGAACGGGGGGCACGTCGGCGCTAATGGGTTCACTACAGCCAGCGGGCCGCCTCCGGGTCTCACCGCACAACCGCCCCCGGGCCTGGGCCTCAACAGAGCCGGATTCACGAGCTCGCCTGGAGTCTCCAACCCGTACTCCTCCCCGACTTATTCGAGTCCATCAACGGATATCTATGATCAGTGGAACAACAATCTCATGTACGGCAACGGCAACGGCGCACACATGATGGGTAGCAACGGCAACAACGGCTACCCGATGGGCTCGACCCCGAACTACCCCAGCCACATGATGGGAAGGTGAACGCCTCCCAATGCTGCCTTCAACCCATCCCTTCAGCGCGTATGCGGGTTGGTGTTCAGAACATGTTCATGTCTCGCTTGCTATTTCGGTTATCATCTCGCATGTCACAGCAGCCACCCGGGCGTTCTGCTCTTTTCAAGTCTCTTGGTGTAGGTCATCGCGTGTCATGGCCTCGGTGTTGGGTGGAAAGCGACTTGGCTTGTTGCTGATTGCATCAAACTGGTGTTTTTGAAATTAGTCTTGGGAAAGACCAAGGTTTTGATGCGGTCTCTTGAGTTTCTGTTTCTTATTATTCTATTCCCCCTGCTGGCATGATTACCACCATACAGCACTTTGTTGCATTTTTCGGTACTCTTTGTT
This sequence comes from Cercophora samala, assembly GCA_030512305.1. Lineage (NCBI taxonomy): Eukaryota > Fungi > Ascomycota > Sordariomycetes > Sordariales > Lasiosphaeriaceae > Cercophora > Cercophora samala. The sequence continues at coordinate 176,686 of JAULSY010000023.1, read as the reverse complement.
ATTATTTTTTCATTTCGACGGGCAAAGGGAGTTTTTTTTTTAGAGAGTTATCATCATTATACCAGACGCATTGGGAGAGTGCTTATGGCTTTTCCGGCCCTCCTTTGGAGCGATTTGTCTCACGGCACTCGGCTCTTGGTTTCACGCATTACAACACCACCATATTGTCAAGCGGGGCGTAAAGGGGTCAGGGAGGAAAGGGGGGGGTAATCATGGCCAGTGGCGTATAGCATCGGTTCATCATTACACCAACAAGCTAAGCATATTGGTGACACGCATTTTGTTGTGGGTTTTCTTTTTATGGAGGAGTTCTGGTAAAGTGGATGTGGCTTTTACACACCGGGTGGGAAGCGGGATTTGCCTTTCCAGAATTTCTGTCAAAGCGAGGGCAATGATGGGGCTGGGGAGACGACTAGGAACCAGGCCAGGTTTGGGGGAGGGGAGGTTAGGGGTGTTGGGAAAAGAGGAGTTTGTTTGTTTGTAACCTGTACGGCTGCCATGTTAGTTGGGAAGGGGATATCAAAACAAAATGGGGGGGTGGGGGGTGGGGGGTTGGGTTGGAAGGGGGAACTCGATCCAAAATGCGAAAAGAAAAACAAGAAAAATCACCTACACGCACACAAACGGGACCACCATGGTACGGAGCCACAATACGCACATCTTGGGATAACTGGCAAAAGAATTGGGATGGGAAAGGAGGGCAATTGATACATACACTTTTTCTTTTTCTTTTTACACACACAAAACGGATCGCATGCAATGGATTTCCCGCACACTTGGTTTCATTGTCTTGGGTGGGATGGTTTTTGCATTCGAGATGGCCATTTGACCCGGTTACTACTTTATTTACTCTTTCTTCCAGAGCACTCGGCTCTGTGATTTTTTCTTCTTGTCGAGAAGTTGTTTTCGGCGAAAAGCGGACGATAGATTTAAAGTGCTACACATGGCTTTGAAGGATACCCTAGTATCAACAATACCATATGAAGCGGTTACCTCTTATTTGACAAGACTTGTGCCCATAGCCATGGTGTTTTGTTGCTTAGCATGAGTCGTATGCATGATTCCGCTTATACAGGACAGACAGACGAAGTAGCTTGGGCGGTGAATATAGCGATGTGCATCAGCTTCTGAGAATCCTGCTTCGTGTGGATATCGTGATACAAGATATCGTGATGGTCAACAGTGATGATATGTAAGTCTCTCAGCCAGTATCTTGATAGTAATCCCGGTCGTCCTAAACAATGTCGAGTGTACTCTCAAACACATTTCTCATCATCTTTCAAGTGTTACAAACACATGTTTACGCTATTGTGAAAGACCCCTTAACTGCTTCAAAAAGACCTGTAACCTATCCTCAAAAGCTACCTGGCTGTCATTGCATTTGAGCGCTTTCTAAAACCAGAATATTCCTAAAGCATAGTAGAATCATCCTGGAACGAAAGGCAGTCAGACAGTCACCTTTGTGGAGCCGTAGAGAATACTGGTAGGTAGAGTTTAGTCGACTTTTGCATGTTATAAGGGCTATTTTATCCGCATGCTCAATCAATTCAAAGGCAAAGTTGGCAAGAAAGGCAAGAGACCACATCCAAATCACCCGTGCCCACGAAGTCTGCACCAGCACATCCAAGTACGGTCATCGACACCAACAAGATAAAAGAATTGAGATAAGAGTTAATGTCTGTAACACATAGCTCGCAGCACAACCATCGGACTAGATCCGCAACAGCAGGGTATATATACTCGGAAACAATCTTTCCAACCGACTTCAAACCCAACTCAGAGCACATCACCAAAACAAACGCTCCACTCAACTCAAAACTCCAATCCCCACGCCGGCTGCCTACCTACCAGCTCACAACCCCCCCCCCCTCTCTCCTCTAGACATGTAAACACTTCACCTACTCTTCCTCCCCAGCACATAAACCCCCCACAAATCCCTCGCCACCCCCACCCAACCCGCCAACCCCTTCATCACATTGATCATCCCAATATACCTCCAAACAAAACTCTCCACCCTCTCAAAGTCGTCGGCGTACAGCTCCCATACCGCCTGCGTCCTCTCCTTTTTCCCTCTCCCCCCCTGCGGCGCCTCGGCCACCAGCCTGACAACCCCATCCTCCCCCTCAAAAACCCTCATCTTCGGCCCAATAACCAGCGCCCTCCCCTTTATCCCCTCATCAGCCATCAGCCTCGTCCCCGCATCCACCACATCCTCCAACTCCCCCTTCGGCGCGCCCGCCAAGATCGCGATCCCAGCCGCAGGCAAAAGCGGCGTGTCCACAAAGTAAGGATTGATACAATTCACCCTCACCCCCCTCTGCCAGCTCGTCCCCCTCAGCGCACGAAACAGCCCCATAACCCCATGCTTGGAAGCCGTGTACTCCGTCTGCCCCGGCAGGGGCGCCACACCAGCAATGCTGCTCACCAGCAGAATATGCCGATCTCTCGCGCCCCCATCCCCCCTCTTGCCGTTCCTAGGCAGGTAAAACATGCCCAGGTGGACCGTGTACGCCACCCCCGTGAGGTTGACGCCCAGCACCTTCAGCCTCGGCTCCTCCGGCTCGTCCGAGTTGTTGGGGGACCGGCGCGGCGAGTCAAAGCTGTTGTCCATGTCCACCACCCCCGCCCCGGCCACGACGCCTTCCACACCCCCGGTCGGGGAGTTGGCGGCCGCAAACTTGAAAAGGGATAGCTGGTCGGCCCAGGAGGTGACGTCGCAGTGTTGGTAGTGGAAGGTCTGGCCTGGGTGGGAAGAGCGCAGGTCCGCGACGAGGGCGTGGCCGAGGGCGTCGTTTACATCCCCGATGAAGATGTGCGAGCCGTGGCTGGCCCAGTGCCGGGCGAATGCTGCGCCAAACCCGGACGCGCCGCCGGTAATGAGGATTGTTTTCCCCGAGAGGGAGACGGTCGAGTAAGGGGCGGTGGTGTCGACGGGGGGTGACTGGCGGGTTTGGGAGACGATGGACCAGGAGCCGTCGTCTTGGTCGGTTGTGAAAACCATGGTTGGGAAGAATTGATGATGGTATTCAGGTGATCTAAGAAGGGGGTTAGCGAAATGGGGTTTGGGTGATGTATATATATATAATAGTCACCGCCAATCTCAGCCTCACCATTCCAGCCCAAAAGGCTAGACTGTGTCGTTCCAAAGGGGTTTACTTACCGTATATATATGCTCAAGTCCTAAACCAAGCGGCAAAACACACCTCGAGAAACAGCAAAGGATTGTCCCAATCCAAATATCATCACCAGAGAAGAGAAACAAGGCTGGCAAGATGAAAAGAAGCCTGAAAATTATATCCTATCTGAGGTAGGTACTCGCAAAAACACACAGAAAGAGGCTCCCCGGGATCGATTGGTCCAAACCCTTGCAAATTCCCACAATTACACGTGTTCTCGCCCAAAAAGCATAGGGGATCCTTCTTTCTCTATTTACGTACAAGTAGATGGGGTATATGAGAACCACGGTTCCTGCCCGATCAGCCATCCTTGCTTGTCATCATTGTCAGCCAAAGAGGGACCCTCCATGGCAAGGGTGTGCATGCAGGATGTGCAGGGGACATGACAAGCTGCGTGGCAGCCTGTCGGTGCTGCATTTTGGGGAGGATAGCTCATCCGAAGAAAAGGGAAAAAAAGAACCACTGCAATGGCGATACCATCCAGTGTCTAGCATCTTGGGGTTGGCTGTGTTACGTGAACACGGCACCAATACGCTGGTAAATACGTTGTACAAAAATTAGCTTCCTAAGGCAATGTAACCGTCTATCAAGCCGGGTACTTATCACAAATTGCTTCCTGTCGGTGTGATTGTGGCACAGGGGGATAAGGTTGAGGAGAACAAAAAGTCGATGGTTGGTGGTTTACGAGTACCTAGCTGAACAGGGACCCGGTAATATTAACAGAATGCTGAGCATACACTGGCCGTCACGAATTTTGTTGAGAATACAACCCGACAACGGCAGGATCTAGCCGTGACTCAGCTGACATCAGAAACCAAAAAAAGTGACATTTTACCAAGACGAGACATCGCGGGCTGATATAAAACTCCCCGTCTTATCTCCGTGATATTGACGGCTGTGGAGTTTTTGTTTCTTCAACAGGGGAACCAGTCGGGCAGGTGCTTCAATTTTCGGCTCTTATGGACATCACCTGTCTTTCTCGGCCCGGAAGGTTGGCTGGGTCGGGCTAGTTATGGTGAACTTGTAAAAGCACAAGTACGAACATCACTTGGAACTGTTAGTGATTTCTTGCCCGATACGCCCCTGAGGTCATGATGAAGGATGATGTCAAAGTTCAGGACCACAGCCCGGCCTGGAAAGACGGGAGCTCGAGATGGAATCCCAGCCCTACGGTACATGTGTAGTGTATATGTATTCAGTGCTCCACGCCCCGCTAGGTTGTCTGGCGGGACCCCTGCGCTAAGTCCCGCTGCGGTTAGCGAGACGTAACCCCCGGGCACCCCACCCACGTTTCCAGGTGCGCCCATTCCGATTGCGGGGCATTGGCGGGGCACCGGGCGAGCTTGAAGGCGAACGACAAAAAGTTCAAAACTTGGACGGCGACTGACTCACCTGGTGTTTTCCCCCTATATATCCAGTAGTGCCGCCGGTCGGGAGATTTCCACTGTTTTAGACTCGAGCTGACATATACCCCCCTAAGTCTGCCAACATGTCTCAATTGCCCATTAAGAACGTCGGTACGTCTCTCTGCGCGACCCCTAAGCTCCTTCTACCCCGCCATCGTCCGAAGACATTGAAAACTGACAGTTACCCCTGACAGGTGTGCTCGGCTGCACTGGCTCAGTCGGCCAGCGCTTCATCCTGCTCCTCCAGCAGCACCCATCGCTCAAGCTCGTGGGGTTGGGCGCCTCGTCTCGATCCGCCGGCAAGAAGTACCGTGATGCTGTCAGGTGGAAGCAGGCCAGCCCCATCGCTCCCGATGTCGGCGACCTGATCGTTCGCGACTGCAAGGCCAGCGAGTTTGCCGACTGCGACATTGTCTTCAGCGGTCTCGACAGCGACGTCGCCGGTGACATTGAGAAGGAGTTCCAGAATGCCGGCCTTGCCGTCTTTTCCAATGCCAAGAACTACCGCCGCGATCCCCTCGTTCCCCTGGTCGTCCCGACCGTCAACCTCGACCATCTCAACCTCATCCCCCACCAGCAAAAGACCCTTGGCCTGAACAAGGGCTTCCTCGTGTGCAACAGCAACTGTGCCGTCATTGGGCTCGTCATCCCCTTCGCTGCCCTGCAGGCGCGTTTTGGCAAGATCGATACCGTCTCCGTCGTGACCATGCAGGCCGTCTCGGGTGCGGGATACCCCGGTGTTAGCAGCATGGACATCATCGACAACGTGGTGCCCTTCATCTCTGGCGAGGAGGACAAGCTCGAGACGGAAGCACAGAAGATTTTGGGCAGCATCAACGCTGAGGCGACCGCCTTCGAGGATCAGAAGACGTTGAGGGTCTCGGCAGCCTGCAACCGGGTCCCCGTGTTGGATGGTCACACCGCATGTGTGTCCCTGCGATTTGCCCAGCGCCCTCCTCCAACGGCCGAGCAGGTTAAGGAGGCCATGCGGGAATATGTCTCCGAGGCACAGCGGCTGGGATGCCCCTCTGCTCCTGAGCCGCCCATCAAGGTGTTCGACGAGCCCGATAGGCCGCAGCCTAGACTTGACCGCGAGCTCTCGAAGGGTTACACCGTCAGTGTGGGCCGTGTCAGGGAGGACGACAGTGGTATCTTTGATATCAAGTTTGTTGCTCTGAGCCACAACAGTGAGTTTTTCCCCTTGAGAAGCGATGACGATGAGTGGTTGCTGACTCTGATATAGCTGTTATTGGTGCCGCTGGTTCTTCCATCCTCAACGCTGAGGCTGCGGTGCTCAAGGGTTTCGTCTAAGTTAAACAGAAACATCCAAAGGATATATCATGATGAATGTACGGATGGTAAGAGGCATTGATACGGAGTTTCTAGGCATGGTTTAAAAGTTGGCAATCAAAACTTCATCAGCGCTTCATTGGGGACGAGGTTACAAACAACCAGGTTAGTTATGCTTGATTCCTGCAAGGCAACATGTTTCCGGTGTTCTGGTTGGTCGTGTGATCCTCGAAACGTGTTTTCTGGACACTGCGCGTAACCGACTTCTCGTGGTAACAGGGCATGTCTCGAATAAGCTCTCGTGAGAAATCTTCCTCGTGATGCAAGGTCGGTGTGACATGGGCCGGCTGGCCCCGAAGCACCGGGTCCGGGGTTTGAATGATTCGGGCCCGGCCGAATGGGGACGAGAGCTCAGCGGGCCGGTGGTGGAACTCGGGACTGTCCCAGCGCAGGGCAACCCCACGAAGCGGTGAGAAACCAACGACGTCAACTGTGGGGATGCTTTGCATGTTTTGCACCCTCAAGCTTCTGAGTCGAGTCGGGTGCCCTAGCAAGGGGTGACGCCCATCATCTGGAGGGACAAGCTTTGTGAACAGACAGCAGGCTAGTCGGGTCTAGAAGTTCTTCGCGCACTGTTCTGTTTTCGAATATTCCTCAGGCCTTGTTTTTCGTGAATATGTGGATTGTACCACTGTCAGGGTCGTCTGACCTGCGTTGCCGTTGCATATGTCTTGCAGCAGTAGAGCCATGCTTGGTACAGGTAGTATCTGACGATGAAGTGTCGCTTTGGAAAACAGGCGATGAGACCAAGTGAACCATAGACAGTACCAAGAGAGTGACCCTCAGTTACCCCAAGTCCAGGGTGTCGAAGTCGAGCAACCACATCTTCAGAAGCTCGGGCCGCAGTCCCCGGTTCAGGGGACTTCGCTACGATGTAATTGAGTGATCGTCGTCAAGGGTTGAACCCTTTATGCTTTCCGCCAGCAGAAGATCCGGGTTTGAATAAGATGCAGGACTGGTTTCGTTTTCTTTCAGGGCGTTCGAGGCAGGGTTGAAACTGCAGCGGTTCATGCGTTGACTTGGCCTTCAAAGAGTGAGTTGATACACCTCGGCCTCTCTTTGAACATGTGTCACTTCAAGGGGCTTGAGAAGGCCATCGAGTTGAGGATTGATCTTGGTGTCTGTTTGAGGGACTGAGAGGTGTGGTTTGATCTAGGAAGTCAGGATGAAGCTTCAAGTGAAGAAGAAACTTAAAGGTAGTCGATGTCAAGGACGTTAATCTTTGGTCTAAAGTATGTAGAACACCCTCCAGATGGAATGACGTGGTGGGGGTTGTGAACTTGTGATGGTGGCGAGCTCGGGCCACAATCTGGATGTAGCTTCTTTAATTAGCACGCGTGGGCGCGAAACAGCAGCCAGAGCCCGCGTTGTTTCCACTCTGGCAACGTCGTTGGATTGGTCCCAGATCCCGACCCGATACTCCCGACCAGGGGCAGTGTCTCCCCTACACTACAATACTAACAACCGTTCAGTGGACTGCTTGTGTCGTATGTGTGTTGCGTAATGCCAGAAACCGACTTGACTTGAACTTCTCCGATCTTTTGCCTCTCAGCTACACCACCGCAGATTCTCCCCGGCAGGCCATCACCATCGTCGCGAGCTTGTCTCGATAATCTGCTCAGTTCCTCCCCGTAACCATGTCCCTCGGAGGAGATACCACCGTTGGGACGGCCCCAGAGCAGGGCGCTACTTCCCCAATATCAGCACCGCAGACACATAGCGATGAATCATCGCCACAAGTCCAAGATGTTCTTTCATCAGAGGTGTGCAGATTTGCCTGGGACTGGGTTGGGAATGGAAGCTGACCCCGCACTGTAGATTGGCATCTCAGTGATGCTAAACCGACTGAAGCAGAGTATTGCTTCGGCCAAGGTGCGAAGCCTCTCCCATATGAGCTGATACCTTGAACAATCGCTGACTTTTACTTGTCTGAATGGTATAGGAGTTCTCGAATTTTCTGAAGAAACGTTCCGCGCTCGAGGATGAACATGCGAATTCGTTGAAGAAGCTATGCCGACAGTCACAGGAGAGTATGAGCCGATCCGAGCACCGTGGTGGGTCTTTTGCCACGGCCTACGAGGAGATGATGGTCATCCATGATCGAATGGCGGAAAATGGGCTACAGTTTGCCATGTCCCTGCATCAGATGTCCGAAGACCTTCAGGAACTGGCAGCTATTGCCGAAAAGTCCAGAAAAGGATGGAAACAAAACGGTCTATCGGCCGAACATCGCGTAGTCGAACTCGAGACGGCTATGCGAAAGTCCAAAGCCAAATACGACTCTCTTGCGGAAGAATATGATCGGGCTCGCACCGGGGATACCACTGGGCGCCAGGGAGGCAAGGTGTTTGGGTTCAAGAGCCACAAGTCCGGCGCACAGCATGAGGAGGATCTGCTACGCAAGGCCCAGGCTGCGGATCAAGACTATCAGACGAAGGTTCAAGTTGCCCATACCGAACGAAAGGAGCTCCTCGAAAGGACGAGACCTGAGACGGTGAAGGCGCTGCAAGATATTGTCAAGGAGTGTGATTCAGGGTTAGTGTTGCAGATGCAGAAGTTTGGTAAGCGCATTTCGCCTATTTCGTTCTTTTTGACGGAAACTGACGCAATATGTAGCCTCATTCAACGAGAAGCTGGTCCTTAGTAATGGCCTCAGCATCAGCCCCTTAAAGAACGGGTCTGAAGGACGCAGTCTCCGCGAGTCCATTCTTTCCATTGATAACGACAAGGATCTGAATGACTACCTGGCCAGTCAACATGTCAAGGTGCCGCCAAAGACTGCTCTGCCACAATATGAACACAATCACGTATGTAGCGTTTCTGACGGGCTTGTACTCTCACCTGCTAACCTGTCCAGCTTATCGATGCCACATCTCGGGCGCCAGCAACTTACACACAACCACAGCAACAGTCGCAAACCCCCAACTCTGTCCAGCCCCCTCTTCCACAGCCCGGAATGTTTCAACAAAACGCGAGGACGAGCACTTTTTCTGAGACTGTTGCCAATGTCCAAAACCAAGGGCCATATGGACATAACTATGGCCAGAGCACCAGCTCGATTCCTATATTAGGAAACCCTGTTCACTCTTCAGCTCAAGCACAGCACGAGAGGAGCTTCAGTCATGGTAGTGCAATGGGCCCAGGGGCTGTAGGCGCCGGTCAACAACAATATGGACAGCGTGGTTCGACACCCCAACAAACCCAGCCACCGCCTGGCTCGAGGTTCAACGGGGCATACAACTCCCCCTCGTCCCGTGACGGACCTCCGCAGCTTGGTGCTCTGCCATTCCAATCCTCGCAATCACAGCAGCCCCAACAGCCCAATTTCAGCCAGCTTCCTTCACAGCAAACTGCGAGTGGTCCAGTCTCCAACCCACTTCAACAACACCCGGCCGTCCCTCCTCAAGCTCACCGGAACTCGCCGCCTATTGCACCTCAGATGGCGCCATCCCGTCCCGTATTTGGTGTTAGCCTTACCAGGTTATACGAGCGGGATGGCCTGGCCGTGCCGATGGTGGTATATCAGTGCATCCAGGCGGTGGATTTGTTTGGTTTGAACGTTGAAGGCATCTATCGACTCTCGGGCTCCGTACCCGCCGTCAACAAGCTCAAGACTCTGTTCGATACAGACTCCAGCTCCAACAATCTGGACTTTAGAAACCCGGAGAACTTCTTCCATGACGTGAATAGTGTTGCCGGCTTGCTGAAGCAGTTCTTCCGGGATCTACCAGATCCACTGATGACGAGGGAGCATTATAGTGCTTGCATTGATGCAGCTAGTAAGTATATCTTGGTTCTATCCCATGGCATGACGCTAACGAATACATCAGAAAACGAAGACGACATTGTGCGGCGCGACTCGCTTCATGCCATCATCAACAACCTCCCAGATCCAAACTACGCCACCCTTCGGGCCCTCACCCTGCATCTTCACAGAGTGATTGAGAACTCGGGGGCAAACCGCATGAGCTCGCAGAACCTGGCCATTGTGTTTGGTCCCACACTCATGGGGACGGCACCGGGATCAGCCATCGCGGATGCCGGCTGGCAGGTGCGTGTTATTGACACGATCTTGCAAAACACATTCCAAATCTTTGATGAAGATGATTGAGCCGGGCTGGGGGGGTTGTTAATTCGGCATTTCTGTGTGTATCTACTCTTTAATCATCACATGTGTTCGGGAGCGGCTTTGCTTGTTTGATCATGTTGGGGGTTGGGAATTTGCATTGTCATAAATAGCGATCATGTGTGTCTTGCTCTTTTTTGAAGCGGATAGCTTGTCTCTGAGGAACATTTGTACAGCTTCTTTGTAGCTAGTATATGGTGATGGGTAAGGGGGGTTAACATGGAGTTTGTAGTGGTGTTTTACACTCTTGTGACTAGCTTGTAGAATGATAGTGTATAGGGACAATGATGAATCATTGTGATATCTTAAGAATGGTGGACTGCAAGGTCTTTCGTGTTGGACCTGTTATTTGTTCGCAGGGGGTGTACAGTAAGATGGCGATGCAAACAGACAGCTATATGTACGCTGCGTCCTCAAGAGGCCTGGTTAAATATGGCTGATACTGGTTGTTTGGGTAGCTTTTGTGGACCATTTCTAGCAAGTTGACCACGCTGGTTAATGGTGCAAGTATAAGAGTATCCTCTGCGTCGGAGGCTACCTTAGTTGGGAAACCCATGGCGACATGTAATGTGGGAACACCTCGACTTACAGCGCTGCAAGATTGTAGACATTCCGCTTATATTCAGAACATCTAGAAGTGCTATTGGACACGTCTCTGCGCAATTGAGGTTATTTAGGAATACTTCGTGGGGCTTGTCTGCTCGCAGCTTCCCATTCAGACCCTCCCTCGCAGCTTTCCCCAGTAGATGTTGGAACTTTGTGGAGCATTAAAATATGGTAACCTGCCAAATCGTGCCCACAGATGCTTCTTTTCCACATTGCAACACAAGCCACAGCCTCCAGGATGACCTCGACTTCCCAATCGCCCCCGCCTCGCCCTCTCAGCGCTCTCGTACCGAGGTTGATGGACAGAGCCCTGGCTATTTAGCGACCCGCCAGCAGAACCTACGATATGGTGAAGAGGCGTCTCAACGACACTTTCAAATTATTTGAGATCGACCAGTTTGGCAATGCACGCTTCCTTCTGAGCTCTCGGACGAAGGACGCCCTTTCCTTGAAGATTCTCGGGGCCATAGACAGACAAGCATTATCAGTTGCCGAAATCGAGGATCAAATTGTGCGGACACTAGAGTGCCATCAGTACTGGGTAGAAGCGGTATGGAAGTTGGAAGACGTCTAGGTCACTGTCTTCACTTTGCGTTGGGGAGAGTACTCATACCCAGATTCCGCTGCCTTGCTGCCGATGATTCCTTCCCTTCGAGCCCGCTATGCTGCCACCGGAGCCTACAACAAAACTGCAGAAGTATCACCTCTGGAAATAGTTCAATATGATCAGCTAGACACTCGGGATTTCTTTTTGGACCATTCATGGACTACGATTCACTGTCAACTGACGATCGAGAACTTTCTGAACCAGAGTTCACCTGCCACACGCTCCCGGACTCCTTTGAAGAGTTTCATCATAAAGATGGCCAAACAAGGTGGCTGCCGGGTACCAACGCATCGAGCATTCCGAGCAATCTCATTCTATGCCTACCACGACATGAAATCTCACAGCTGTATGACACGAGCATTTTTGGCAAGAGATTATCAAGCCGTTGGTGACCGTATAGCCAAGGACCTGCACGACCTTCGACTAGAATGCCTCACCGATGCTTCCCGAGAGTCTTTGAGAAGAGCAATGTACGCAACTGCCTTGAATTTCTTTTTTGAAGATGTTGTGTTCGACGAGGTACTGGGGACCTGCACGAGACTTATTCCATTGTAAGACGAAGTGCTTTGGTACTACCCATGCTTTTGGCTTTACTCTTTGCTAACCAGTTCTTCGACAGCCCGATTCATAATGGGATTATTGAGAGTAGAAGTTGGATAGCATCGTTAAATGACGAGGAAAGAGAGATGCGGTATCAGAAACCAGAATCGTCTGAGGAGGAGGAGGAGGAGGAGAAGGAGCAGGTTTTGGGTCAAAACATGAATGAGCATGATAGGGAGAGAGTAGTTGCGTGGATTCAAGCGACTGCGGATGAGCTTGTTTGAGGATGTGATTTGGTGAGATAGATGAAGTATGACAACCAGAGCAATTGCGCTGATGGGCATGATGAGGACGGGGGAATAACTGAGTACGAGGGGAACATGAATCAGCGTGAGGGACGTTGGCTTAGAACACATCACTCGATAGTATAAATCTACAAGCAGCGCAGCATACATAAAAACTCCTTGAATTTCCCATGCCTTGTAATCTCGTGGCTTCAATAATGGTGTTGGGTGGGAACAGGGGGCATCTATCGTATCACTGTTGTCATGGGTTTAGCCCATTATAGAGATACACTTTAAAAATGTAAACATACACCAATCAGATCCTCTGTGGCGCAATTGGCTAGCGCGTCTGACTGTTAATCAGGAGGTTGGAAGTTCGAGCCTTCCCGGAGGAGATGCTTTTTACTGTCCCTTTTTTTTTTCTTCAACGTCTTCTCTCTTTTAGCCGGTTAATTCCCACTTCCGGACTCGCCAGCAAATGAGATTGGTGGATCGATTGGAACATGCGATTTCCATCTGGGTGAGGTGGGGTCCGCTCGGCGGGATCGTGCACGTCATCGCTGCGGGATCCTTCTTTTTGGTGGTGAATCCGATCTGCGCTTGGCTTGGCCGGCTCGGCATCGTTACAATCGCCCGCAGAACGACGAACGAATTGAGGTCCGATCTGGATCCAAGGGGGCATTGGCAGGGGGTGGCAGGATGGATCGCAAACCGTTATGAGCTGGAAGGAACTGTCAATATGGGCAAGGGAGGGAGGGAGATATGAGATTCGGTTTAAATAGCTGATGGGAGTTTGCTCGTGGTTCCGGAATGGTTCTTGCATCACCACTTTTTACTTATTTACTCGATCCGGCGACCGTTGAAGAACATTGCTAGATGTTGGTTTGACCCTGCGCCGTCTTGAAGTTTACCTAGTGCACAAAGTCTCGAAATCAGACAGTTTTTTTGCGATCAAGCTTGCTTTTTGCAGTTCCCCCCCTTCTTTACTCAATTCACTTTTTTGTTTGTCTTTGACAGTCAGAATCGAAAAGATGGCGAATGAGAAGCCGAAGACCGCTATTGTTATTGGTAAGACAGTCTTCTTTCGAACGTGAGACACGACAGGAGTACTTACACGACTATAGGCGCTGGAGCTGGTGGAATTGCCATTTCCGCTCGTTTGGCAAAGGCGGGATTGAAAGTCACTGTTTTGGAGAAGAACGACTTCACCGGTGGGAGATGCAGTATCTTCAGGTCTGAGGCTGGGTTCCGATTTGACCAAGGTCCCTCGTTGCTGCTGCTGCCGAACTTGTTTCGGGAGACTTTTGCCGACTTTGGCACAACGCTCGAGGCTGAAGGCGTCGAGCTGCTACAATGCTTTCCTAATTATGATGTTTGTGCACCCTGTCGCATACTTGTTTTGAACAGCATGCTAACATTGTCTAGATTTGGTTCTCCGATGGCGCCGTCTTCAGGAGCAGCACAGATACGGCTGCCATGAAGAGAGAGATTGAGAAATGGGAAGGGCCAGATGGCTTTCAACGGTATCTCGCCTGGCTGGCAGAAGCTCACGGTCACTACGAGATCAGCTTGCAACACGTCCTTCATCGCAACTTCACCAACCACGCCCAGCTCGCCGCACCAAGCTTCGTTGCACCCACCATCGCCCTCCACCCCCTCGAAAGCATCTGGAGCAGAACGACTCGTTATTTCTGGTCAGACCGTCTCCGGAGAGTGTTCACCTTTGCCACCATGTACATGGGCATGTCCCCCTACGACGCCCCCAGCACCTACAGTCTTTTGCAGTACACCGAACTCGCCGAAGGCATCTGGTATCCCAAAGGCGGCTTCCAAACCGTCCTGGCTGCCATTGAACGCATCGGCCGTCGTCTAGGCGTACAATACCGTCTCAACACCCCCGTGTCCAAAGTCTTGACCGGCGGACCAGACGGCAAGACCGCCACGGGAGTCTTGTTGGAATCCGGCGAGAAGCTGGAAGCAGACCTCGTCATCGTCAACGCTGATCTCGTCTATGCCTACAACAACCTCTTCCCTCAAGAATCCGAGAACAAGGCCGTCGGCCCGACCATCACCCCTTACGCCAAGGACCTCTCCAAGCGGGAAGCCTCCTGCAGCTCTATTTCCTTCTACTGGAGTTTCTCCAAGAAGATTCCCGAGCTAGGCACCCACAACATCTTCCTTGCGGACGAGTACAAGGAGTCGTTTGACGCCATCTTCAAGAGGCACACCCTCCCCTCTGATCCATCTTTCGTATGTCCCCCTTTCCCCCATCCCATTTCCACCCCTCCAAAACTAACACCCTTATAGTACGTCAACGTCCCCTCCCGCGTTGACCCAACAGCCGCACCCCCCGACAAAGACGCAGTAATCTGCCTCATCCCCGTCGGCCATCTTTCCTCCACCCACCCCGCCTCCTCCTGGCCCTCCCTCGTCGCCTCGGCCAAAAAGGCCGTGTTGGCCACAGTCGAGAAACGGACCGGTCTCAGAAACCTGGAATCGCTCATCATCGAGGAGACCATCAACTCCCCACCCGAATGGCAGGCCAAATTCAACCTCGACCGCGGGGCGATCCTGGGCTTGTCTCATTCCTTTTTCAACGTCTTGTCTTTCCGGCCCAGGACGCGGGCGAAGGGGGTGAAGAATGCGTATTTTGTCGGGGCGAGCACGCACCCTGGAACGGGGGTGCCGATCGTGCTTGCGGGCGCCAAGATCACGGCGGAGCAGATTTTGGGGGACAAGGGGATGGGGGTCCCGTGGGAGCCGCTGAAGGAGTGGAAGGGGCATGTCAAGGCCACGGAGAGGAACACCAAGAGGGGGGGGAAGTTGGATGTCCTGAGGAGGCCGTTGTGGACGGATGATTGGAATTTGTTCTTGTCGGGGGTGATTGGGGTTTTGGTTTTGGGGGTGGTCGTGCTCGCGGGGCCGGCGGCGTGGGGCGGGAATGGGGGGAGGTTTGTTGGGGATTGGTAAAAACTGGTCAATGGGGATAATGGGAATGGGAATGGGAATGGGATCATGGCGTTGTAATGTCACGGTTTGGTTACTATTTGTGTAATGTTTATAGAGAGCTTTGTTTGTATTTATGTCAGAGGATAAATATTTGTTTAATTCCTGCTCGAAATGTTGTAATGTTATTGATGTTGTGAGGTCAAACTCGACCGTGATGTGGTCGAGTCCAACGGGCCCAAATTGTTTGTTTACTTTCTCGTCGCCACCACAAACCCACAATATCGTAAACTCGACTACAAAAAAAGAAAAGACAAGACACCCATATCACTAACCTTTAAAGGTTCATCCATTTTATATGAGAAAAATAAATAGCTAGAAAAGACAACAAAAAACCCAAAAAGCTCGCTGAGCCGCCCCTAACGGAGAGGGGACTCAGGTACGAAAACCTGTAGGGTTTTGCTTCGGAAAAGACTCGAACGGACGCCCCTTGGTACCTCGAGGGACCTTACCCAAGTCGGCGCCGCGACTCCCAATACTGCTAGGCCATTCGGCAAGCCGAGTTGGGAGTCTCGTTCGGTGAAAGACCAATTGTTGGCCTAATATATAAACCATGAATTCGTTGGGTTGCTCCTGCCTCCTATTATGCCTTGCTTCTAACTCGCTAGTTGTTCACCACCTCACCTCTCCTCGCAGCGGTCATCAATGATTTCCCTGCGATACTTGCTTGGACAAAAACTGTATTCAACATTACGAGAGACCAACCCTCTTATCTATCTGCAATATGGCAACAAAAAGTCTAGCCGCCCACAAATTGTCATCATCATCTCTTCATCATAAATCTACAACTTCGACTCCTTCGACTCCGTTTCGGGCGGCTGCAGCCTCACAAGACCCTATCACACAGCACGTCAGCAAAAACACACACAATCTACTCGGGACCGGGGGGCAAACTCACCTCCTGCACACAAGTAGCCAGCAACGTCCCATCCTTTGCAAAAATCTTCTGCATCACCACCCCCCTCCCATCCCCCGCCCACGGACTATCCATCTCATTCATCATCCACTCGTCCGCCTTGACCCTCTTCGGCTCATGGAAGTAAATCGTATGGTCCAAGCTCACCATCATCCCCAGCGTCGGTCGTCCAGCCATATCCCTCGGGTCATCCCCCATCCCTTCCCACTGATGCAGCGTCCTGACTCTGTCCTGCATTTCCGGCTTCAGCTTCTCAAAGTCCTCTGGCCTAAAGTTGGGGAACCTCCACAAATTGTGAAGTCTCGTCACGGTACCGATGAAGTAGCTGTCGCTGATGTAGGCCAGCGCCTCAAGCTGAGCGGCAGTGCCACCGGTGATCTTCCCTCTAGACCGCAACCACTGGCGGGTCTTCTTATCGCGGGGATCGGTAGACGTGCCGTTTGGCGAAATGATCTGGATTTGGGTTCCTTGGAAGGGGCCCTGGGCCATGGAGGGGGGTTCACCGTCCCAGTCGTCGGGTGGGGGTTGGACGGGGAGTTTGGTGGCGGGATCGATGGGCATGGCGCTGGAGTGTGAGACTTGTGTCCCCGAGGGACCGGAAGAACCATCTTTGACGAAGGAAATGGTGGTGGTGAAAATGCAGCGGCCTCGCTGACGGGCTTGGACGGTGCGGGTTGCGAAGCTGCGGCCGTCGCGGACTTGCTCGACGTGGAAGAGGATGGGGAGGTTGGAGGCGCCGGCGAGGAGGAAGTAACAGTGGCAGGAATGAGGCAAGAAATCATCGGCTACGGTGCGCTGGGCGGCGGCGAGGCACATGGCGATTACGGCACCACCGTAAATGCCACGAGCCCCGGGCGGATGCCATGGTTTGCGGGCATTGGTAAAGATGTTCTGGGGGTGGAGATTAGCATGCTGGGTGGCTTGGGTTGGTGATTTGGTGGGGTGGTGAAGGATCGGTGGTGAGAATCATGGCTTATGGCAGATGAGTCCACGCGGGAAACATGTCCCGGTTTGAATGATGATTTGAGGTGAGATGAGATAGATATCCATGACTTGCCGTCGGCAAGTCAGCCACTCTCACTTACAGGTCCTAACACAGCCAACTCTGTCACTTCCAAGACATTTTCAATAGGCGCCTTGTTGGGGTCGGGAGGTGGCGGCCGGAGCAATGTTGCGCGGTTCTCCATGGTGCGGGTGGCCCGGATATCTTGTCGCTATATTCCTTTACAAGGACGAAATGCAAGCAACTGAGTGGTTGTATAAGAATGATGAATTCGGGGGGCGGTCGCGGCGTATAAAACAGTCAAAAGGACACAGGCAAGAAAGAGAGAACAACGGTCAATGAGATGAGGCAAACGGTGATAGTACAGGACAGCAGACAATGCTTTCTTTAAAATGAACAAGCGCGTCTTGGGGTTGATCGATTGGAGATGATCCCAAACGTCGTTTTTACCGAGGCTCCTCGGTGCTGGCTGCCGTCAGTCAGGGAGAAGTTCGGTCGGTAACAGCCGTCGCAGCCCTGGCACTTTCAGGCGCCATTGCCAACCCTGCCAGTGGAGGAAGCCCCCAACCTGGACCCTGGAGCTGATTAGTTGAATACCGATAGGGGTATGTACCTCGATAGAAGGATATACATGTGCACTTCTGGGTAAGGTAATGGACCTGGTTCAAGTACCTGGTAGCTGGTGATTTTCGGCTCTCTAGATCTTGCAATGTGGATATTCTTGATTTAAATACCTAGCATCCTAATCCTCCTCAAACAGATCATGAACTTGATATCTGCGGTTGAAAATACCGCTTACAGGCATATCCACAAATATGCTATTTTGGGACATAATATCGACGGTGAAAGTGGCTGGAGCCTCGACGTTTTGGACCCCCAGGCACGGGTTTCAGCGCATCACCCCGCTAAACTCCACTGCCAACAGGGCACTCAACCCCCGGGCCAACCTGTCACCCTGTCACCCTGTCACCCTGTCAGACACAGCTCAAGGACACGTGAAGGGGGGCGGGGCAACAGAATTCCAGACGGACAACGTCATTTGGCATCGTGGGTCAGGGATGCAGTGAAATGCGGCCATGCTGGTCAAAAAGCGACAACTCCGCTCCACTCCAGTCCACCTCCACCCCTTGATTGCTTGATTGCTTGATTGCTTGATTGCGAGCCTGACTTGACTTTATCTCTACGAGAGTATTCGTAGCTGTGTATTGTTTGAAATCAATAATACCTAGCCCTCATTTCCCTACCGACGGTGCGACTCCGGGCTCGTCACCACGGACAGGCGAGCAACAGCCCACCAAGTGCCTCATTAGCCGCCCGACCGCGCAGAACACAACCGTTGCTAGGCTTAGGAAGCTCATAGCTTGAAGCCAATCTGCAGTCATGTCGGACGTGGGGGAGAGGTAAGAAAACAGACTGCTCTTGTGCTAAAAACACCCTACTTCCAGTCCTCGTTGCTCCGAGCTCCCAACCTACTTTGTGTTTTGCTTGCTTTGGACTCCACTGTTGCTAGACAACCTGCTGACAGACCGTTGTCATCTCTAGTTCGCATCGACGAACGAAATCCTCTGCCCTCTCACTCCTGAGACGCAAAGCTACTGGCGGTGCCGGCGACGACAACATGTCTACAGCTTCAGTCGAGGACACCGGCGCGGCGAACGCCAGTCTTGCCGGCGACTCGACTACCGCAACATCCCACGCATCTCTCACCAACGCCCACCAACATTCCAGGGGCCACAGCTCCAAGCTTTCAGTCTCTGGAAGCACCATGGGCCGTACACCCTCACACAATGCCCCTTCGGTTGGCGGGGCTAAGTCCCCTAATCCGCTGGACAAGGGAGCTTCCCTTGAATCCTCCGTCAGAAAGTTCCGCATCGTCGAAGCCCTCCGCAACGGTGATACCGCCTCCATCTCCAAAGCCATCCGCGAAAGCGCCGAGGGAGGCCCCCGCACGAGCACCTCGTCCTTCAACACAACAACCGGGCCCCTCGAGGATACCACAATACTCCACCTCGCCATCCAGTGTGCCGAGCAACCCGTTGTTGAGTACGTCCTGTCTGACGGCGCCGGATCCCTCGATATCAATGCTCGGGACAAAGATGGAAACACACCACTCCATATCGCGGCAGCTCAAGGTCGCAGCCACGTCGTTGGGCTCCTTCTGGCAAACAAGGAAATCAACGATGCCATCGCTAACAACCAAGGACGTCTCCCAATCGACCTTGCGCGTAACCCCGAGATTTTCCAGCAGCTGCAGCTCTCGAGATCTCTGTTCGCCGAGAACAAGATCAGACAGGTTCAGGATCTCATTCTCCACGGCGAGTTCAAGGTGCTGGAGCAGGTGCTGGAGGAACCTCGCTTCAAGACAGTTTTGGATATCAACAGTACCGAGTTTTCTTCGGACCCGGTCACCGTCCAGGCTGGGGGCACTCTGTTGCACGAAGCCGCACGCGCCAAGAATACTAAACTTATCCAAGTTTTGCTTTTGCACGGCGCCGACCCCTTCCGCCGGGATCGCAAGGGCAAGCTCCCGCAAGATGTCACCAAGGACGAGATCACACGTGCCATGCTGAAGAAGTCGCCAGCTGCTGTAGCAGCGCAGAGGGGAATCCAAGAGAAGGCGGTCCTGGGGTCTGCTGCCCAAGGTGTTATCACGGCGACGCCTGGTGACCCGCTTGCTGGCCGCGAGGCCCGTGAAATGAAAGGCTACCTCAAAAAGTGGACCAATTACAGAAAGGGCTATCAACTGCGGTGGTTTGTTTTGGAGGATGGGGTGTTGAGCTACTACAAGCACCAGGATGATGCAGGCTCGGCCTGCCGTGGTGCTATCAACATGCGCATTGCCAAGCTCCACATGAGCGCTGATGAGAAGACCAAGTTTGAGATCATTGGAAAGTCATCGGTCAAGTACACTCTCAAGGCGAACCACGAAGTCGAAGCTAAGCGCTGGTTCTGGGCCCTCAACAACTCGATTCAATGGACGAAAGACCAGGCTAAGGAGGAAGAGAGACAGAAGGCCCACAATGCTGAGTTGCTGAAGCAGGCCAAAGCTGAGATCTCGGGTACCAGTATCTCTGAGCCACCTAGCGAGAACGCGAGTTACGTTGAACCCCGCGGCAGCATTCAGCTTTCTCGTATGCAGTCTTCTGGAAAGTCCCACAAGAGCGGGCTTCATGGGGCTGGCACTGTGGACAGCCATGATGATGACGAATTTGCCGACGCGGCTACGGAGGCCGGCAAGACTGATCATCACGGCGAAGGTGATTATGAAGATGATGACTACGGCGAGGGCTCGAGTGGACAGGATGCTCCGCCAGTGAATAAGGATGCTTTCAACATCACTGCCCAGTCAGCCAAGCTGCAGCTTGATACCATGGCGCACGTCACAGCTGCCCTACTTCAGGAGGCGAGCAAGAATCCCAGCCTGACTCTGGGCGACACCAAGGCCTCGCAAGCGCTGTCGACTTATGATGCCGCTATCCGCTCGCTTACTGGTCTCATTGGCGACCTCCTGCGCATTTCAAAAGACCGTGATGCTTACTGGCAGTATCGCCTTGACCGCGAAAGTGAGATGCGCCGGATGTGGGAAGACAGCATGGCTCAGGTAGCCAAGGAGCAAGAGGCCCTCGAAGCCCGCGTCAGTGAGGCTGAGGCCAAAAGGAAAGCTACAAAGCGCATCCTCAAACAGGCCGTTGAAACTGGCATCCTTGACGAGAGCCAGACATTACCGCCACCTGCTGCTTCCACTTCTGCTGCTGCTACTCCAACTGTAGCTGCCACCTCTGCTCCTCAGGATAGCACTCAAGAGGAACCAGCGGCAGACTCTGTGAGCGCAAAGTCTCCCACCCTGGGAGGTCTTTCAAGACGCGAGACAGTGATTACCCAGATCGCCGACATCTCGGATTCGGAGTCTGACGAGGAGGAGTTCTTCGATGCAGTTGATGCCGGCCAGGTCGAAGTATCGCAGCTGCCACCGTCCGAGATCGCTGAAGCCAAGAGTGAAAACCAGATCGTTGTATCGGGTGAAAACGACATCAGCGATGCTTTCAAGGGCTACGAGAATGGCGTTCGAACTCGTTTGAAGATGGAAGCAGACAACCGGCCAAAGATTTCACTCTGGGTCAGTTACCAACCCGCGAATCGCAGCAAGATCTCCCAAGCTAACTGTTTGTAGGGTATTCTGAAATCTATGATCGGAAAGGATATGACCAAAATGACTCTTCCCGTCTCTTTCAACGAACCTACCTCTCTTCTGTACCGCTGCGGCGAGGACATGGAGTATGCCGACCTTTTGGACCTTGCGGCCGACCGCTCTGATTCAATTGAGCGTCTGCTCTACGTCTCTGCCTTTGCTGCCAGTGAATACGCCTCGACCATTGGCCGTGTGGCCAAGCCTTTCAACCCTCTGCTCGGTGAGACGTTTGAGTACGTCAGACCCGACAAAAACTACCGCTTCTTCATTGAGCAGGTCAGCCATCATCCTCCCATCGGTGCCGCTTGGGCCGAGTCGCCCAAGTGGACATACTATGGTGAATCGTCTGTCAAGTCAAAGTTCTACGGTCGCTCCTTTGATATTAATCCTCTTGGTACCTGGTTCCTTAAGCTCCGTCCAACCCACGGCGGTAAGGAGGACTTCTACACCTGGAGAAAGGTCACATCCTCAGTTGTGGGCATCATGACCGGTAACCCAGTCGTTGACAACTACGGACCAATGGAGATCAAGAACCACACCACGGGTGAAGTCTGCCACATCGAGTTCAAGGCCCGCGGCTGGAAGGCGTCCAGCGCCTATCTCCTGACAGGCAAGGTGCTGGATGCCAGCGGCCACGTGCGGTTCAGCTTGGGCGGCAGGTGGAACTCCAAGATCTACGCCCGTTTCACTCCAGGCTACGAAGCGACTGTTGAAGAGCCGGCGGGCGGCGACTCCGGGTCTATCTACCGCGGCAGTCTCACCTCTGCCGATCCCAACAAGGCCTTCCTCATCTGGCAGGCGAACCCCCGCCCTGAAGGCATCCCATTCAACCTCACACCTTTTGTGCTGACGTTCAACCACATTGACGATAAGCTCCGCCCATGGATCGCACCCACTGACTCGCGTCTCAGACCGGATCAGCGTGCGATGGAGGATGGCGAGTATGACTTTGCGGCCACGGAGAAGAACAGACTGGAGGAGGCGCAGAGGGCGAGAAGAAGGGAGAGGGAAGCCAGGGGCGAGGATTTCTCGCCGGCGTGGTTCACCAAGGCCAAGTGTGAGATCACGGGAGAGGAGTACTGGCAGTTTAACGGGGAGTATTGGAAGAGGAGGCAGAAGGCGGGGCCGGAGGGGAGTTATGAGGAGGCTTGGAAGGGGCTGGAGCCCATCTTTGAGTAGAATGACGAGGGGCTTGGTGCCAAGGGTAGAAGGGGGAGGAGGAGAGGGAGGAAGGGGAAGGGTAACGAGGTTAGGTTTGCGAATCCGGTTGAGGAGGAAGGGAAGCAGGAAGAGGAGGTGGAGGGTTAAGTTTAGGATAGTATGATGAGAGAGTGTAAGGGGAGTGGTGTAAAAATGAGTTTGGGAGAAGGTGGGGGGGGGGGAAGAAGGGGGATTGATGGGACCTATATAAACCTCGATTGTCGTTTGAGGGGCGGAGTAATGCAAAAACTATTTCGACAAAGTGTAATGAGTTCCTGATGTGCCATGTTTGAGAGACTCAGAAGAAACTCAAAACAAAGCAATGAGTCTGGTTTACAAAAAAGAAGTTTTGCATGTGATGATGATTTTCAACTCCTCCGGGAAGGCTCGAACTTCCAACCTCCTGATTAACAGTCAGACGCGCTAGCCAATTGCGCCACAGAGGATATTGACTTTTTGTCTCTTGTTGAGAGCAAAGGCAAGGAATGAGGCTTTTTGTCCTCTGGTTGAAGTGGGGTGGGGTGGAGTTGGGAGTTGGGGTGAGCGATTCAGGGGGTGATTGTTTACTTGTTGGTTGGGTGGGCGACGATGGGCCACGCACCGCACCCAGACAGTTATGACTTTGGCCGTATGTAATTTGCCGTCTGCAGGACTTTTCTGGGGTTTTTTTTCTTTTTTTTTTTTGCCAACTTTGTGATTCGGGATGTGTGAAGCAAGGTGATGATGTTCTGTCTTATTTAGGTATAGTCCTGTAGTTCATGACAAGCGGCATATGAAAGGTCAAGATAGACATCATGAGAGAGAAGGCTGTTGGCAAAAAATATCGTTTGAATTCTTTTTGTAACAACAACACACACCACCTCCATTGGACACTGGGTATAACAACGTAATTGAACAACTGCTCATGACCGTTTTCAAGATCACAAGCGAATATCAAAGAGAGCGAGAGCCAAGAAGTCTCAGCCCCCCCGTATCGCACACTATCGAAATCTCCTTACTTGACCTGGACCCCATCTTAAACCAACGTTCTTTTTCTTTTCTTGTCGTCATCCCCGGAGCTTAATAAGTTTTCTCAATCCACCCCTGGGTCCCGGTTGTTGCCACCCTGACAACGAATCTTTTATCTTGTCCCTTGATACCTTCCACCTCTTTTAAGTGCTTTTCCATCGAAAAGCTGTTGGGTATTGTACTCCTACAACGCCGTCCCGCACCCCCAAAACCCCAACGAGGGCAGCTGATGGTACACCGATCATGGAATGCTGAGGGCCTTGAGCCCATTGCAGTGGACATGCTGATTGCGCCGAATGAATGCAAAAGAAACGCCGAAAGAATCGAGAAAAGATTCAATAAGAAGCCAAACGCGCATTCGAGATCATAACATCTACTGGCGGCGAACCAAACACGTGCATCTTGTGTGCCGCGAGATATCGAGTGGAAACGGAGGACGAATCAAATCGAAACTCCTTCCAAGTTGAGCACCTTGCTCTTGTCCCCAAGAAACTCGGAGCGGAACTTGATAATGCCTCGAGCGATAACGTTGAAGTCTCTAACCTTTTGGGCCTTGTATACCTGAAGAAGCTCACGGAGGCCTTGATTGAACCGAGCTCTTTGTTCGCCGGTGAAGTCTGTTTTGCCAAGTTCCACAAGGATTTGGTCATCTGGGGTAAAAGAAGACCAGTAAGTCAGCGCCGGGAGGGGGGAGGAGAGGAGGAAAGGAGCTCTGATGTTAGCAGCCCGCCAGAACTTGGGGAGAACTTACCAAAGATCTTGATGTCGTGGAAGTGCTGGAACTCGCAGTTTTTAGGACACTGTTGATTGTTCAGTTCATTCGGGCAGAACTCCTTTCGCACATCGATCCTGCTGCTGTACGTCAAGGACTTGACGCCACTAGGTACAGTCTTTTCAAAATCGGGATGGAAGCGATAGGCACGAAAAATACGAAGAGGACTCTTGTACGGCATGAAGGCACGGTCCTGCTTTTTGCTGAGGGTGCGAGTTTCCTGTCATATTGTCAGCCGTGCATCTGGAGGACCAAAAGAAAAGACATGTACTTCTCCTGTTGCCTCAACTTCGACTTCCTGGACGTCCTCCCGAGGTTGGGCAGCACTCGATATTTGATCAGGTAATGGGACTGGTGGATGCTCCGCGTCAATCGCATCACTGTCAACAATGCCACTAATAATAGACTCCGCCGTGGCTGGACTGGGCGCTTCGGAATCAATCTCCATGGGTGTCGTCTCGTCGGGTTCTTGGTTAGTAGCGGGCCGAGGTACGACGGCTGCAGCCGGAGCGCTCTCATCATTTACTGGGGCATCTAGGCTACTGTTTGGTAGAGAGCTTTCCACGGATTGCCGGCTCTCTGGCTCGCCACCATCCACAGATATGGCGCTTTTGGCTTGCTCCAAGTCACTGCTGTTGAGATACTGAGAACCACTCGAGCTCGGAGTGCCGCTGCCGAGAGCTTGCTCAGGTTCATCGGGTTCTTGGGGTGAAATATCCGTCTGCGATGGCTCACCTGAACTTTTGACTTCACCAACCGAGACAGCCTCAGTCACCTGCTTATTGTCAGGGGCAAGAGACGTGTCAGAAGATGAAGGCCCCTCGACATTCGCTGATGCTACCATTTGCGGTTGAGGCACTTCTATTACATATTAGTTGTTCGTCTAAATTATCCGGGCCCAGAAAAGAGTCATGAAAACCAAGTACCTGTGCTATCATCCCCAGAGCTGTGCCCGCTGTTCTGAGGCGCTTCTCTGTCAGATGGTGTGCTGGCCTGATCCAACTGGGCAGCCAGCAACTCCTTCTCAATCTCGGCCTGCAACAGCGCCTCCTCTGCACGTAACTGTTCCAGACGCCGTCGTTTCTCTTCGAGGGCAGCAAGGCGCCCGTGCTGTGCGGCTTTCTGTGCCGGATTGAGATTTGCGGTATCCGAAGCCTTGGGAAGTTTCATTGACGTGGCTTCCGGCGTGAGCTGAGGAGTTGGCCTGTCTGACTGAGCAGGGCTACTCGAGACAGTGGTACCAACATTCTTGGGTTCTGGTGTTTGGCCTGACTGGGTCTGTGCCCTCGAACCTGCCAAGGGCAATTTGGCTTTCCGCTTTGCCTCAGCCAACGCAATCATCCTTCTCATTTCCTGAATTTCTCTCTCCTTGATGGTGAGTTCTGTGTGACGTTTCCCTCCCAACGCTGGACCAGTTGGTGGTGTGTGCGAAGGAGTCGTGGGAGTGGACAACTGTCGCTGTGGGAGGTTTGTCAATGGAGGGAAATCGCGAATAGATGGCCCACGCGATGAAGTAAGACCATCTTTCGATTGTATCGATGATGGCTCGTCAGTAGGAGAGCCCATGTCCATGTCCATCTCTTCATCATCCGAAACGTCGCTAACGTCAATGATGAGAGAAGCCTCCTGGCGTAACTGGCCAAACGGTCGCTTTGTTGACCCACTAGCAGATGGGTAGTCGACAAAATCAGCGGCGACCGGCCGCTTGCGCTGGCTTGCCGTGTTGAGCTGAACGTTGGCAGGTCCAAGTAGGCCAGGAATGGGTGGTGTTGGTAGACCCCCAGTTTGAATAGCGAGTGGGCCTGGCTTGGGACCAGCCAAGTTCAAGGTCATATTCGAGGTGCCACCAGCTTGTTGTTGCGGAGTAGTAGTCACCGTAGCAATATTCGCAGGAGTTTGAGAACCCGCTTTTCCAGCCCCAGAGGCTTGCGCCTCCCGGGCCTTCTGCAAAGCTGCAATCTTCTCCTGAAGAATCCGTTCCTTTTCTCCTCGAATCTTGGCTTTCGGTCCCGTAGGCGGGGCAGGCTTCGGTGCTTCAGCTGGCGCCGGCACTGGCGCTGGGTTTGTTGGCACAACTGTGGGCTTTGGGGGGACTACTGCTGGCCCTTTCGCGGCCTTGGCTGCGAGGAGACGAGCAATGCGATCTTTGCGCTCTTCGCCTTTGCTCTTGGTCACTGCTCCCGCCGTATCCTTGGACTCTAATTGTTGTGTCCCTTGAGCCTGGGCCGTCGTAGGACTATCCGCACCTGCGCCTGGCGATGGGGCAGTCTGCGTTCCCACCTTTGCCTTCTCTACAGCAGGCTTGGGCAGTTCCAGATGTAAATCACCGAACAGGGATTGGATCACTTTCTCGTCAAACCCTTCGTCGAGATAGGTTTGATATTTGACCCCCAGGGCCCACAACCGTAGGATTGCCTTCTGAGCTTCCTTCTTGGCTTCTGGAACCGAGTTAAAAGTCCCCAGGTAGTTGAGGGGACGTTCTGGAGTGCCTTTGGCATCTACAACCGCGGAGGACTGTGACTGCAAGCCGGGCACACCAACAGTTGGCGCATGGGGGACAGTTTGTGAAGGGTTGTTGGACTGTGGTTTAACGGAAGTCGAAGGTCCGGGTCCTTGGGATTGGGATGTAGGTGTTTCGTTCGAGTTTTCTCTGGGTGATAGGAATGGAGAGTATGACGCGGACCTATCGCGAGCTAGAAAGCCTATGTTAGCTGCGTTAAGTTACATTATAGAGACACAACCTACAAGTAGTCCCATTGGCCTTGGACCCAATCTCACCTTCGTCCTCCTCATTACCATAGAAGCCACCCTCCGGTGTATCAGATGCACTCGTGGGTTGACTAGCGACTGTACTCGGAACAGTGCTTGGCTGTGTAACAGGGAGCTTTTTGGCAGTCTGTTTCGGGGGGCTGGCTGGCGCGGGAGACTTTTGCGCATCATCATAGAGATCCTCGAACTGACCCTCACTCAACTCGCCTTCTTCCATCTCGATGCTGGCAGCTACCTGGGCAGCGGGTCCTACAGACTGTGGAGGCTTTGCGCTGGGGTTTGCAGCTTGCTGTACGGAATGAGGGTTTGGAATCGTGGGCGTGTACGAAGAAGCTGGCATAGGCTGTGCCCATGGATTTGGTGGAGGTGCGGCTGGGAAAGCATGCCCCATGGTACCGTTTGCCCCCATCCCCAGACCAGGTATGTTGCTCGCGTTGTAGTTGAAAGATGCTTGAGCTGCATTCTGGTGGGCTTCCGGCGGCGGCGGCGGGAAGGCACTTGGAGCACCGTATGTCGGTGGTGGAAAGGGAGGTGCAGGGTAAGCAGTGGGGGGTTGGTAACCATACGGAGACTGCGCTGGTGGAGGTGGAGGGGGAACGGGATGGCCTTGATACTGGCTGTATGGCCATGAATAGCCAGGATACTGTGACATTGTAAGGATTTACCAGCAGGTCAAGCTTGTTGACACGCGCCGGATTGATTGCCTTGGATCAATACTCGAGAGTTTCGGGGAGAGCTGGCGAGACTTGCACAGCTGCAAACTTCGGCGGGTGGCGGCGTCTATTACGGGTATCGAACCTGAGCGATAAAATGTTTATCTGGTCTCAGATGAATGAAGCGATTCTTTGCTTCAACGACGCGCAGAAAGTTCAGCGTAAGCCGATACAGAATTGATTATGGCGATCCTTTTTGTCGCCGGATGCGCGTTGCCTCCTGATAGTGAGTGGCAGAAAAGGAACGGGCACACGAAATTCCCACCAAGAGCCCAGTCGAATGAGTCGAGAATACGCTAGGCCTTAACTGGTTAGTGGCTGCTCAACCAGTGCACAGACCATATCCAGAGTGACTTGGTGACATCAGAGGGGACGGGCCACCCGTGGGTCTAAGCTCTAGCTTGGCTCGAGCTTTGTTTACTCTGCATCAGCCTGCTAGGGGCAACGCGCCTGCCATCAGGCCTCAAGGTAAATCGCAACAAACACCAGAGATCAAGTCCCCTCTTTTCACCACCACTTGCTGCAGGCACGAACCCACGCCAGGTACCCGCTACTCTAGCACCTGCGGCCTTGCATCCTGCAGCTTTCTTTCTCTCTTTAGTAACTCGTTTGCTTTTCCACCTGCAGTTCTTTTTGCATCCAGGGTCTTTTCTAAAGCTCCATGTTTACATGACGGAACGGCGGTTAATAGCAGCAGCACTACAAAATCGCTAAGCAGAAGAATCCCATGTATCTTTGATATCCTCAACCACAGAGTAGTAGCGAAGCGAGCGCCAACATCACCATGTCGGTTCGCAATAATCCATTCGCGAGGAATGCCTCACCTTCGACAGGTTCGAATGGGCCAGGCGGGCCAAGCGGGCCAGGGAGACCGAAATCGACGCTTTTCCCCTCCTCACCCTCTCCATTTTCGGGAATGGCCTCCCCACCTTCTCACGTTCGCACTCAGTCACAAAACTCAGTTGCGTCAACAATGTCGCAGCCAATGCCCCTCCGCACCGGCGGCCATGCTCGTCTACTTTCTAGGGACGCCAGCACCGCGAGCTCGGGCACGTTCGCCCCATCATTCATCAAGACGGATGACCTCAGGAAACCCACTGATATTGTCAAGGGGATTGAGGGCGAGAACGACTTTTCTGGCAAGAAATATGTGTGGCTTAAGGATCCACAGACGGCTTTTGTCAAGGGCTGGGTAGTCGAGGAGCTGCCAGGGAATAAGATATTAGTTCAGTGCGATGATGGGAGTGTAAGTATCTTTCCCCTGGTCTTCTCCGGGTCCAAACTGACCACTACGATCTAGCAACGAGAAGTAGACGCAGAGAGCGTTGACAAAGTCAACCCTGCCAAATTCGACAAGGCGAACGACATGGCCGAGCTGACGCACCTGAACGAGGCATCCGTCGTCCACAACCTCCACATGCGCTACATGTCCGACCTCATTTACACCTACTCCGGTCTGTTCTTAGTAACAGTCAACCCCTACACCCCGCTCCCCATCTACACGAATGAATATATCAACATGTACAAGGGCCGAAACCGGGAGGATAATAAACCCCACATCTACGCCATGGCCGACGAGGCCTTCCGGAATCTTGTTGATGACAATGAGAACCAGAGTATTCTGGTAACTGGTGAATCCGGTGCCGGAAAAACGGAGAACACCAAAAAGGTTATTCAATACCTTGCCGCTGTGGCGCGGTTGGACTCGACAGCCAAGAGCAGAGAGCAGCAGCACTCTACCCTTTCGGCACAGATTCTGAGGGCCAATCCTATTTTGGAAGCCTTTGGAAACGCTCAGACTGTGAGAAACAACAACTCTTCGAGGTTCGGCAAGTTTATCCGGATCGAGTTTAATCGGAATGGATCGATTGCTGGTGCTTTCATTGATTGGTATTTGCTTGAGAAGTCGCGAGTCGTGAGGATCAATTCCCAGGAGCGGAACTATCACGTTTTCTATCAGCTGCTTAAGGGCGCCGATAGGAGGCTCAAGCAAGAGTTCCTGCTGGATGGGCTTGATGTTGAGGACTTTGCTTATACCAGGGAAGGTCAGGATACTATCTCTGGAGTGTCGGACCGGGACGAGTGGAATTCGCTGCTGGAGGCGTTTGGGGTTATGGGGTTTGATGAGAGTGAGCAGGCCGCTATATTGAGGACCATTGCTGCGGTGCTGCATCTGGGTAATTTGAATGTTGTCAAGGAGAGCAGATCTGCGGATCAGGCTAGACTTGCAGCGGATGGAAAGGAGGTTGCGGCCAAGGTTTGCAAACTGCTTGGTGTGCCGTTACAGCCTTTCTTGCAGGGATTGCTGCATCCCAAGGTGAAGGCGGGCAGGGAGTGGGTTGAGAAAGTGCAGACTCCGGAGCAGGTTCGGTTTAGCATTGATGCTCTCGCCAAGGGTATCTACGAGCGGGGCTTTGGGGATCTTGTCACGAGAATCAATCGGCAACTTGACCGGCCCGGTATGGGGCTGGATGAGACCAGATTCATTGGTGTGCTGGATATTGCTGGTTTCGAAATTTTTGAACACAACAGCTTTGAGCAGTTGTGTATCAACTACACGAACGAGAAGCTGCAGCAGTTCTTCAACCATCACATGTTTGTCCTCGAGCAGGAGGAGTACGCCAGGGAAAAGATTGAGTGGCAGTTTATCGACTTTGGGAAGGACCTGCAGCCGACGATTGATTTGATTGAGCTGCCGAACCCAATTGGTATTTTCAGTTGCTTGGATGAGGACTGTGTCATGCCCAAGGCGACGGATAAGACCTTCTCAGAGAAGCTGAACTCTTTGTGGGATAAGAAGTCACAAAAGTATCGGCCTTCGAGATTGGGTCAGGGGTTTATCTTGACGCATTATGCCGCTGAGGTGGAGTACTCTACCGAGGGGTGGCTGGAGAAGAACAAGGACCCGATGAACGACAATGTGACGAGGTTGTTGGCTGCTTCGACGGATAAGCACGTTGCGAATTTGTTTTCGGATTGCGCTGATCAGGATGATGAGGTGGGGGGTATGAGGAGTAGGGTCAAGAAGGGGTTGTTTAGGACTGTTGCTCAGAGACATAAGGAGCAGTTGTCCAGCTTGATGGCGCAGTTGCATTCGACGCATCCGCACTTTGTGAGGTGTATCTTGCCGAATCACAAGAAGAAGGCGAAGCAGTTTAATGGGTTGTTGGTGCTGGACCAGTTGAGGTGTAATGGTGTGTTGGAGGGTATCAGAATCGCCAGGACGGGGTTTCCCAATCGGCTGGCCTTTGCGGAATTTCGGCAGCGTTATGAAGTTCTCGTGAGGGATTTGCCGAAGGGGTACCTGGAGGGGCAGGCGGTGGCGAGGTTGATGCTGGATAAGTTTGGCCTGGATAGGTCGCTCTATCGGGTTGGCTTGACCAAAGTTTTCTTCCGCGCCGGAGTGCTTGCCGAGTTGGAGGAGAAGAGAGATGCACTGATTTCGGAGATCATGGCAAGGTTTCAGTCTGTGGCGAGAGGGTATATGCAGAGGAGGATTGCGTTCAAGCGGTTGTATCGGGCGGAGGCGACGAGGGTTATTCAAAGAAACTTCCAGGTGTATTTGGACCTGTGTGAGAACCCTTGGTGGCAGTTGCTTGTGAGGATGAAGCCGCTTTTGGGGGCGACGAGGACGGCGACGGAGGTGAAGAAACGGGATGAGATGATCAAGCAGCTGCATGACAAGATGAAGTTGGAGTTGGAGAATCGGCAGAAGCTGGAGGAGGAAAGGAGGAATGTTCATGCGGAGTTGAACAAGATCCAGCAGGTTCTCGAGAGTGAGAGATCGCTTGCGCTGGACAAGGAAGAGATTTTCAAGCGGTTGCAGCTGAGGGAGGCGGAGCTGGAGGACAAATTGGCTGGTGCTCTGGATGATCAGGAGAGGCTGGAGGATCAGCTGGATAGTCTTCTTGATGCCAAGAAGCGGGCCGAGGAAGACGTGAACAGCTATCGTGCTCAGCTTGAGCAGGCTGCTGGTCTCATTTCCAGGCTGGAGGCTGAAAAATCAGAGCTGGCGGCAAAGGTGGCTGATCTGGAGAAGGCCATTGACGAAATCACAAAGAAGCAATCTGAACGCAGCGCACAGGAAGCCGCTTTGGAGGATGAAGTCAAGATGCTGCAGAGCCAACTCTCGCTCAAGGATAGGAAGGTACGGGATATGGAGACCAAGCTTCTCAAGGCGGATCAGGACCTCGAGATCAAGTTACGGACAGCCGAGAAGGAGCTTCAGACTTCGAGAACCAAGAACTCGCAGCTTAGTGCTGAGAACCGGGAGATTCAACAGCAGCTCGCGCAACTGTCCAAGACTTCTACCGACTATGAAGATTTGGTGCGCAAAAAGGAGAGCGAGTTGGCGTTGCTTCGTTCGGATAATAAGAAGTATGAATTGGAGCGGCGCAGTCTTGAAGATCAGCGAAAGACCCTCAGCGCAGAGAAGGAAAAGACTGCTGAGCGTTTACGTGATATTCAGGCCGAGCTCACCGCAATGAGGTCTCAACAAGACCAGCTGAAGCGGGAGGCAGCGGACGCCAACAAACTTCTCCAGGCTCGCTTGTCTGAGGATGCTCAGGCTGATGAGAACCGCCAACTTCTCGAGGCACAGGTCAAGGACTTGAAGGATGAACTGTACAAGGTTCAGATGGAACTTAGTAGGGAACGTCAGTCCCGCGATGATGTCGCCCTTCTTGGCGAGCACAAGTACAATACTCTAAAGGATGAGTACGACCACCTCAATGAGTCCAAGATTACGATTGAGAAGGAGCTCTATGCTCAACAGGACACTCTTCGCCGTATGATGGAGACGCGTGCGGCTGCTGAGAAGGAGCGGGACGAAGCCAGGCAGGAAATCCGAGCTCTCCGTGTTGCGAAGACTCAGGCTGAGGAAGCTCGCCGCGAAGCTGAAATTATTGGCGAGAGGGCTGCTTCCAAGGTTGCTCGCGAAAAGGAGGAGAGCTTACTCCGGGATTTGGAGGCTGCCGGCAATAGAGTGACTTTCTTGGAGGAGCAGGTTGCCGACCTGAACTATCAGATTGAGGATCTCAACAAGGTGATTCTGGAGTCTGGGGAGTTTGGGCTCAAGAATGACCAGGCAAAGGAGCGGCTGGAGCGCGAGCTTGTTACCGTCAAGGGTCGTTTGGCTGCTTCGGAGAATGACAACAAGGCTTTGCTCAACAAGCTGCAACAGAAGGGCCTGGAGATTGCGAGGTCTAGCTCAAGGGCCAGTGAAGCTTCGAGAGGCCAGATCATGGGCCTTCAGCGAGAGAAGGCTAGGTTGGAGGAGCAGAACACAAAGCTCAACAAGCAGCTTGGCGACTCTCAGGTCACGGTTGCTTCTTTGGAGAAGAGGCTGGAGAAGCTGCAGCTCAGTTTGGAGGATCTCAACCATGAGGTGGCCAGGGAGGTGCAAAACAGCCGCGCTGCCGAGAAGGCTTCGTCCAGCGCTACTGCCCAGCTTGCTGAGGCGAATCGGACGATTG
Source organism: Cercophora samala (assembly GCA_030512305.1). Classification (NCBI taxonomy): domain Eukaryota; kingdom Fungi; phylum Ascomycota; class Sordariomycetes; order Sordariales; family Lasiosphaeriaceae; genus Cercophora; species Cercophora samala. The sequence goes on along the minus strand of JAULSY010000023.1, from coordinate 143,541 downwards.
AGTCTGAACGGCAACTTCGCACACAGGCTCAGGGCACGGTCCGCACTCTCCAACAGACACTTGATTCCCGTGATATTGAGCTCGCTGATCTCCGCGGGCAATTATTGGATGCGCTCAAAATTGTCGACCCCGAGTTCGTGCCGACTATTCAATCTGAGGGAGGTGCCGACAAGTTCCTTAGCAAAAACCTTGATCTGGCTCGCAAGATTGAGGAGCTCCAGCAGAATCTCCGGGTTCAGACTGCGGCTCGCGCTAACGCCGAGGCTCAGGTTACAGAGTTGAGAGCTGCTAGGGCTGAGTCTCCGACTAGAACTCGCCATGGGGAGTTCAACCCTAACGAGCCTGTCTTTGAGCCTGGGTCACCGGAACAGAAGCGGTCCAGGCCCAATGGCCGTCACTACTCTGGCGCATCTACTCCTCCTCGCCGTTTTGCCACGGTTGAGACTGACCACCTCGACTCGGTCAAATCAGACAAGACTGCCGATATCCTCAGCTTCAACAACCGTCAGGATCTCAAGGCCGAGGTTGAGGAGCTGCAGAACCAGTTGCAGATTGCTCACATGCAGAACCGCCATCTGCAAAGTCAGCTAGAGAGGTCTGTGCCGGATCCTCAGGCTACTGTTGATGAGAGTGGCCGTGTTCAGAAGCTCGAGCAGATGAACAGCAAGCTCCATCATATGCTGGATGAGTCCTCAATGAAGGTATCCGCGCTTGAAAAGGCTCTTCACGCTGGCGAGCTTTCGCTCCGTGATATTCAGACTAGATCTCATGAGGAGATTCTTGATCTGCTCCATAGCCAAGAGGACTCCCGCCGCCGTCTCTTATCTGACCATAACGATGCCATTGGCGAACTGGCTCATATCAAGGAGCACTTTGAGAGGCTCAGACACGACAGGGCCAAGATCGAGCTTGACCTCCGCGATGCCAAGTCAGACCTTCAGGAGATGTCACTTGCACGCGAACAGGAAGCCGCCAGCCGAAACCAGCTTCTTCAGGAGTTTGCTGACTTGCAGATCCGCTTGGATTCCGAGACAAGCAAGCTGGCTGATGTTGCCGCCAACCTGCAACTGTACAAGGGTCGCGCCGATGAGTACTTCGCCAAGCTTGAGAATGCCGAGATTGCTGTGCTCAAGGCCACCAGAGCTGAGCAGTTCGCCAAGGCGCAGGCAAAGGATGCGGAGGATGCCTGTGCTGAGATGATGTCTGAGAGGAAGAGGCTCGACGGTACCATTGAAGACCTTCAGCTCCAGAACCAACGCCTGGAGGAGAAGATTGAAGACATGTCGACCGACCTTGAGGCTGCTACTCAGGCCAAGAAGAGGTTGCAGCATGAGCTTGAGGATTATCGCAATCAGCGGGCGAATGATATCGAAGACAAAGAGTCGAGTATGGAGCAACTTCGCAAGAAGTATCAGGCTGAGTTTGGCACTCTTACCAAGGAGCTTGATCTTGCGAGGGAGGAGAAGCTGTTCAAGCAGGCCGAGATTACGCGCTTGCGTGAGGAGCTTGATGAGCTGAGGTCTAAGTGGGATGATGAGGTCCTTAACAGCTCTACTTGGTCCAAGGAGAAGGCGAGGTTGGAGTCGACGCTCTCTGATGTTATGGCTTCGAGAGATGAGGCTGTCAATGCCCACAATGATGCCCAGGGCAAGATCGTCTCACTCCTTCAACAGGTGCGGAATCTTCGGACATCGGTGGATGATATCACTGCCGAGCGGGATAACCTTGCCCGTGAGAAGCAGAGCATTGAAGCTAGGCTGAAGGAGGCCAAGGCTGGCTTGGAGGACCTGGCCAACAGCGAAAGCCCTTCGCTGAGGAATGCTGCGAATATCGACAAGGAGATTCTGGAGCTCAAGTCTGGTTTGGCTCAGCAGCAGGATATCGCTGCGGCTGCGGTGGAGAAGATGCGCCGCGCCGAGGCTTTGGTGTCTGAAGTCCAAAAAGACATTGTGGCTGAGCGTGAGGCTAGCGCCGAGTTGCACAAGCAGAAGAATGCGCTGGAGAAGTCGCTGAACGAGGTGCAGTTGAAGTTGATTGACCTGGAGACGAAGGGGTACTCGGCTGCCAGTCATGATATCAAGTTCCTGCATAAGCGCATCCAGGAGGTTAGTTTACTTATTTCTTCTACGTTGTCGAGTCCTGGATGCAACACACCACCACAGTCCCCCTCCCCCAAGCTTTAACTTCTCAGCAAAATACTAACATTACACCCCCCCCACCTTAGCTCGAATCAGAACTCGAACAGCACCTCAACGAGCGGAGCAAATCCCAGCGATCGGTTCGTAACGTGGACAGGACTGTGAAGGATTTGCAGACGCAGATCGACCGGAAGGATAGGCAAAATGTGCAGCTGCAGGAGGACATGACGAGGATGAGGGACAAGATGGACAAGTTGCTCAAGACGATTGAGGAGCTGCAGGCGTCGGAGAGCTCGAATGAGCTTCAGGTGAGGAGGGCGGAGAGGGAGCTGAGGGAAGAGAGGGAGAGGATTATGCAGCTGGAACGGGAGCTGGATAGCTGGAAGTCGATGAAGGATCGGCCGTCGGGGGCGAGTGTGGCTACGGGGTCGAGTGTCTTTGGGGGGAGCGTGAGGGGGAAGGGGTGGAGGAGTGAAGGGAATATTCTTGTGGAGGAGGGAAGGGTCCCGCAGCGGAAGAGCAGTATTAGTAGGGTGCCTAGCTTGAAGGGGTTCTTGTAGGGTGAGAGGGGGGTTTTCAAGGTTGGGGCGCTGGGCGGGATGGGGATATGATGATGGGTTATGGATATGTTTTGATGATTACTCTTTATAAGAGAGCGGAAAGGGAAGAGGGGAAAAACACGGATGGGTAATACATGGAGGGTGGATGGCTGCGGTTGTTTGAAAATATTTGTGGCTTGCTATTGTTATTGTAACTGAAGCTGTGCGTTTAAAATAGGCTTTGGTCATATTTATCATAGTGTGTATGGGAGTAGGATAATAATCAAGTGTTTGTTTATGAGCATAGATAGTTTTTGGTGATGTAGTGAAGGCTTGTGAGGGAGTATGTGTTGGAGTAAGGGGTAACATTGGCACCAGGAATCTCCATTGAACCTGAGAGGGATAACGGCTAAATTGCGCTCATTTTTACAACAAATCCTCTGTGGCGCAATTGGCTAGCGCGTCTGACTGTTAATCAGGAGGTTGGAAGTTCGAGCCTTCCCGGAGGAGATGTTATTTTTGCCCACTTTCACAACTTTTTGGCCTACCTACCTTCAATTGATTCGCTGAATTTTGACATTTCATTTTTTTTTTGCCAGATAAACGAACCCTTTTGTTTTTCCCAATTGGCAGACTCTCGCTTATCATTACGATAAAAGTACCAGCTAGCCGGAACACGGCCTCGACATGATCCTTTTGCGGCGGCAATACAGATATGCGGCGTGGAAAAAGCCTTCTTTGAGGCACGGTTCATGGGTTTCTTCTGGGGGAATAACTTGGGTGCGGGGGATGGAGCGAACCAGATTCCACGAATTTTCACGGAGGGGCCACCAACGCACGTCGGTTGGTATCAGCACTATTGACGGGCTAGCTACCTATGATAATTAAACCAACAAGTGTCACGGTTTTTGATGGACTGGGGGGGGTACAAGAGTGTGTACAAGCTTGGGGTTTTTCATGGGCGGGTAGGTGCAGCAGTTGTTGGTAAGGCAAGGGGGGAGGGGGGGTTGTTCATGATCCGCATGCGGTCTGGTGTTGACGACGCAGGTACGGGCCCCACTACCTACAAGCAACACAATGGCACAGGGAGGTGTGTTGAACGATGGGGTTATGTGTGTAAGGGGTGTGAAGGAGGCCGATCTGTGTGGTACCCGAGTACAACACCCATGGAGTGTCATCCACGTCATGCGTCAAAGAACTTGATCTTGGTCTCACGGTGCGACTGTTGTAAAGTTCCCTTGAGTTGAGAGGGAGAGCGGGATAGTTTTTGGGATTATACAAGGCTGCCTACCGGCCTTTTTCTTTGTTTGTTTTTTGAGGAGCTATGAAGTCTTGGAAGTACCGAGAGGTTTGTGTGTTCTTTCATAGCTTGCTCCCTTCCGGTGAATAGCTTTGGCGAATCATATAGCTGGATTGGGGGGTTTGGCCTGTTGCCGTTGGGGGGGAAGGGAAGGAAATAGAGGTGGGTTGGGTTGGATTGGATGGGGGGGGTTACGGGAGCTAGTGATCTTGTTTCGCCTCCCACCGACTTACACTGTTTGCAAGGGGATGTATCCGTAGAGTGTGCCCTTTGTGTGAGTGTTGCTTTCCAAGATGGGCTTGGTACGGGTGACCAGGTATGATGAAGAGGGTGATGAATAAAAGGGCTGAGGCGCGGATTCCGGCCGTTTTCGATAGGAAGGGTTTTTCTCTTCTTTTCCTCTTTTTCTGTCCCATCCCTCTCTCTCTCGTTTCTCTCGTGGGATTCCTCTTGAGTTACACCGACTGTGATCAAGTTTTTTGGGTATCATCATCAACAACAACAACAACAACACAGCCGTGTATATATCACCGCTCACCTTCACTCAAACCATCAAACATGAAGTTCCTCGCCATCCTCACCACCCTCTTCACCACCCTCGCGGTGGCCCAAGACCTCGAAGGCCAGCCAGCCTGTGCGGTATGTTCCCCCCCCCCCTCCCTTCCCCTTGTTTGTGTTCTAACCAAACAACAGACATCATGCCTCATCAGCGCTATTAGCGCGGCAGGCTGTAGCGCCTCAGACATTGGCTGCCAGTGCGGACCCTCCCAGGTTTCCATCGCCGCCTCGGCCGGCCCCTGTCTTCTCCAGGCTTGCCCAATGTCGGACCTGCTCACGGCCGAGAGCGCGGGCAAGGCAAAGTGCGAAAACTACTCCGCCACGGCCGGCGCCGCCCCAACCCGACAGGACAACGCGGGCCCTGTTACCGGAACTGGGACGGCGGCGACCGCTACGACGTCGAGCTCTACTGCGGGTGCGGCGGCTGTCATGACTGCTGCTCCGGTGCTGGTTGGTGCGGCGGCTGTGGGTGTTATGGGTGTGCTAGGGGCCATGTAAGGGTTTCAATGGGGCAAGGGGGGGGGGGGGGGGATGTGGGAAGATTGATATTGCTATTGGGAGGGAAGAAAACAGAAAATTGGGAAATAAATGAACGGATGCAAAACAGGCGAAAATGGAGGTTGGGTATTAGGTTTTTTTTCTTTTGGGGGTTTGGTCTCGGGAAGTCGGTCATTAATGAGGCATGATATGCGCTAATACTATTGCTCTCATCTCACACCTACCTGGCTGTGCATGGTGTCAAGTTATGTGGTCTGTCTCCCTGTGAGATCAACCACCACAACTTCTCCTCAAAGTCTCTCTCCTTATAATCTCTACATCCAGCACAAACTCCCACATACGACCATAGGCAGTTGAAAACACGGGATCCCGTCCGCTCTCCCCTAGTTAAGCAATTGACCGCCGGACCAGTACTCAGGTGGGTGACCACTGGGGAATCCCCGGTGTTGTATGTTTTTGAAGCTTTTTGTTGATTTCTAATGATTTCTTTTTGTTTATATGGCCATATTGGCGATGTTTATGAGATGGCTTGCATGGTGGCGCTGTTGGTTGCATTTGGTTGGGTGCATGTGGCACTCTCCCATAGCTAACTAAGCCTACGAAAACCATATCATGCCTGGGAGAGCAGCCTGTTTACACTACCACGTATTCTGCTGAATTATCCCGTGGAAACTTTTGTCTAGGAATTCGGTCAGGTAGGGAGGTGAAAAGTAAACCCCACTGACAAATGAGGTCCAAGTAAACTTGAGTGCATCTCTAAGTCTTTAGCTAAAGCTACAGTACAAGGATGGCATTGCGGTGATGGTTTGAGCCATGATGGGTTTGCTCTCTATCCAACCCCTCAAGATGCCGTGGCTTGATATCATTGAGCCCATCGATCTCGGATTAGGATTATACAAGCGGACCTGCTCTCACATTCATATATGGCTGTCACTGGGGGAGTGCCTTCGAGGCCCTACGATAGAGCTGATCAAGAGAATCAGCTATCAGGCAATTCCTTAGAGCACGTTTGAAGAAACCTTCTGGTTTGCACACTACCATCTCCGGCAGTAAGCAATGCGAAACCCAGTCTCTCTCACAGAGCTCAGTTTCATGCCTGTCCCAACCGACATGTGTCTCTCCGCAAATGTATGCACGTAGGCAGCTATTTCCCCAAAGCAACGTACCTACCATGCGTGCTGCTCTAAAACAACAACGAGTACCGCATCTCTCCTACGCAATACAAGGCATTGTCATTGACGTAGATCTCCCACCTCCTCCCATATATACCTTGCTGTCAGGGGCAAGAAGCGAGGCAGAAACAAACCACATGCAAGTAGCGTCTCAAGAGAATAAAATTCCATGCAAACCAGAAAAATCGGCTGTTGAGCCAAAAAGAAAAGTTCTGTTGTTATACGGTAAGGTACGTCAGGGGTTCTGCCTGCCCTTGACTATTCATGAAAATGTCTAATCGCTAATAGACAAGCCCAATCATGTTACAGTAACACAGCTGGCGACGAGAAAAGACCTCTTAGACCCCCCTCAAGCTCAGCTAGACACCTCGGGGCCCTGGCCCTTTTCCACGTTAATCTTCAGCGAAAAGTCAATATGACGCACGCCCTGGTGAATCGAGCTCGTGGAGAGAATATCGATATCTGTTTTTCACCATCATTAGCAACTCATCGTCCCCCCTTCCCTACCCAAAGAAAACTCACCATTGCAAATATAACTCTCCGCATTATCCTCCGTCAACCCCCCCGAAACCTCCAGCAAGAACTCCCTCTCCCCCTTCCACCTCTCCCTCAAACTCCTCGCCGCAACCTTCACCCCCTCCCCAGTAAAGTTATCCAGCATAATCACATCCGCCCCCGCCCGAATCGCCTCGTCCGCCTCCTCCTCACTCTGCACCTCCACCTCCACCTTCAAACTAAAACCCCCCGCCGCCTTCGCAGCCTTCACCGCCTGCGTGATACTCCCCCGGCTCCAGACATGATTGTCCTTCAGCATCGTCATGGTGCTCAGGTCCATCCTGTGCGTGTCCGCACCCCCCACCAGCATCCCGTACTTTTCCACCAGCCTGAACCCCGGCGTCGTCTTCCTCGTCCCCGCCAGGATCCCCTGGTACCCCGCGCTCCTCAGGTTGACCAGCAGCCGCCTGCTCATCGTCGCCACCCCCGAGCACCGCGCAAGAATGTTCAGAGCGACACGCTCGCCCTCCAAAAGCCCATGCGCAGGTCCCGTGACGGTGGCCAGCGCCTTCTTCCCCCCGTGCGTCTCCACGTGGGCGCCCTCGCGGGCGTGCCACTCGACCGTGCAGCCGCACTGGGAAAAGACCTCGTTGAAGAAGGGGACGCCGGCCAGGATGCCGGGGGACTTGCCCCAGAGGGTGGCGGTGCGGAGGTCGGAGCCGACGACGAAGCCGCCGACGTCGAAGGAGGGGGTGTCCTCCGCCAGCCAGGCCGTGATGGACGTCTTCCACGAGGCCGGGAGGAGGTGCTCCAGGCGGCCGTGGTCGATGGGGAGGTCCATCATTTTGACGATTGGTGTGTTTTTTTTTAATAAAAAAAGAATTGTTGTGAGAATGGAAATGAGTAAGGTTTGTATGTGACTGTGACGTAAGTCGATTATGACCGCCGTCTCACTCAAGAATTTATACACAAAAGAAGTTCAAAGCGAAAACGTCCAGAATGTGAAAAAGTTTAAGTGGTGAGCTGAGCTGTAAGAGCCGAGGAATCCGACTTCTGGCGACGACAACGTGATGCTACCGGCTGTAGTGGTGGAGATGACTCGAAAAACAATGGAGGGGTAAAGCTTTCAGGAGGGGGGCCTCAAAATGCGGGAAAAACAATCCCACAGTGATCAAAGCAGGAGGGAACCCGGGGCGGTTTATCAGGTGTTCAGGGGCTCCACACTTGACCTCACCCTTTGGAAACAGAAGTTGCCACAGAGCGTTTGCTGTGCCATGTCACTTTCTTTGGTCCCTGGTAAGCCCAGCAGTAGAAACGAGGGTTGAAGCGGCGTGTTCAACCTCGCCGCAAACCCATCAACGTCAACCCGCCACCTTCAGATTCTGATGTTGGAGAGAGAAGCCGTAAATAAGCTTGATCAATCCAATTGACGAATCATAATCGACTTAGCATTGGACCTACCCAATTGGGTCAAGTGCTTCGTTGATATAACCGACATCGCTCCACCCAAGCACCACCATCACAACCTTCCTCCTACTCCGTATTGCTGATTCCTGTTCTTCAAGAATCCCATCTCTTGCACAATCATCGCTTTTCTCACAGCTGTATACAAAGCTTGCCATCCACACGAGATAAAAACAAAACCATTTCTTCATTCCCAGCCGAATATCCGTTTTTCGAGTTCCCCGTGAACTCCATAAGACAATAAGGAAAGCCGAAGTGTCCACCACCTTCGCATCAAATATGTATGTGAACATGAACATGAAACCCTAGAAACACTGTCCTCGCTAACAACGAGTGGCAATCGTGGTACGACACCCCTTGATGAACCAAGCCAAAACCTACCCGCAAAAATATACATGTACGAATATGCTATACAAGAATTGCTTCCACATCTTACATGATGGGGATGCCCTCATATTCAGCATAGCCCAGGGCAAGGTTCATGTTTTCTAGAGGAAATATTAGCGTCCGAGTTCTGTAGATAATCAAGAGGAAAGTAACGTACGCAGGCACTGAGTAGCGGCACCCTTGAGAAGGTTGTCAATGGTGGCACAAACAACGACACGCTTGCCGGTCTTGTCAACCTCGAAACCACCAATCTCAACACCGTGCTTGCCGCTGATGTTCTTCACCAGAGGAGCCTCGCCAACAACCTTGACGAGCTTCTCGCCAGCGTACCTGTCCTGGTAGATCTGGCGAATGTCACGCGAAGTCATGCTCTGCTTCAGGGGGATGGAGATGGTGTGGTGAATACCACGGAACCAAACGGCGACGTGGGGGATGAAGGCAACCTCAGCACCGAGCTGGCTGCTGACCTCACGCTCGTGAATGTGGCCAGTCAAGCTGTAGGGGATGAGGTTGTTGGTGAGGTTGTCGACATCGTTCTTGGGAGAGGGCTTGGTGCCGGCGCCGGAGTAACCGGAAACACCAAAGATGTGAGGCATACCGCCGAGGTGCTCAACGAGGGGAGCAATGCCGAGCTGGGCAGCGGTGGCATAGCAACCAGGGTTGGCAATCTGAGTAGCATCCGCAATGTTGTTTCTCTGAACAAGCTCGGGAAGACCATAGGTCCATGAGTTGTCAAAGCGGTAGTCGGCCGAGAGATCGACAATGACGCTCTTGTGGTTGGAGCCCTTGCGGCCCTCGTAGACAGCCTCGACAAATGGCTTGCAAACACCGTTGGGGAGGGCCATGACCCAGCAGTCGATGTCGCCACGCTTCTCCATGTCACGGACATCATCGGGGCTCAAGCTCTCGTAGATGACCTCGCTCTTGTTGTAGCCCTCTAGCTTCTGGCCGGCCAGCTCACGGGACGACACATGGCGAAGATCCATGTTGGGGTGGGAGTCAAGGAGGCGGACAAGCTCCTGGCCTGTGTAACCACGAGCACCAATGAGGGCCACCCGCGCAGGACCCTCCTTCGAGGCGTTCTTCTTGCCAATGGGGGGGTTGGGGTTGGTCTGGGTAACATATCCTCTACCGGTGTTGAGGCCGAAGACAGGGGCCGAGACAACGGGGCGGCGAGCCAGAGTGGAGTAGCCCCGGGCCTGCTGAGCGATCGGCTTGGAGCCGGTCTTGGCAGCACGGTGCAGGCGTGACTCGAGGTTAGAATCGCCGAGCATAGCCCGACCATTCAGCGTGAAATCCTTCATCAAGCGCATGATCTCGTCACCGTTCTCAATGCCGTACCAGAACATCACATCGCCATCACGAGTGATGCTGCCGTCAGCCTTGTCGAAGAACCAGCCAAGGTTCTCATCATCCTCCTTCACGGTCCATACAAGCGAAGGATGCTCCTTCTTGAGGGCAGTGAAGATGTTGTCGGCAATGTTGGTCAACCAACCAGACTTGGTGATGGTCAATGTGGCGAGAGTAGCTTGGCGACCATCCTTGGCGGGAAGAACGATGGCCAGGGCGTTCATTTGTCCATCATAGTAAGCCTTGAAGTCGTTCTCCTTCAAGAACTCAAGGTACTTGTCGACAGTCTCCTTCGCGTCGGGGCCCTCACGATCCCGGATCAGAACCGACTTGAGCGCATCCAGATCCTTGAACTCGGAGAGGCTGGTAGCCGAGAGGAGCTTGCTGCCGCGGCGGATCAAGGTGCCAGCACCGGAGTCAGTGAACAGCTCCTTCTGAAGGTCACCAGGGTGGATGATAGCCACGCTGGTTGCGCGTGGAAGAGTGTCCAGGAGCTCCTTGATCTCCTTGATCTTGAGACGAGTGCCGTACTTGACCCACTCCTGGGACATGAGGTGGTCAAACTCCTCGTCGAGGTTGATGGCCGAGATCTTCTGACCAGCAGCGTCAAACAGACCACCCTTCTCGGAGAGGTAGACAACCTTCAGGGGCTCGAGAGCCCGAGCAAGCTCGGCAGCGGCAACATCGGCGTTAACGTTAAGGATCTGGCCGTCGTCGGTCTCGGCCATGGAGGTAAGAATGGGCAGGTAGCCGTTGCTGATGGCTGTCTCGATCGCTTGCTTGTTGACGCCAGTCACCTTTCCTACCAGACCCCACTTCTCCTTGTTCAGGTACTCGGCTCTGAACATGCCAGTGGTCAGAGGCTGAGCATGCACACCCTTTTCCTCCAGCTTGTTGACGAGGTTCAAGTTCTCCTTCAGGAACAGGTCGCGAGCCACTCTGAGCGTCTTGGCATCTGTGACACGAATTCCCTCCTCGAATTGGGGCTCGACACCAGCCTGCTCGAGCAGGCTGTTGAGCTGAGGACCGGCGCCATGGACAATGACGGGGTAAAGGCCGACGGTGTAGAGGAAAGCCAAGCTAGAGCACAATTCGTCGAGGTAGTCGGTCAAGATGGCGCCGCCAACCTTGATGACGGCGAATCGCTGTGAAGAGACGGATGTGAACAGAGACAAGTACTGCTGCACCTCTCTCTTGGACCCCACAGACGACAAAGTCTGCACTATCATGCCCCTTGTAGTCATATCTGTCTTCCGGGAGGCAGATGTCGAGAATGGCCTCTGGCGACGGAGGGACGCAGCCAGGGGAATGGCACGGGTCTTGCCCGGCAGCCGTCGAACGGTACGACGGGCGCCTGCCCGAAGGGCAACGGCGGCGGCGGAGAGCATCTTGTAAAATGTGTGTATGCGCCGAGGACCGGGGGGTCTACGTCAGATCTGCGATGCGGGAGAGACGAGCTGGGTTACGCTCGGAGGGAGGACGGGAGGGAGAGGAGGGCGAGCGTAGGCGGATTGGCGGACCGAGGGGGAGAAGGAGGAGGAGGAGGAGGAGGAGGAGGAAAGAAATGTTGCAAAAACGAAGGAGGAAAATCTGCGGAGGGGAAGTTGCAGCCACCGGGTGTGGTTGTTGTGTGCAAAGGGCGGGACAACCTGGAACCTGGTCGCAATTGGAGCTCCTAAACCGCAACTGGATCCTCGATTCGCCAATGAGTCAATTGGAACTTCAGAGGGGGCCCGCCGAGGAATTGGACGGGGAAGCACCCAAGTTGACACTGCAGAAAACGGCGGAGCCCTCTTGAGAACCCCAATTACAGCAGCAAGTCTCGATCGAAACGAACTGGAGTTGTGGATTGCTGGCCGGGGAGGACGGATCTGATAAGAAGTCGGTCAGGAAGAGAGGTGGAGGAGGGGCATCGAAAAATTGAAGACCGAAACCGCAGTGGGGAAAACGCCCACCTCGGCCTTGTATATTTCCTCTCTGTGGCTGCTATGCCTATACATCTCTCCGCCAAAACACACTTTGAAAGGTTTTCATTCTTTTCGCTCTTTCCTTGACAAAACTATCAGGCATCACGGAGCTTCTATCGCTGGGCTAGGAATTAGCTGCGAGCACTCAAGGCCTAGAAACCGTTGCAAGTCTTACCAATGCATTTGCTCAGCGCAGGTAGAGCCGTATGTCTCCGCCGTGCCAAGAGAAAGACACAATGTATCATCGCATTGCCATGCGCGGTTTCCCTGGCACCCCGACGATCTGATAAAAATTTCGACCCATCGCCTGATCTCCAGCCTTGGTCTATCAGGGTGTCAATGTCCGAGGCATAGCAGGGGGGTGCAGGGAATGGTGCAGTACACTTCCAGCTGCTCTCCAGGATCTTAAACATTGGTTCGAGCTACGAGGACACTATCCATTTTGGCAAACTGTGGCACATGGCATGTGAAAGTGTCGTGTCATATCCTAAAAAAATCATCGTCACTACTATCTTTGATTAACCATATGGGGATATACCCTCTCCTAACATCATAAGTACAGGTGCATGAGGGAGCTATTGCAAACTCCCAGACTGGGGGAAAGGCTCCATGCCACACCAAAGACGGTCGCCTCGGCGACTACGTGGAGAGCTCCAGCCGGAGAGACCGTCGAAACAAAACAAGAAACTCCCAGAAGAAAAAATCAATCCCAGACAAGAACTATCCCTATCGTCGTGAATGTTGGTCATGCGTCAAAACCCAGTTTCGTGTCCATTCAGATCGCCTCGCTGTCGTCGTCGCCAAAAACATGTGGGCTGGTTTATCTCGTAGCAACAACTAAAGAGTGTGATGTTAGTAGGGGAACTAGAGCTCTCGAAAGTACAAAGCATCGTGGTGTACATACCCGCAGGGATGATGATGATGGCGAGAAGAACGATAATACCGACGATGAGCCAGATGCGCATCTTCATGTCCTGTAGCCGATAGGTCAGCGTCCTGTACTAGTTCAAAGACCTGAGAGGTCCATACCTTCCACCACATCTTCTTGCGGACTTGGTTGGCACCACGACGGAAATTTTGTGCCGACATGGCCAGGTCGTCGGTCTTGTTCTGGAGACTATCAAGGTGCTCACCACGCTCAGCGACCTTGTTGACATTCTTGCGCATGACATCGACAGTCTCGTCGATTTGCTGCCGAATGCGTTAGTTTCTCTATTCAAAGCTGCATTTTGCCCATGATCTCTTCCCCCGATCGACACAACACCCAAGCGCCATCTTCGCCCAACACCAGCCCAAGCGCATCACCGCAGCATGAAAATGACTTTTGTGGCCATTGGACGCTACAAGCTAGCCGCGATTTCATGCCCCCCTCGATCACACAGAGTTCGTAAGGGGTGTTGTTGTTGATGCAGCGAGAGCGAAGGTGGTGTTGTTTGTTGGCTGGTGGACCAGTCGATCGGAACTTCGGGAACAGCGGCCTTGGGTAAACCAACAACTCCAACTCTCCATCTCATATCTTGTCCCAAAGATGCTCAGTTAAACTGCGAAATAACCCACCTGCTTCAGAGCTTGTGTCCTGGCATTGCCGGGATCCTGCGACGAGCCCTGCTGGCCGGCGGGGATATAGGGGTCATACGGCTCGGAAGACATGTTGATGGATGACGACTGTCGCTGGCGACGGGTGATGGTTTAAAAGGGGTCGAGTTCAATCGAGACGGCGAGAGTCGTGCAAACTCGCTCAAGTATGGTTTCGCGCGGGAGTGAGGCGATGATATTTGTGTCTTTAAGGTCGTAGGGAGGTGCGATGGGGGAGCGAGATTGCGAGGTGATGAAGAGGTTGCTTGCGAGACTGTTTTGCGGAATGAAGAGAGACAGGCGAAACGAACTGGAGGGAGCACAGGGAAATGTGGCTGCGCCGCTAAAAAGACTGGGCTGACCCATATCTGGGTATGGATAGCGCTTAACGGAGTCACTCGCTTTTCCCTCCACCAAGTGTTAGTGCAAGCCAACCAAGCCACTGCCCAGACCGGCCCAGGAACGGCTGCAAGGTCCGCGCTGACGACAACTTCCAGCCCAGCACATGTGCTTTGTTCAACCTCAATGAAATATGAAGACTCGCTGCTGAGACCTTGCAGATTCTTTGATGGGCCATATACAGAGGTGAATAGTAGCGATCATTTATATGCCTTCTTTAGAGAAGCTCTACCCCCTTGACTTCATAAATGCGCCTCTGGACCTCACTGTATTCGAAGTCGGCTACCCTTTCAAGGTTTCAAGATTTACCTGGGTGTTTACTGCGCAGCCAAAGCAGTAGAGGTCTTCTCCATTTTATCAACAAGAGCATAAAATGACACCAGGCACTCCCAGCTTCATTTAACTCTCCGTATCCGTACGAAGTTGAATCTTGTTGGCCATCCGCACATCCCGTCGTGTGATCAGCGCTCAACTATGATTGGACAAATTTCTTGTCAGCAACAGGAATTTCAGCCACAACCACGACGTCAGCGACGCTCGTTGCAAGCACTGGCATGTAAACCTGAGATACCATCGTACCCCAGCCTTCCGCTTGTTGTCCAGATATCTCGACGTCCAGTCACTGGCAATCCCAAGTAGAAATTCATTGATTGTGCATAGAAAGAGCACAGCCAACCTTTTCTGTTTCAGGAACGGTTTCATCGCCGTCCAAGGTGTGCCACGGGCGGGCGGTTGGGAACTGCCAATGGACATTACCCCCGCATTCTTCCAGAAGCACATGCTGCTTCTCGGACTGCTCCACATGCAATTGCTCAAGGCCCCTTGAGTGCTGATGACTTGTTTCTCAAATATCGTTTTGATGGTGACCCGACATTAACTTATCAGATGAAGGTGTTGTAGCAATGCAGAGTTGACAAATCGTTTATACGAGTGAGCAAGCCAACCAGAAGAACAACGGTATCAATCCCCAACTAATTTGCCAAACCACCAGAGGCCAAAGAGATATTCAGGTTACGGATGGTCTGGTCTCATTGAAAGGTGGTGGACCTGGAAGTTTGGTGGTTGGCCGAAGCCCGGAGTACCGCACCGGGTACCTACGGGATTACATAACCCATTCCGATGACGCCAAGAGGCGGATGAGCGAATCTCCTGCATGCAAGAGCCGGCGCCGATTTCGTTTTTTTGTCCAGTCAGCCTTGTCAACTTCATATCCGCCACTGTTCTGACGGATATTGGTCACCCAACAAAACAATATCCCCTCTTCCGCGACGACCATTTCCCCCCAACATAGCCAGTCGGACTCGCAACATGGCCTCTCCAGCACCCCTCCAAAGGCTCCAGGCCCCATTGCGACGGTCCCTGGCTCGAGCCGCCGCCCTCCCATCCCGAACCTACGCCACTATCCCTTCACCGTCCGACCCGGAGCTGACACAATCATCGCCAAGCCCAGCAACCTCAACGACCACCGCGAAGAAGGCGCCGCGACCATCATATTTCAAAGACACCACCGTCGCCTCCTTCTCCGAATTCGTCGGCTCCCAGCCCGCCCCCCTCTCCCTCAGCGAAGCCTACGAGATCAAGACCGCAGAAGTCGGCCCCGCCGGCCGCAAGCGCACCATCACCCGTCTGCCAGAGTGGCTCAAAACCCCCATTCCCTCCTCAGGTGCCAACCCAAACTTTGGAAAGATCAAGGCCGACCTTAGGGGGTTGAACCTGCACACGGTGTGCGAGGAGGCGCGATGCCCGAATATCGGCGAGTGCTGGGGTGGAAACGACAAGTCAGCGGCCACGGCGACGATCATGCTTATGGGTGATACTTGCACTAGAGGGTGCAGATTCTGCAGTGTCAAGACCAACCGGAAGCCGCCACCGCTCGATCCGCATGAGCCGGAGAACACGGCTGAGGCACTGGCGAGGTGGGGGTTGGGATATGTGGTTTTGACGAGTGTGGATCGAGATGATTTGGCAGATGGTGGTGCCAGGCACTTTGCCGAGACGATTAGGAGGATCAAGCAGAAGAAACCGACGCTGTTGGTGGAGGCGCTGACGGGTGATTTCATGGGCGATCTGGACATGGTCAAGATTGTAGCGGATAGTGGTTTGGATGTGTATGCCCACAATGTTGAGACGGTGGAGGGGTTGACGCCGTATGTCCGTGACCGGAGGGCGACGTTCAGACAGAGTTTGAAGGTCTTGGAGCATGTAAAGGCTGTTAGAGGCAAGGAGGGCATCATCACCAAGACGAGCATCATGCTTGGTCTTGGCGAGCAGGAGGAGGAGATTTGGGATACGCTGAGAGGTAAGCATTATCTGAATCTACCCGAACAGCCTGGGAAAATTGCTAATATGAATTACAGAGCTGAGGAAGGTTGACGTTGACGTGGTCACCTTTGGACAGTACATGCGGCCCACCAAGAGGCATCTCAAGGTCGAAAAATACGTCACCCCTGATGAGTTCGACCTCTGGAAGCAGCGTGCTCTGGATATGGGCTTCCTGTACTGCGCCAGTGGCCCTCTTGTCAGGTCATCTTACAAGGCTGGCGAGGCGTTCATCGAAAATGTCCTCAGGAAGCGTGCTGGCGAAAGGGCTGCTGCTTCGGCCAGTCTCGACCAAGTTGTGGCTGCTGAGGAGACCAAGGCTCTCTAAGTCGGTATCGTAAAAGTTTGGCTTCAACATAAATTCCTTCAACATGAGTAGAATGGCGTTTCACACTCCATACGTTGCTGTAGCGGTGCATTTTTAGATTGGATTGGTTGGGTTGCATGGAATCCGGCGTTAGGGGAAGGGGTTCGTTTGAAATCATGAGTTTAGTATTGTAACATCAAAATATACACAGCACAAGAAGAGGTCCAGCCTGAATGGCCTGAATCCTTTCTCAGCTAGATTTGTTGGGGCCAAATGAACCCTCTCCACACAACAACGTTACCATATCTATCTTCCAAGACTATGGCAACACCAGGCATGTTGCAAGACCATCAATTCTATTCCTGCACCTCAAAACGCCAAAATACCATTCTTTTACCAAGAAGCCTTCTTCACACCTGGCAAGTTACCTGCCAACGCTTCCATACGGAAATTGTACTGCAAGTGTGGGTTAGCAATAACTCTTTCGCTCACTTGAGGCCTGATTCTCAAATCTCAGTCAACATACTCTTGACATCTTGAATGCTCTCAATACACCTCTACCCTTACCGCCCAAGACGCAACGGTTTCTGATTTGCGTTGGCCGGGTGTAGCAGTGCATCTGAGTGAGCTGGAGTTGGGCTATAGCGCGTGTCCTCAACGGAAGGGTGGTGTTCCGAATGATATACCGGAGAGCTTGTCTGTATGACATGTCAGAAAACACACCCCTCGTGATATTCCCAAGAGAAGTATGTACCTCTCGGGCTCAGCGGCCTCAAAAGCCTTGCGCTTAGAGTGATCGCGGATGATCTTGATGTTGGTGAAGCACCCAAGATCAAACTTCTTGGCCCTGAACATGGACATCGTGGCGGTTGATGTAGAGAAATAAGAGCCCGGCGGCTTGTCGAAGGGGACGGTTTGGAGGGGTCGCTGACTGCTCAATTGAGGCTCAACTCACTCACTCTTTCTGAGCTGGATACCGTTGATGATGCCGGCCGTCGTCCCGAGTTCTGCCGGGCGGTGACAAGTGAATTTCCAAAGCCCACCCACAACCCAGAGCGCACGGATATTTCACCTGCCCCACTCAGAATTTGCAAGCGTGCACGGCCTTTTCACAGCCCACAGCAGATTTGCAGGCGTGCACGGGCCAGGCCTGGGACCAGTATATATTCTCGGCCAGCGCTGCCATTTTACTCGGTTTCCTTTTTTCTTCTTTAGCTCTCTTTGCCTTTTGGCTTAGATCAAGTGTAGTATCTGTTCTTTTCAGTTTAATCTCTGAAACTACTCTACGGAGTAGAATCGTGATTATCCTAATTTTTGTCTCTCGGCTGACTTCCCTCTGGGCTTGCCCATGGTCGTCGGCCACAGTGTCCCTGGTATTACACTGCCTCCAGGCGACGCGAACCCTCTTTTCATTGCACTCTCAGGCTCTGCTTGGGATGTGAGGAAGAGATCCTTTCATATCACTGTTGTCACCCATAGTCGACTCCAGCATTTCAATGGTTTGGAGGACAAATAGTGGTGGTCGTAATGCCGGGTGATGTTGCGATTGCCTTGGTTTTGTCATGCTCCCTCCGTAATGAACCACTGAATAAACTTGAAGTTGAATCAATTAATCGCTGCAACACTTTGAGGTGCTCGCTACACTGCGGAATAGCCGTAAGCTGTCACCAAGCCACTCTCATTCTCATGAGATTGGCGTTGTTCTGCGGTTGGTCGCCGGAAAGTCATAGCTGAAGGCGTCATGCCGCAATCTCTGATTGCTTCAACGAGCTGAGGGTGGTTTGCTCAGGCAACCGCTGTAGTTCGCAATCATGGTGTCGTCAGCTTGAGGTTGCTCCCATCTATCATCTTCTTCTGGTCTCCAGACGGTTCTGGCGATCCTGCTTATCTTCGTGGTCCGAACTTGCTCACCTTGTTCACCGGGTTGCTCCTTCCCCAGTCTGATGATTGTGAACTGTAGGCCCTCTTCTTCAACGCCAACTCTCTGGAAATAAATTCCTGCCCCTCCCTCTCTTCAATATTCGACTCCCACTCTCCATCCAACAATTGGGCCCTTATCTCACTGAACCAGACAGTTTACTGCTTCGATCCTTACTCTTCAACTCCCACCTGGTACTGAGCCGCACCCTTTTTTCCTCACTCACCTTCAGCAGCCATGTTCCGTCGCCGATGGTCTGGCCTTCCGGCCGATCCTATTTTCCCAGCTAACCTCTCCGAGCTCGGGTTCGTAACAATCTCCTCGGCTTGATCTCTCAGATCGTTCAGACAAATTAACGACTGTATATAGCTACTTCATCAACGAAGACGATGAGATTCGCTCTCTCGAAAACGCCGACTACTACTACCACTATTTCTTGACCAAAAACGAGCGCTACAACGACCGCCGTCGTTTTGCCTACAATGGTCAGTTGTTCCTTTCTCGAAATTCCAAGGTCACAAAACTAACTCCCATTGCAGAAGCCATCGGCAAGGTAATCCACTCCCGCCTCGATGCCGAGTCCCTCGCTCCCCTCCGCCTACCGCTAGGAACCGAGCCCACTGCCCCTCATGTTCCCATTCGAATCAGCCCCGATCTCCCAAAGCACTCCCGAGTCGTCCTCATCGTTGGAGAGGACACCCAGCAGTTTGGTGTCCTCGCCCACCGTGTTCTTGGTGGCAAGGGCGGGATTAACAAGGGTTCCATTCTCAACCTTGTGCAGGCTCTCAAGAAGCAACCCTGTTCATCGACTGACCCCACGCGTCCAGGTGTCATCATTGCCAACCCGGGTGAGTTGTGGTGGTGGCCCGAGGGCAAGAGGGGGTTGACGTCGGTGGACCGACATCACATTCCCATGACTAGCGCGGTTCATCTTGGCCGTGCCTATGATAAGGTCAAGAATGGGATTCCCAAGAACTTGACGACTGGGGAACATGTCCAGTGTGTGTTTGAGGAGGTGGTGGACAAGTTGGTTGGCAAGAACGCGAAGCTGGATGTGATTGCTGTAGGGAATTCTGCCGAGGAGGTGGAGAGATACCTCAATGATGATGAGGTCTGGAAGAAGTTTGGACCGAAAATGGGGGCCATGGTGGTGTTAGGAGGGTTCTATCACTCGGATGAGTTCAAGTGTGAGGGGTTTAAGCGGTTTATGCAAGAGGTAAGGACTTGTTCTTTGTGGAAATGGGAGACGGATATGCTGACATTGTTAATGTCACAGAGAACTCGCGCCTATGCTATTCACCACACACCCCTTGACAACCCCATTGCTGGGTCCTTTGGCAACCCTGGCACCCTTGGGTTTACCTCCTTCGGTTGCCCTGCTTTCAGCGCTGGCGAGGCGAACATGACTGAGGTGATGCTTATTGAGACGCATGATAGCGTTCTCAACTGGCTAGAGAAGGTTGCTTTGCTGGGAGAGGCGTATTATAACGAGGATGTACAGATCTATGGAGATGAAGATGGGGTCATCCCGGAAGAAATCCTGCATGCTTGGGGCGAGAAGGACTTGAAGGGTACCGAGGCCGAGGTCAAAGAGAGCGAGTCACCTGCTTTGGAAGATGATAAGGCCAGCAATGGCAGCACTCCTAAGAAGGAGGTAGTTGCTAGCAAGGAGAGTTCTCCTGGCTCATCTCAGGACAGCAAGGGTGCTGCTGCCGAGAAGGAGGATGAGGAGAATGTGGTCTTGAAAGTCAAGGATTTAAAGATCACAGTGGAGAATGGGGAGTAGGCTGAGGCGTATTAAAACACAAAAGGCTGGTGTGGTGATTTCACGGGTATCTTGGCAAGATATCAGAAAGATAGACTGGTTGTCTAGTTACCCAGAGAATTAGTACCCCCAAAAAAAGAAGAAAAGCTCGACCGCCCTTGAGGATTGGATGCACGTGCTTGTGAACAACATCAGTGTATGGGCGCCCAGATGTGCTCAGTTTTTGTCAGAGGCTAAAGCCGTAGGGTATGTTATCGTTGAAATCTAAATCTGCAGCATGGAACAAAGGGAAAGGCTTGTTGAAGTCGTCAACTTGGAGGAGGCGCCTCAAAAAAAAAGGTTAAACAATTGGCGGGTTCTACCAAGCAGTCCTCTGTGAAAGACTGTGTTTGTACGTGTTGGCTGTGTGGTTATCTACAAAACAAGTCGCATAACAAAGCTGGGGACAACGGAGGAGTCCTTGTTAGGAGAGCAAGAACGAATGAGGTTCTTGCCGTAGTTTGACAGGGCATTCATGTAGACCTCACAATCAACCGAGCAACTTTTTGGTCCCCAACCTGGTAGGGTCAGGTACAAATCTTCACTCACCTTCTCTCACCCAGCCTGCTGCCTTCTTCTTTGTCGCAGACAAGAATTTTCTGCCACGATTTGGTGTCTGTCTCCTTTCTCGCGCTCACCACTTTCTTCCCACCATCCGGAGTCTCTCTCCTCACGTTGAGCCTGGTATCCAAAAGTCGCTCGACTGTCCCGACATTTGTGGGAGCGACTTTCTCGACCAGCCTTCGCCAAAATTCACGAGTTCTACCACCAAGGTCACTACAGCGGCGCTGAAAACGTGCTTTGACACGACTATTTGGTGAGTTAGTACGATCTTGAAAATGGTTTCTGGAAATAGGATTTGATGATCAGAACTAACATGCCCAAGACAGGCGATTCCTCATCAAGTTCAAGATGTCTCCCGTTCAACCCGATCTCGTCCGGGAGAGCGGCGACAACAAAAAGGCTGACCTTGTTCCGTCTAGAGGCCTTCTTTCTGTAAATGGAGACGGCCACCAAGGCACCGATAATTTGACCACACCGGACCAAGATAAGGGAGATGTGGAGGCGAGCGGAAATACCAGGTCTACTGGCCATGCTGTCCCGAGCATCAACCCCGACGATTTTCCCGGAACAGAGAGCCCTGTGCCACAAGGCATCCTGACCCATGATGATCTCAACGAGAACGCAACCATTGACGTCGGCCTTGCCGTCAAGCGCGCGCGTTACCAGTTGGAAAACTATCCAGGCCTTTTCAGCGACGTTGTCGACCAGATTTCGCTGATCACATGCGGCGGTGCAACTGTGACTTGGGCCAACAACAAGGTCATCGAGCGCTTTGAGCGCATCGTCAGAGAGAAATACGATTCAGGACAGCGCCAGGGCCTTTTCCCGCTCACCAGGGCCCAAATGCTGGCCTCCCGGTACTGCCATCCATGTGGAGAGAGTCTGCCAGCTGTTCGGAAGCAGCTGACTGCCATGGGCGTCTCATGCTTCGACTTTGGGGATCCAACGTTCAAAATCTGCAAGGAGCTGCAAAATAAACAGAGCAAGTACCGCAGCATGTTTGACGAGCTACGCAGAGAGTGTTTCGAGCTGGAAAGCATCGTCGTAACCAAGGTCGACACCTGCGCGAGGGAGGCTGCCAAGCTCAGGAGCCGACTTTTGAGCACCGAACAATCTGCAAACCTGCTTGGTGAGCTCGGAACTGTCAGCGGGGATATGAGAGGCTGCTGTGAGGGGTTGAGGCGTTACAGCAAGCATTTGACAAAGGCCAGCAAGAAGCTGAGAAGCGATGTTGGCGAGTTGGGCAAGATGAGGGGCGAAATCAACAGTCATATCGAGAGGCTGTTTGTCGATTTTGAGAAAAGCTTGCACAAACTTGCGAACATGGTGTGGGTCAATATTGTCCAAGATGACAGCAGCCGTGTCTGTGTCTTGGTCGAGTTATTCGACCCAGGCTTCAAAAGCCTAGACCGGGCAAAGGCCCGACTTGTGGAGAACTTCGATGCGCTGGGGGCATATCACGCTGCGTCCAGTCAGGATCTGAAGTGCTTGGGAGTGTTGCGGAAGATTCAAGCGCGCGTTGAGGCGGGATTGGCCAATATACCGATCTAGACAGTGTCAGCGGAAAGTAGTTCAGAGCGCGCCTCTGGTCAGTCGGGCGTGGTCTTGTCACAGCGTGGTAGTGTCGTCGAGCCCTCCAAGCCGGAGAAGGATGAAGAGACTGAGGCAGGAGAACAGGCGTAAGTAAGGAGGTGAATGATGGAAAGGAGACACTTGTTCTGGGGATGGGAGATGTTAGCGGGACATCTTAATCTTTGGGAAGGGGGTGGTGGGGGCCAATGAGAGGGCGGAGACATATGATGGGGTTTTGGCAAGGGGGTTGAGGGTGTATGCTGACGGGTTGTAAGTGTTGATCAGAGTGATGTGGGATGATTCTGGTGAGTTTGGGTAGGGGCAATGTCATCTAATATCCGAGCTGATGGAAGGTATAAAGATGGAGGCATTGGCGTTCTGCTTTCAGGAGCCTGAATTGATTCAAGATCTTGGTTCCCCGAGCGTTTCGGTTTCGAACAAGTGAGGTGAGGTTGACTGTGAGAGAGTTACGAGTGTGCGTCTTTGGCCTACTCAACCGATACAACTTCATAGCGATTAGCGCCCGAGACAATAAACAAATCTCAGTGGGGTCCAGCGGAAGACAAGCTCGTGGCAGACTGGGGTCGTGAGCTTTAATTCTTGTTAGTGACCTGGATTGGGACTAGGGAAGTCATGAATAGTGCTGCCTTGAGCCTCATAAAACGATCTATCATCGCCTTACGGGATCTGATCTTTGGAGGAGTGGTGAGAAACAGCTTCTTCGCGCGCCGTTTTTACTGCCCCTCGAAAAGCCATAATGTACGTCCAAATAGACTTCTTGCTGTCGGGGATCCCACCGAAAGGGCCCCAAGATTGGACCTCGCCGTAGAACGACAGTCAACCGTCGTTACAATAAGAGAGGACCTGCATTGTCATACTTGCTTGATACTCCGGGAGCCCGGAGACAATTGTGCGTCGTATTGGTGCTCAAAAACTCTAATAACCGTTGCCGGTGCTTCCTTTGAGCTGGTGTTTCACAGAGATCAGTAGATCAGACACCATCTCAAGCATCGACCGTGGGCTCGGATGCCATGTGGCTATCGTATACCCAGACCCGCCGCACAAGAGGATAACTGACGAAGCATGCCATTCCCACAGCTTGAGATGTCAGACCCAGTACATGGCGTGAGTGTTCCATGGACCATGGTGCTCCCGAAGGGTAGATATCTAGGACCACACGGGAAAGCCTTGTGTTCAGTACCGATCGAGATTCACGATTAGGCACTGTCCGCACAGATCTTCTCATCCAATCATGCTCCGATCCTCAGTCTCTAGGGGTAGGTACATCGGCAATATCAGAGGCGAAAGCAGACTCGAACTAATCCTTTCGGACACGACTTTGACGACGAGAAGTCATTAATCGGGTTATACGTATGCTTGGGCAAGCCAATAGGCATGTGACACTGCGGGGCTGCTGCAGAATAGTTCCAAGTCTTGTTCGACGGCATGCAGAGAACCATCTGCACGGAAGCCTTTGGAAGGCAGGCTGACTGTGCAAGAACGACCTTCCGCTCTCGGGCTCAGAGACCGCTCGATAGTCCAGACCAGAGCCCATAAACGCCGAAGAAACCGTGATCCGGTGCCTCCCCTGGCGGTTTGAGAGAAATATTGGTAAAGGACGGCATAGGGAGAGCCAGCACCCATACTGCATCTCACTGTTGCTCAACCGGATCAGAACCCCTTTGATTCCGTGACGACATTAGGCGAGTTTGAGGGGGAATATGTTGTGCCGGTCTGGTGATGTCTGTAATTCCATGACAGGTTGTCTGAGAACACTGCAGAAATGTCTCGTCTTCCCCGAGCCAAGAACCCCACGCTTTCCTTCAACGTCTTGTATTGAGATATTTGGTGGTAGCCATGAATCCCAAAATGGGACTCGGGCCTACAGTGGCGCGTTAAATGGAACGGTGGGTCGTCGACGGTTCCACGACATTGGTCAACAGAACGTGATGACTTTCTGATGGACCGCCCAGTTGACCGTGATGCACATGTCGTGCGCGGATGCGGGTGGTGCATTCCCCTCACACTATTTGCCTGGCGACTTGAACTTGGCGCATATTGGTCACGGCCATCGTTTCCTGGATAATTGCCATCTGGGCTGGGAAGATTGCTGCTTCATAAACCGCCGCGTACAGCGCGCCTCGGGAAAAATCGAAATCGGCCCGCTAGGGATTCTCGGAATGTTCTGCCTGGTCAGCTTGTGGTGAAGAAGTTGGAAGCCATGTCAGCAGTGGCTGTGTGGTTGTTATCCTGCAGGGAGAATTGTACGAGCAGTGGTCAATACATATGTCTGCCTTTTGAGGTCAAATCAAACCTCTGGGATTTCAACGGAGTATGATTGCAACCCAGGCCGGTAGCTTCCGGTGAGTTTAGTCCAACTGGGTTTGGGGAGCTCATCTCTTCGTAGTAGCTGCTAGCCGATGTCTGTTATTATGGAGAAATTGAAGGGTAAATACATATTGCTTGAACCAACACCATTTGTGTCAGATGTCAAATTCTAGGCATACCACAGGCATAGTGTAGAGGGCTACTGCAAAAATGTACCGGGCATGGAAGCTTCCGGACAGGCTGTACATGTAGGATTTCCAAGCCAGTGAATCCGATGCCGCTCTCCATAGAATTCCGCCTGCCGTCCAGTTCTCCCAATGGTAGGACCTATACTGTGCATTTTGGGTTAGAGGTAGTTAGTTTAGTGAGGCGTTCGGAGATAACCCTGGCAGGCGATACAGAGGAGGGTTTACAAGACGGCAGATCGAGCATAGCTGTGTGATACCTGGTAATGAGATAGAGCTCTGACAGTTCATGCCCTTACTTACCCATGTCAATGTGTTGTAAAGCCGCTGGCAGCAAATGATGTTGAAGTTGGGGAAGCTGGCGGGTCGATCTTGTCCGAACTCTCAACAACTACCCCTCACTCAACCCCACACTTTTCCTTGAAAGCCGGCATTAAAAAGCCACCTGCCGCTGTGAGAAGCTTTCGAAACGCTTTTGCAACGTAACGCCGATGCAGAGCAGAGACAGACTGATGTGTCTCCGGTGCAGAGCCCGAAGAATCCGAAAACAATAAAAAGGCCCGGATACAGACCAGCCAACAGACATATAGGAGACAAGGCAAGGTAGCAATCAGTACCAGGTCCTAAATATACCCGACTACCAAGATCCAAACAGACGACCCCTACGGAGGCGCTAGGGAGCCACTCCTAGTGTAGGGCCCGCAACGCTCACCACTCTGCTGGGAACTCCTTCCCGAAGACAGTGTCTTGAAGACCAGGACCATGACACCGCATTTTGCAATAGCACCCGGACTATTTATTAGGTAATTAGATATCTTTAGATGGACATCAGGCATCGCAAGAGATCGAATCATGAGCACCCATTCTGGCAGCGCTCATCGTCATTGGAGACAACTCTTGTTCTTCACGTTCTTCAAGCTCTTCCTGGACGGCATCGACCATCGGCTTCCCCTATTCGCGGTGCGGCCTTCCCTTTTCGGGGATTGAAGCTGTGACGCTATCACGGGGAGGTATCGGGTACCCACCTGGGTCTGTGCCGAACCCGCTTGGCCAAGGTCCCGGGTTCATTGAAGTTGATGCATCTCTGGATTTCTCAATCAGCCTCGGCGTGCCAATGGCCGACCTTCTTGACACTCGCTGCAACAGCCTTTGTGTCACCTCTCGATTCACATGAAATTAGGCTTGACGTGTTGGATTCCCAGCTGTACTTGAGGGTTGCAGGTTGGGCCCTCCAGAAAAGAGAATGCGCAGTGCCCAACTGTCGACATTGAAGTCAAAAGAGAGGTGAAGGTGAAGGACGGTTGCTTTGCTCGGCAGATCTGAGATGGAGAACCTTGAGGTTTCGATAGATTGGAATTGGGTTGCAAGCCTTCCAGCCACCGAAGACCAGTCCCATGGATGCTCGGGACCCCTATCACCAAAGCTCGGTAGGTGACCATCATTACAACTGATAGACATTGCCGATGTTTCGCTCATAGAAACTGGCGTGACTTTCTCATCGTCGTCATTTCCGTTCTCCGTTATCGCGTTTCGATGGCGGAAGCCTTTCCCAGGCCACCCTGGACATCGCTAGCGTTCTTCTGCAGAAGTGACAACCAGCGTGTGGCGCCCCCCCCCCCCCGCGTATTCTGCAGGCAAGTCTCCAGGTGGTTGCGATGCGGCAACGACGAACGCTTTCATCCCAAAGGATGTTCTGCACAGCAGTTTGTTGGTGAGCAAGCCGTAGGGCAGGGCAGATTTTTGTTGAAGAATGCTGTGGCCTAAGGTACGGTAAGCTTTGGTGGATGACAGGAGTGAAACTATCTGGTCTCGATCTCTAGGTACCTGATCATGGAGACCTTTGACCTGCCTGACGGGACCTTTCCGAGCACCTACCTAGGCAGCTTGCAACCTATCCCAGAATAAAAGTGCTCCCGTCAACCACAAAGCCACAGCTGCTGATGACTGCTTCCTCGAGCAAAACTATTATATGTCCCTACACTACCTGCAAAATATCTGATATAAAATACTCTCAAAAGGGGGATAATCACTGGACAGGACCTGCCACCCACGTCAGGCCGATCGACCCACGTCCCGCCCTTTGCGCCGGGGCCTAAGAACCTCCATCTCCCCGGTCTTTTCATCCTAACGCAACCCTCCACTCTCAGCCAGCGACTAAAATTACCTGGCGCGTTGGGGTGCGTGCGACCTTTTTTTTTTTCTCTTTCCCTCTCCTCCTCGGGGCTCTATTGAGTGTTGTTGCCACTTGCCAACAGTTTTGAATCACACCGGGACCTTTCAGTGAAAGGTGCGAGTTGACTTTTTTCTGGTGAGTGCCTTGTGCTGTTGTGTTGTCGTGTTGTCTGTCGAGTTGTCGTGCGGTGAGGAGTAAGAAGTGGGTTATTCCTACCTGCCTTACCTTTGGATTGGGCTGAGCTGGCGGGCGGCCTGAGGCGTTGTGTGTCCACGCCGTCCAGTGTGTTCTGATCACTCAGTGGTCACTGGTGCTGGGTTGCGAGTGTCTGGTTGTACGGCAAAAGGCCGTCGAAAAGGGAAGCGACCGTCGGTCGGGGGCGGCAATCGAATTTTTCTCACCCTGACGGCTCGACCGACTGGCGCAAGTCGCGCTTCACCTCCTCTTGACGAAGGAACGCCCGAAGCTTTATTCCTTTTTTTTTGTTCTGGCTGCTGGGGCATTTGTGTTTTGGAACTCGTCGCCCGCCTCGCAAACTTTGTTCCTGTTTTCTTAGATGTTTACATGGTCTTACGAGATAATCTCTTGACACTGACCGAAAAACCGTTATAGAGTCAATCCCTGATCGGACTCCGTCACTTTCTGTCCGGCTTGTTCTCCTGCGACCTTCGGGCCCAGAACCTGTTCAAAACACCATCTCGACACCATGGCGGCATACTACGAGAACTCGCAATCGCAATGGCCTCCGGCTCCTCCCCAGGTCGGTGGCGGTTGGGATCATCAGACCCCTCCTCCCGCGCGGTCCGGTATGTCACTCAACATCCCCCTTTTGGACCTTCAATGTCTTCATACATCGTTCCTTTGGCTGACCACACAACCCTCATCCAGGTGCTAGTTCCGTCATCCCACGCGAGGAGTCTGCGGCGTTTTCCCACCAGATCGAGGGTATGTTTGAAACCTAATTCTCTACGGCCGGTCTATACCATCACAATACATCCGATTCAACCCACCCAATAAGAACAACATGCTTTTGTGGCTGGGGTGGTGGAACTTTTGATGGAACTAGGGGCTTGGGGCAATATCCACTGACATTGAATGCTGTGCAGAGGTTGACCGTGCCATCGACAACCTGCTCAAGAGCGGGAAGATGTATGGAGCGCCTGGCGTGGGTGGTCGTCGTGAGTTTGTTCCTCCTATTATTGCTGCACCCAGGAGATACCCAGGCTTCGGTGAGTATAGTCTGGGGCTGGCCGGGCCAGTGCTGATGAGCCCTGACCAACTGACATTTGAATTCCTAGACCCCCGTGCTCCCGGCGGTGGCCCCGGATCTCGTCCCCACTCCGTGGCCGACTTTGGCGATGTCCGCGGCGGCCCCCCTCACCAGAACCCGACCAACCTACAGAACTTCTACGCATCGCAGCGCCACCAGACCTCGCGCGGCTCAAACGAGGCGGAGCAGATGATGCAGGCCAAGAGGAGAATGGCTGCTCAGCGGGAGCGTGAGCTTCGTAATTACCATCAGGAGCAGCAATACAACCGAAGTAGGCCGCCCTCTTCTGTATAGCATCAGAACCTTCCTACCATATCACACCAAAGACAAACAAAAAAATTCAAAAAATAGAAGCGCTTGGCACCTTTTCGGGCTTCATCGCTTCTGTCCCCAAACTGTGTTGTGCCACAAGTGCGGTCCGACGCCACATGGTCCTGTGCTCCCAAACTGTGTATACGAGGATGTTGTGGGGGATCCCCAGTCTACACTTACCTACATCTTTCATCATTGTTCCTGGCAAATCAACTTGAGAGACTACAAGCTAACGCCGTCTTTTTCTCTAGCTACCATTGTCGATCCTGCCGGGTTTAACAAGCCCGACCGCACCCTGAGCCCAAACAGCCTGCCCGAGGAAGAGCGCCGCAAGCTCATTGCTCAGCAGCGCCAGGCCCTGTATGGCGAAGGTGAATTTCCTGCCGGCCCTCCTCAGGCTCGCGGCTTCTATGGTGTTAGTCCCATGTATGATTCTGGCCGTGCTGGTCTGGGTCAGATTGATCCCACTGCTCAGGGTCAGTTGGAAGGAGGACAGGGGCTCCAATCTGCTGGTGCCAACGACCAGGCACGTGCCAACAGCAACTCGAGCCCTCAGTCCAACCCCGGGGGTGGAGCAAAGGGCCTTTACGACGCTCCTCTGGCTCAGCAAACGACCCGAACTAGCGCTTCGTCTCCCGGAGGATCCCCACCTCGCCAGGCTTCCCAGGGCGGCAAGCCCGGCCAGGGCTCCGTTGCTCCCATTGGGACTCG
The DNA here is from genome assembly GCA_030512305.1 of Cercophora samala. Lineage (NCBI taxonomy): Eukaryota > Fungi > Ascomycota > Sordariomycetes > Sordariales > Lasiosphaeriaceae > Cercophora > Cercophora samala. The sequence goes on along the minus strand of JAULSY010000023.1, from coordinate 114,236 downwards.
CCCCTCGGTGAGCGGTTCTCCCTCCAACCCGGCTCTGAACAAAAGATCTACGACTCCTCTGCCTTCGCCGTTGAGCCAGGGGTACAGCGCTGGGGGTGCTGATGACAACGGTGCGGCTCTTGCTCCTGCCTCGGCCACGGCTGAGACTGGCAATGTTGGATTGTCCGGTTGGGGTGGCCGTGGTGGCTGGGGCAACAGCAAGCCTCAGGCCAGCGTCTGGGGTTAATCAAGCTTTTCAGAGGATTCGATGTAAACTGCCCCAGTCGTGCTGCACACACACATTTCGGTTTTCTCGTGGAGTCTAGGCGGGATTTTTGGTGCACTATACACACACACAAACACACACAGGACGGCGGATGGAACATCATGAGGCGCTGCTGGTCAAGGGTTTAAAAGTGAGAAAGAACACCGGTGTTATGTTTTTTTTCGGTCATGGGCATTGTTATATGGGAATGGGTGGTTTTGGTGGGGGGAGGCTGGTGGAGGTATGATTGATTGATTGTGGGGGTTTTAAAGGTGGAAAAAGAGGAGGAATATCTTGGGAATTTTTGTGCTGCTGTTATTTTTTTGCTTTTTCTGTTTTTTTTTTCTGCATCGGTGGTGGGAGGGGGCATTCACATTGATCTACAACACGGCGTCTTTGTCGAAGAGAGCACCAAGTAACCTCACTTCTTCCCTTGCTCATGGTGTTTTCGGACTTTGTGGGTTTGGGTGGGGGGAAGTACCAGGGAGAAGGAAGGAAGAGGATGGCGGCGCATGGCTTGGGATCTTCTTTTTTGAGAGAACAGGGCAAGGCAACTACTAACTTGAACTTACTACAATAACTGCACATGGGGGAGGGATTTGGGGTTGGGGGGTTGGCAAGGTGGTGGTGTTATTCCCGGGATTTTTTTGAGGTTTTTATTTTTGGGGCTTCCTATGCGTTTTTTTCTTTCTTTTCTTTTGTTGTTTTTCATGCGAAGGGGTAGGGTTGCGGTGTCGAGGGGTCGGGGGAGGTGGTACATCTTTTGCATGGGGGAAAAAATTCTTGATGGAAAAAAAAACTACCTTTGTTAGTACCACTCTGGCTTAGACAATTGCAACAACAAGCGGGTTTTGTTTGTCTTGTTTTTTTGTGGTTGTCTTTTTTGTCTGAGGGTGAATGAAGGTTTTTTTTCTTTCTGGGAATTTGATACTTGTGAAGATGACTTTTGAGAGTGGTGGTGATGTGGATGGGGGAGAGGAATGGGGAGAGGAATGGGGTTAGTATATAACCGGATGGCGGATAAGGGAACAAAAGGCAGAGAAAATCAGATGGTTTGCTGGGAGGTGGGAGGTGGGAGGTGAGATGGAAGGAGGTGGGATGGAAGGAGGTGGGATGGAAGGAGGTGAGATGGAAGGGGGTGAGATGGAAGGGGGTGGATCGGAGGTTTAGAAGGGGAGAAGAATGATATGCCGCTCGCATGGTGGATTGTTGTGCGTGGGTGATTTTCCCGCCTTTTCTTCAAGGTTCGGGTCAGGGGGGTTTCTTCTGGCTTTCGTTTGCAAGATTGGTTGGGGAGAGGAAGAAAACAACATACAACATGGGAGTCATTTTGGGGGGAGAGGGCTTGCGTTATTGCTTTGTGGCTTGCGGTTATGGGTTTGGTGGGGGGAGGTTGAGGGCTGCGATCATTGAATTTTTTGAAGGAGTTCACTGTCAACGCTGGGGACACACATCATAACTCATTTCATTACTGGAGGGAGTGGGGGAATGCACTTATACAGATTACACACGGTTGTTAGCTTAATACCCCCTAATAATATGCAGCTTTTTGGTTCTTGGGTCTTGACTTTTGATTGATGTTTTTTGGGTGGCTGGTCACAGTGTTGGGTGGATGACTGTGAGTTAAAGGGGCTAGGGGGGGAATGTAAACAAACCCCCTTATTTGGACTGTGTGCCCTGCTGATGCAGGGGAGCAAGGGTCACAGTGGGGTCAAAGACAAACGAGGGAAGATTTTGTCTTGGGTTCGGGTTACTTCTTTTCTTAGGGGGTGATCCTCTCTGGATTGGCCCTTACTCACGAAGAAGGGTTGGGTTGGTATTCCTGGCGAGTCGAGTGGTCTCGGCTGCCTGCCGTACCACGCCTGGGTGAGGTTCCGGACTTTAATCTTCCGACTCCGTCCCCCGAAACATTGAACCTTTTTGTTTTTCGGGTCTCTAGCCTGATTTACATGTTGTTGCACAACCTGATAATGACGTTGTTTGTGGCACGAAGGGCTGGTTTGGGATGGTGCAAACATCATGCACTTGAGGGGGGCAGAGTTGTGGATGTCTGGATGGGAGTTGCATCGAGGCAACATGAGACTGCCTAGGTATAAGGAAACATGAAATATGGATCATCGTATTTCCGTATTTGATGTATAGCTAGGCATCGACCTGTAAGCAAAATATACCCTAATTGAGGGGGGAGCTGTGTGTTACTCATCACTACATTTCTTCACAATCCGAGCAACCAGCCACCACCACCACCACGACTACCACCACCGCCACTACGAGAAGTCGTCCTGACGGAGATCTTTCTGCCTTGTACTATTGTTCCGAAGCCCGAAGGCATCAGAAAAACAAAACCCCCATTAAACTAGACAGCCTTACAACTACGGCGTTGTAAGGACTCTGCATGTTTCTCGGCCGAGTCCACAGGCCCGCCGCGACCAGTTTCCACGGCCATAATAAAGATCACAGCGGCACACATACTCCCGTTTACCGAGCGTACTGTGCCTTCTGCACATAGCCGCAGGTGACTACCAGGTCGGATGGCCATCTGGCCTTTCCAAAGAAAATAAGCGGAATTTGATCCGCAGTGGGGGTTTGCGTGGTGATGATGACCGACCCGAGTTGGGAAATTTGGCGCTCTACGGATAGATGTCAGCCAATACATTCTGCAATGGGCAATCTAGAAGGCATGTTGGCCAATAGGGAGGCCGCAATCGAGAAAGGCGGTAGTACTAGGACGGGAATGAGTGAGATTGGTGATGATTCAGCGACTGGAGTGCATGGGGTGAGATCTAGGCCCTTTCCACTCGTTGACACCCATGGGAGAATCTAGACCGGACAGGTCTCAGGTAGTGAATATCACATTTCACTTTCAACCCAGCAGTTCGGCCTTGTTGCAGGAGATCGCAGCCCAGAATGAAAATGAAAAACTTGTATTGTACAGTGCCTCTGACGACAAGCAATATTCAACCCTCTTTTTGATCCAAACCTGGATTCAGGCCATACCAAACCCTACCCGTAAATAGAAAACAAACACCAAACACCAAACGCCAAACTAAACCATGAACAACCATCATATCATAACAAAAACCCAGCCAATAACCCAGCCCTACTCCCTCCACATCACAGCTTCAAAAGCTTAACCCCCTCCTCCAACCCCAAACTCTCATCCGCCCTCCCCAACTTGCCCCCCCAAACCACCCTCCCCCGCCCATCCACCGCCCACCCCCCCGCCTCCTGCCACTTATTCCCCATCTTCATCCCCTCCTCCACCTCCTCCTGCCCCTTCCGCTTCATCGAGCTGAACCCCTCCGTCCGCTCCACACTCGCCGCCACCGTGGTCCCCAGCCACCCCTTCGTCTTAAACCCGTTCATCTGCGTGTTCACGTTCAGCAGGTAAGCCCACCCTCCGGTCCCGAGCCCCCAGCTGGCGTAGATTTTGCGCTGGGGGTCGTAGACGACCTTGACGTTGCCCTTGCCGCCGATGAGGGAAACCCACTTTTCGGTGGCGGCGGGGGAGGAGTGGGAGACCGCTAGGAAGACGAGGTCGCGGTGCTTGATGGAGAGGGTGCGGAGGTCGATGAAGGTTTGTTGGGCGACTGGAGGGGTGGTTAGTAGATGACTACCTAGATGATGATTATCCAATGGGGGGGTGGGACTTTACAAGCACAGCCGACACAGCGGAGGAAGACGACGATGGCCTTGCGGTTGCCGCCTGAGGGTCCGAGTTGTGGTGACAATATACCGTCTGGGTCGGCGGGTGCGAGGTCGCCTATTTTGGGGGGTTTGGATACTGGGACGGGGGGTGGTGGGGGGGAGAGCCAGGGTTGGACGGTCAGGGGGAGGGAGGAGACTGAGAACCAGGATTTGTTGTTGGAGGTGTCATTGTTGGGGTCTGGGGGGGACTTTCTCAGTTTATTTGGTTGCCTGGGGGGTTGTGATGACGAGGTGTCATTATTGAAGGCGTTGGAGATTTGGGAGAATGTATCGGATGGTAGGCCGATTTTCTTCAAGGCGGCTTTTTGAGCTAGACCGGAGAACATTTCGATTGATGTTTTCGTGATGTGTGACAGCCCCGTGTGAGATGGAATGACCGATGACACCCCGGCGGCAAATGCCTGTCAAGTCCCAGTGCTGTAAAGTTCACCAACGCGCAAATTCGACTGTCGTCTTGCTAAAACGGAAAGTTCCGGAATGCCCAGAAAAAGAAAGAACGACCGAAGAAAATCCAAAAGAAATGACGGTTGCACTTTGCAAGGTCAAGAGAAAAAAAGGGGGCAGCAGGGTCTTTGATATCAATCGCGTCAAATGCTTATTATTTCAGGGATCGCGACAACCGCTTCCACAACCCCCTGGAGAAGGCAGAAGGAAACAAGATCGTCCTGCCAAAGGGAACAAGGAGAAACCAAGATGAAAATCATGGAACATAAGCCCCCCGCCACGGATACCAAGAATCCAGTTGAACACGTCCCGTCAATACTTTTGAAGCAGATAACGTCGCAGGTCGTCGTGTCTGGAAAATGGCCCTGTCCAAAGTTAACCCTACCCCTGGCCAAAGACCCTGACAAGATTGACTCGGCCGTTGGAAGAAGTGGAAATCAGCTGCCCCACCCACCACGTGCGGGTCCTCAGTGGAGGGTTGGGGTTAGCCGGCCCCCCTTGTCCCCTTGATGCTGATGTCAGCGACTCTTGGCCCGTGAAAGAGCGGCTCCCGAGTCCCGATTGGCTGGGTGAATTGCGGGGTTCCAAGGCGGTTCCTGGCTCCAATCTTCAACGGTTTTCCAACAGTCGAACAAAGAACGGGACTGTGTGTGTGTGTGTGTTTCTTGTTGACGTCAAAGAAAAAAAGACAAAATCGTGGGGGCTCATATTGGGTTTTAATTAGCCTCAATTGAATGGTATCTCCGGGGAAGACTCGAGAAGTGATAAGAAGCCTCGGTGACGCCAGTGACTCCTCAACTTCTGTCATTGCTCGCGGGAATGTCGTTGAATTCTTGTCAAGTTTCAAGCTTCCCCTACCCGACACATTCACAGTGTGAGTGTCCATATGGGGGGCTGCGAGGGAGGACAAAATCGTCATCGGTCTCTGGCGATGATCGCCATTCCCAAAAGCGAATAGATCTAGATTGCGGGGAATGAACTATAGTACTACACAGGCCGATCCCTTTGCAGGTATATGCCCGTGCGTGTGTTTAACAAACCACAGCATCATGCCAGTGATGTTGTATCCTCTCTCTGTCAAAATATTTTCTGCAAGGAACATAGAGTGGCCTACCAACCTTTGGAGAGAGAAGCAAAAGAAGTGGCTAGAAATAGAAACTGCCGCACAACATAGCAGTGCCCAGCGTTTAGATTGCCTTGCCTATATTGGTCGACGAACTCCACGTACATCGGCTCTGGTTCGCGTGTTCCCGCTGGCGGACCTGCAGCTTTGAACTGCGAGTAGTGTTTCTCAGGACCCAAGCCAAAGGGGGACGCGCAACCTTGTTTAACTTAAATAGAAAAAGGACGGTTGCCAGGCTAATTAGAAAATGAGGCGATACGCTCTCACTCAACCTTGATCGCCCAACGCTTGCAAAAAGCACGCTACCTTATCTTTTCTAGAACCCAGCTGGGCAAACGACGGGACAACTAGTTCCCAGCAACTGGAGAAACGTACGCATATTGAGACATACGCAAGAGATAATAACAAGAGAAACAAGTCAATGTGGGGAACGGTGTCACTACAGAGGTGTATCCAATGAATCAACTGCATCGTCGAGCAAGGGAACAGCGGCCTCCGAGTTTCTAAAGAAGCACAACTCCATCCCCATCTTCCGTCCTCCGAGTCGGGATCCGATTTCCGCAACGGTGAGAGAGGTGAAGAAGCTCAGCGGGTGGCTTGACGCTAGCCCAGCCGCATGGGCGATGATCCCCAAAACTACTACCCAGATGAATCACACGCCAGAGAGCCCAAAAAAGGCACTGGGACTACATAACTGCAGTACTCGTGCGATCCCGAGGGAAAGGCGACCCATTCAGAGTCACTTTGTGGGCCAGTGTGGTGGCGGCCGGGCTGGTGGAAATCTGCCTGTATCGAAGAGCATGAGAGCGTAACCCTACGACCATAGCTAATCCATGTCAGTGTTGTAAGTAATAAGAGGGCAAACACAGCCAAGTCATCACAGTGAGCCACCAGCGGTATGCCAGAGGTTCATGCCGATACTGCTGCTTAGGTGTCAGCATTGCCGCGGTCGCCCTCAACTGCCCGGCGAGTAGCTGGGAAGTAGGTAAGAAAGCAGCTCCGATGATGTGCGGTGCCTTGCAGGAGGGGTTGACCGGCTCATCCAAAGAATGGTGCGGCTAGGTGTCATCAATGTCCGGGCATCAGCAGCCAGTCCAAGCAAACTTCAGATGACTGTCTTGGGGAGCAACAGCCTTCGGGCAAGGTGACACTGTCCTGCATCCTAGGTAAGCCACATTGTCCTGGCAATTGGCGATTATGAAGCACCAGCTGCGACCCCGAATGCCCTTCACTTTTTGACGTATTATGCGGCTCTCGAGGGGGGCGGGCGAATCGAGGTTGTGGTTCTGTATACGGCCCTCGCGTATCCGTCGTGCACCGCCTAGTAATTCTTCACCGGCTGCTGATCCTAATTGGATCCGGTGACTAATGAGCATGATAATGGGACCGTCTTCCTTGTCGTTAGGTGGCTCTGCCACCGGGAGCGTTAGACCCAGATGCTTGTGGCCTGGGGGATGCCTGGTGCCTGGTTTGTTTTTGAACCCCAAGTCGTACCATACCATACCATACCATACACCTCCCGCGATGCAAGTCTGTGGCTGTTCTCTTGGTGATGACTGATCCGAGCCCGGGAATCCGGGGAAAGGCCCAGTTTCCTGGGTGCCGTGTTCTCTTCTGCGGCTCAGTTGGGGCGCTGACCGTCAGAATGCATGTTGGACTGAGCATCACAGCTGTCACGAGCTGTTGGATAGACCGAGAATGACGGCATTGACGGTTTCTGGCTTGGGACGACAGGAGCGACAACCTTAAGAGAGTAAAACCTGCTCGGTGTATGGTCACAGGGCTGGACTCGACGAAAAGGATTTCCCAGATGCCAGGTTCAGACGCATCATGCCGTGAAACTTATGGGTACTTGCGACGGAAAAGTTGAGATGAAATCCACAGGTGGGCGTGAAACAAAACTGCTGTCTGTGTGGTCCCGGATGCTGAGACATCTGGCCCGAGGTTCTACCCGGGCTTACCTTGGGCTGCTGGCAAGAACTCTGGAGCGTGATAGCGAAGGACTGACTCTTGGAGATGCCCGTTTGGGAAAGGAATGGGCAGATAGTGGCAGTGGTGATGATCCAAAGCGGCATCTGTAAGGTAAGATGCTGCTGATGTGCTGCCAGACTGGCATCTGCAGTGAGATCATCCACCACCTCACACCTCGGAGGGCAAGTCCAATGTACCTTACCCCGCCAAGCGCAGGACGAACACTTCCCGGGCAACCTCTGCACTTTCGGCTTCCTGGGTTGCATTGCATTGCCCCCAAAGAAAGCGAAGAGCTGAGCGGAAAAAGAGAGTAAAGAATTGGCATATGGGAGGCGTTGGGAACAAAGCACAGGTTAGCCCGTCGCACACAGGCCGGGGGGCGCCTGAGTCGCAGGTACTGGACGGTAAGCCGGGGCCGGGCTGCGCTCCCTGGCTCCCCCACTCTTTTCTCTTTCAATTGAGGACGGCCGTTGCCCATTGGTGCTGATGATGGTGGGCGATGGTGAGTGACAGAGTTGAGACTACTTTCTAGGCCATACTCGGTGCTGCCTGTCTGGAATTTGGATATCTACGCAGTTCAACAGAACATCAAACAACCGTTGACGCTCTCACACTGTGCAAAGGTGCTCGATCGCATTCTGTTTTAGCGGGGGCGGGCACACTTCTGAGGGATAGACGTCTTCTGACTGGCTGAGCGGGCGCGGGCTGGTGGAGTAAGGAGTCGCCTGGCTTAATATTGGATGTGCTCCTTTTTGTTAGCCTTGGCCCCTGGTCGGTTGTGTGTGGCACTTGCTCGCTGCTGGCCGCTCCGTTACTGCTGGAAAGCAAAGCAACCTGCACTGGCACTGGACTCAGGTTTCCCGCAACCACACCTCGCTATCCAACCAAGGTAGGGCCGCATCTTTCTCTCAATGGAAGCGAGCCGACTGCGATTCTAAATCCAACCTCGACCAGTCTCTCACCATCCACACTCTCTACACTTTCTCGACACCCTCCCCCCCCTGACCTCGAGACTTTGCCTTGCGCTTCCAGCTCGACGCTGGCACTCGTCCCCGTACAGCAGCATAACATCATCAGTTCCGTCCTCCTTTTCCCGGGCTCACCGGCTCTTTCCACCTGCCTCCTGCTTGCCAGCAACGAAGTCGACAGCGTCACGCGTTCGGCCCGTCGGTCACGCCCCAGTATCGTCACGGTCTGATTCCTTGTATTATTTGTTCTTTTTTGTGGTTTTCTCTGCTCCGACACCAGACACCGCATGTCTCGCGTTTGTTAGCCAACCTCGCGCGTTATTCCTTCCATGCCAACCGTGCACTCCTTCGCCGTCGCTCGCGGTTAACCCACCCCGTTCGAGAATCTACCTCTTACGACACGATCCGTCTACGACTCGTTCTTAGTCTGCGATCAACTAACGGCCGACCTCTCTGCCCGTTTGGCTTTCTCGGATCCTGCGAACCTTGCTCGCCATCATTGAGCACTCATTTGCGTCATCCTACCTGCTGCCGCTCACCGATCCTTCCACAGCAACCTCTGTTGCGCGAAGCTGATTGACGAGCCAAAGAAAGTTCTGAAGAGGACGAGGCTGGAGCAAACCACAGTCGCCCATATCTGAGTTTACATTTTGTCATTGGGAAATTGCCGACACGGGTCTGTCGCCACAGAAATCGCTCTTCGATCGGTCACAATACCCACATCCCGGGTGTAGCGGATTTTCTGCCATTTGCACTCTTTGTGCCTCTGGCATTCGGACCGCGACCACTGAATCTGCTGCTTCCCGACACCCGACTATAGGAGACACCTCTTCTGTGGCATTGGTTTGCAGGAAACACTGGGTCTCTTTTCACCAGACAGGAAAAACAAGCCAGAAAAAGGACCGCCGACCATAACAACAAAGCGTGCTGCTACACTCTCAATCGACCTCCGCAACTTCAAATCAGATTACGACTTTGAACTGGTTTTTATTCTGTCAACCTTCGCATCGCTACCGGTAGCGTAAGTAGCAGTCATCCAAGGCAATCGGCTTCTGGGTTTTCGAAGCGAAGTACCTCGGCCGATCTCTTGTCGGCTACACATCACCTGAACTGTTTCGATTGTCATTCTGCAGAGTTCAAGCTTAATGGACGGCCAGCCCACCGCGGCTGAAACCAAACATCTTTACCAGACCCATCCGTGGCCAGGTGTTGCGTCAAACTCGACAACTCCCCGGTTAACCACGGCCGCGGCGCCCGAATACTCACCGTACTACACCGACATTCTGCCCATCCTGTCCCAACACGTCTACCAGGGCAAACTGCTCCAGTACAACAAGCTTGTTTCGAGTGGTCGGGGTGGTGGAGGTGGGTTGCAAGCTCCCCCGCTCCCTCCTGTACTCTCGTCCGCATCGACCAAGACAACCACGCGGTCGAGATCATCTTCCAAGGTGTCGAACAAGGACAACACCCACAGCAAAACTGGTGCTCTGACCGGTCATGGGAGCAGACCAGCAAAGCCTTCAGACAACGCCGACCGCGCGCTTATAACATCAGGGAAGGATCAGACATCCAAAATGCCAGCCAAGAAGTCTTCAGAACAGCCCGCCACCAACGGTGTGCCAGTGCGTCCACCACCCCCTGCTAGCCAGAACGGTACTTCTCACCCTGCTCAATCGAGTTCGGTTCCTTCAACGCCACATCAGCACGCCCGCAAGTTCTCTTTCGAATCCCGAGAACCGTCACCAAATGCTACACAAAATCATTCCCCACGGTCAGCTTACTCAGAGACCAACGGAAATGTCCCCTCATTACGACCGCTTCCTCCTAGGTTAGGTGGTTGCCGCTTCGAGACTGCCGTTCCTCACTCTAGGCGGCGGATGCCGTACAACCTGGGGACCGATAGGTTAGAAAAGGGCGATCTCGACAGGATACCAAGCAGGTTATCCGAGGAAAATGAAAAAAGTCTGGAGACGGAGATAAATGGCTTGTTCAAGGTGTTATTGCCAACACAGGAGGTTGAAACAAAGCGGCAGAAGCTGGTTAACAAGTTAGAGAAGCTGTTCAATGACGAGTGGCCCGGGCACGATATCAAGGTGCACCTGTTTGGTTCGTCAGGCAACCTGCTGTGCTCTGACGATTCTGATGGTAAGTATCTCTGGGTTCCCTGACCGGCGCGAACCAGATATCTGACAAGACATTTACAGTTGATATTTGCATCACGACACCATGGAAAGGGTTGGAGCAGGTGTGTCTAATAGCGGATCTCCTCGACAGGCACGGAATGCAAGACGTGGTCTGCATTTCTGCGGCGAAGGTGCCAATCGTCAAGATTTGGGACCCCGAACTCAAACTGGCCTGCGACATGAACGTCAACAATACTCTGGCTCTGGAGAATACCCGCATGGTGCGGACGTATGTTAGTATCGACGAAAGAGTTCGACCTTTGGCCATGATTATCAAGTACTGGACGCGAAGGCGAATCGTCAATGACGCAGCCTTTGGGGGAACTCTGAGCTCGTATACCTGGATATGCATGATTATCGCGTTTCTCCAATTGCGAGACCCACCAGTATTACCAGCACTCCACCAACGACATAAGGAGAAGCTTACCAAAAGCGACGGCACTCGAAGTGAATTTGCTGACGACATTTCCAAGCTGGCGGGATTTGGTGCCAAGAACAAGGAGAGCTTGGCAGTCCTCTTGTTCCAGTTCTTCCGGTTCTACGCATACGAGTTTGACTATGACAAGTTTGCACTATCAATACGAGTCGGCAAGCTCCTCACCAAGACGGAGAAGAAGTGGCACATCGGCACCAACAACACTCTGTGCATTGAGGAGCCATTCAACATAATACGAAATCTTGGTAACACGGCCGATGACACCTCATTTCGCGGTCTCCATCTTGAGCTGAGGAGGGCTTTCGATCTCCTCGCGGAGGGCAAGTTTGCTGAGTGTTGGGAGCAGTACGTATACCCCAAGGAGGAAGAAAGAAGATGGGAAAAGCCGTCAGCGCCTCCAAGGCCCGTGCTTCTTAGGAGTGCCTCGCAACAGCAAACCAGGCCGCAACAGCGCAATAATTTCAACAACCGAAGTCAGAGGAATTATCAGCGCAACGGCAACCAGGGTAACCGCCGCGGCTCCAACCACCACGCCTACGAGCAGAGCATGCCTTTTGCGCAGGCCGGCATGCCCACGACGATGAATCCACAGGAATTGGTGTGGTATCAAGCTCAGAACCCCCAGCTCGGTGTTCCTCAGGAGATTCTGCAAACCTCGCTTAATGCACTTGCGCAACACGACCAGAACCTGAGGTTCCAGTTGTACACCCATGCCCAGCAAATCAACCAGCAACAGGCTCTTGCTCACGCCCAGCGAATGCAGGGTGGCTCTGGTTCAGACAGGTCCCGGACAAATTCCTTTGACAATCCACCATTAACGGCTCCAATTCGCCCAGAACTGATGTATGGTTACGGCTTTCCGATGCAGCCCCCGGCTTATTTCCACCCGGGCTTCACCACCTACCCTTCATCACCTGCTTCGCAGACATCGGCAGCCACTACCTCCAATGGAATGCCAGAATTCAGGAGAAACCTCCGTGAGACGGGCGTCTCCTCTGGCGGTGCACTTAGGTCGCAGTCCCAGCCAGCTTCGAGAGGCTCGATGACGGTCCAACAGGCCATGTCGGCAGCGGCAGCGTATACCGCGAGTCAAGCGCAAAATAACGTGGCATCTATCCCTCCGCGACAAGTCAATGGTGTTCCCGTGTCCAATTACACCCCCGATGAGCTATCCGAGACTGATTATGAGGACCCCAAGGCTGTGGCTGATTCACCAGAAGAGGATGCCGCGCGCTATACAGGGTATTATACCAACGGCCATGCCAGTCCCAACCGCAAGGTCAACGGATTTCCCAGCGGGACACCAGTGTTCAACACGCTGAACCAGAGCAGTCAAGGCCGCCGTCGGTTATCCACGGATCAAGGTCCCCAGGCTGTCCTGGATCGGAGAATGAAGCGAACATCGCGGTCACCTTCTCCCCTCGGGCATGCCCGGACTATCTCTGCTGGCATGTCGGCGCCGCTCCCATCGGCACCCTTCTCACAGACCAACGGGCAGTTGTCTGCGAAACCTCTTGTGGTCAATGGTTCGGTGCCCAAAATGGCTCAAGCATCAAGTTCCAACCGCTCGCCCCTTGGCGTCGAGACGACGTTGGCCGAGGATGTCCACCACAACAACCCGCTCTATATCCAGCAAGGTTCGAGCCCCAGCAACTCGTGGAACGACCAGTCCGTTTCCTATCCCGCCAGCTCTGTGGAGTCTGTTTCACTGGCCGTGCCTGATCGGCCCGTGATTGTGAACGGCTCGACAGCAAATAGGTCACCCTCCTCAGCCATGAACCACCACGATGCGTCGTTTCAGCAGCGGGTGGCCATGGCCGCTGTTCCTGCACACCTCTACTACTCGCCTATGGGCTACGACCCTAACAATATCCTGGGCTTGTCTCGCTTGAACACCCGTCAACTTGCGCCACTGGATCTAGCTACTAACGAGTACTCGGTTGCTCAAGACATGCCTCACCTTTCGCCAGTTTATGAGCACCGGACACCTTCCCCAACCGTCTTGCGGACTTTTGGCCCGCCAGTTGTCGCTCAGTCGCCACGAGGAAACCGGGATGTCCGCTCTGGGACGCATAAGACGCCACCAACGGGACCCTCTGCCAAGCAGCATGAAGGTACCAATCGGTCGCCGGTCTTGGAGCATCGTGCCAATGGGAGCTCGAGGGAGCCTGGTAACCCGCGTTCCGCTAAGAGCCCGTCTGATAGCTTCAGCAGCTGGCAGAAATCCAAGCCACGCAAGAAGGGGCCGTCCGACCTGAAGAATGCGACCAACGGCCTTGCCCAAAGCGAGCAATTGCCCAAGAACGAAGCCGATCGCAAGGGTGGCTGAGCAGCTAAACCATGGGAATGTTTGGCTGAAAGGGCGGGTGGGTTCACTCCTTTGACGGCTTGCTACATGCTCTGGAACGCGTATCGAGACAAGACGGAGCTTTCTTGGATACTTTCAGTCCAGGTCGAAGCGACCAAAGGTGAAGCTCTATATTGGACAGCTTGTTCAGGATCTCATCAGCGGAGCTGCATGCAGCATACATCTTATTTACTCGCACACTAGCCCACCTGGAGTTCGAAACTGTACCATATGTTATGATTACCCTATGTGAACGATGGCAACGAGCGGACCTGGAGGCAAGCGGTCTCTTTCTTATTACGAATCTCGAATGAGAGGGGAAACGGCCGTCGTATTACCGAAGTAGGAAGAGGTGACATCGACAAAGCGAGAAATGCATCCCATCAGCAGCCAACCGTCGACTGTCGTCTTTTTCGCTATCTAGCAGCGCTTTCTTTATGCGTATCCCTTTCGCATGTTTTGCGTGTCATGGGCTATAGATGGGGATTTCGGGTTCTCTGAGGAGACCTATCGGGCAGAGAAAGCGTGTTCATACCCCAATCGAGAACCAAAACGGGACGTGATCACCACGGCAATGGAATACCGGTTGGATTTTGCTATGGGTTTCAGAGGGTCATCAAGCATCCCGTGGGACTTATTTAATGTAACTGCTTTGTTCAGCCGTCTGAAAGAGGACGAAGAGGACAGGCAGGAACCACAGGGAAGAGGCATGAGAACCCTCAAGTTCTGGTATAGGGTTGGAGGACATCTGAAGACGAAAACGACACGAAAATTCTACAACGGCCCAATATCTTGAAGATGAAAAAGGGGGGAATGAAGATGGCTTGGTCAACAAAAAAAAAAGAGACGAGGAAGGATCATTTTGTGTTTATGCGTACACGGTCAAATGTGTCTCTTGTATTGATGGATGGCTGTTTGGTTCTTGTCTCAAGGTCATCACGGGTGAATAAGTGGGCTTTTTTTTATTAACACCCCTGTGTCGAATGAATGTTGTCAAGAAGAAGAAGAAGAAGACTTGCATTTTCCTGCTGTTTTTCATTCGCAAGAGGGCAAAGTGGGCATTTACATACATACGGGGCGTTTTTCTTTCACTCCTTTCTGTTGTCTTTTGTTATTGTTGTCTCATGGAACTTATAGTATACCAAAGGAATCAATGGAATGTAGCGAGCAAAATGGTTTTTTTCTTTTTTTTAGCGTTCTTTCTCTCTCTCTCTGGGTTCTCATGTGATACATGCTGTTCTTACATTGCAAATGATGGGTGAAGAGGGGGGATGAGTGGGCGTGACTTGTTACTTGGTGGCAGGCAATAGGGGCTGGCTGAAGTGTGTGGCATGATATTATGGTGATGGTCGGTTTTTTTTGTTTTCTGGAATATTACACAAAACGACAATGGACAAACGGGGAGGGGGGACATTCAACATTTGACGGGACACAATGGCCTCATAAGCACGCACACACACATACACACAAATTGCATCACCTCACAACATCACACATTGCGCTTTTCGGGATTGGAGATTGGGGATGGGGGTGGTGTTTTCTTTTGGTTTTATTGTGTGCGTTTGTTTCTATAGGGAGGGGTGTGTGTGTTCTTTTATATACGAGATACCAAATGGGCTGGGAGAGAGAGGTAGGGAAGGGAGTAGTGGAGGAGGGATTCGAAATGGGGTTAGAAATGGGAAGGGGGAAACAGGAACAGGAAATGTATACAAATGTATTAAAACCCACAGACCAAAAAAAATTAGAGAAAACCAATTTTCGAAAATTTGTGATTTGTTCTGGGGTTGTGTGAATAGATGGTTCATGGTTTACTATTTGGGAATAGGGGGGTATGTCGTCATTGAGAGACACTGTGATGGATGGGCTTCTTCCCCACGTCCCACACACGGACGGGGGGTTTACGAGCGGTTGAAGGTAGTGCAAGCAAGAGAGAGATAATTTCTTGTCTGCTGCCTTTTGGGGATGATGTTGCCGGTTGGTTCTATGGGGGGGGAGGGGAGCTGCCAGTTTAGAGGAAGCCAAGGGAAAAGGGGTTTGCTTGTCAGTTTCTTATCGAGGGGTTTTCCCCCCTATCGAAGGGGTGATGGAACATGCATGGAAGCTCTTTGCTTCTTGTTGCGTTGACACAGAAGCTAAAACACTTGGGACCTGCCGTTTTTGATCAGTTGAGGGGACTTGGTATTGCCTATCTCGCAACGATAGATGCTCCAGACTTCCATATCTAAAGGCAGGAACCCGATGCTGATGTGTCGTGATGTCCGAATGCACGCACGCACGGGATGAGCCATGCCGGTGCCGACGCGGGAGGGATGCAATTGGGAAGGAAAGAGGGGGGGGGGGGAAGAGAATGGTGGTGGGATGGACCCCCACCATCCATCCATCCATCCATCCATTCCATGTCACCCACGGTTTCTCAAGGAAATCAACGGCTTTTTATTTTTATTTTTGGGTGATCTGCGCCGGGAGTGTGGTGGATCAATGTCTGTGTCAAAAGCGCCAAGAATATTGATCCTCCAAGCGCTGTTTAAACTACCGGTTTGGTTTTACGGGGTTTCATGCGGTGGTGATCATGGCGGGAGGATCAATTCAGGCGTTTTTCCCGAGGTGGTGGATGGGACGACTGGTTTCCGGTTCTTGGCGATGTCACTGACCGATTGGCTCTCTCCTAGGATGGGTAGGGGAATAAAGACCAAATATGGAGGCTGATAATGAAGGGTACGGTTGCTGGGCGGTAGAAAGCGAGGCGGGCAAAGTCTAACCTGCCGTCCATCGTCAAAGAGACGTGGCTACGGGTGACACAAAGGTTCGTACGAATCTTGATTGTGAACATGATTCGAGGGGCTGGCTGATTCATCAGGCCAAAAAAGCTGGAATGTACCGATATTAGTCGACAATGGGAGGCGATACAGCTTCATTGACATCACGATAAGGGCAGACAAATCTAGAAAGTGAACCCGAGGACTTGAACGGGACGGGAGATGCCGTTTGACCTCGTGATGTTCATGACCAACTCTTTGTTCTATTACACCCACGAGCTTGCCGGGCGAGATTTTTGTTGCATCGTGAGAAAAGACATGAGCGTACGTTGGCCGTTATTTTACACATATGTCTTTCGCCTTGCCCAGTCACTCAGCCCATTCTTTGTTGTCGAACGTACTGAAGCTAATCGGCTGAATTATACTGACAAGGTCCTGTCATTGTCTCGGTACACAGCCAGTAATAAGGCGTTTCCGAGTCTCAGCCGACTTCAAAGCACCCCAATCTTGGTTAGGCTGGCAAAAGACGTGTTATAAATTTGTAAGACTAATGAGACGTTCCAGTCTCAAGACAAGTAAAATGATGACAAGTAAAGATGTAACAATAACTGTTGCTAAAATAGGTATCAATATTCCTCCAAACCGGCCCTCCAAGTCCAACGATTTCCACCTTCAAAGAAATACCCTCAAACCGCCCAGTAAACCTCCACCTTTACCGACGAGATATTATTGATCCACCCCCCAAACCTCGTCTTCCCCCACACAGTCACCACATCCCCAATCCTCATGTTCCTCACAAACTCCCCGTTCCCCGTGCGCTCCCCCCTTCCAACATCATGTAGCTTCTTCGCCGCCACCTCGTCCTCGAGATCCATCTCATCATCGTAATTCCACTCCACCACATGCGTGATGTATTCCCTTTCCGTCAACTTGTTGCACTGGATCTTGACGTGCTCTTGGGGAAGCAGAGAATGGTCAAATTTGAACTCATTGTTTTGCGGGTTCACCACGACCTCGGGAATCACAGTGGCCAGGTCCTCGAGGTTCATTGATGGTTGCTGCTGGTCGTCGTCCTCGTCTTTCGCCTGTTTCTGGACCGGGTCATCTGATTCACATGGTTGTGGCGGGTCAGGTAGCTGGTTCTTGCACCACCTTTCCAGCCCAGCTTCGAACCACGTCCAGGAGCCGTTGTAGGTATCTTGATTCTCAAGTTCGCCGCCCCAGCCTTGGTCTTTGGATCGTATGGTGAAAACGATCCGGCGGCAGGGCTGGGCGAGGAGATTGATTGGAGATTTGGCCAGTCTTTGGAAGCTCGCGGTGGGATATCCCTCTCCAGGAGGCTGTGGATGGATCGTCTTGGTATAGCTTGTTGAGTCGGTTCCCCAGTCTGGAAAGCCTAGCGGTGGTGTGCGAAGCTGGAGCGGGAGATTAGTAACGATTGTGGCATATCAGGAACGCTACCTTGACTTACTAAGAACTGGTTCTCTCTGCTCCCGCCGCTCCATACTTGTTTTGGGCGTTCATCTCCCCATGTCACCTCGGCGGTAACGTGCGGCCAGTACTCGGCGAGCTCCACAATGCTGTCCACGAGTTCCGCAGGGATCTGGAGTCCTTTCACCAGCATGACCTTGACGACAATAACGTCGGTGATGCTAGGCTTGTATACCCCTTCGGCGTCCATCTTTCCTGTGGTAGGGTCCTTTGCAGTTGTACCTTCGGCCGGCGTATCTGCGGAGTTTGGATGAGGCCGGATGGGCAGTACAGGAGGCAGGATGCTGGTCAATATGTTGCTCACGGCGTTCCACATGTTGGACACTGGTTCCAGCTGATTCAAAGTTTTGATTGAGAGGCAGCAGAAGTAGCGGGGTTGTTGCCTGGTTGTTGATGTTTACGGTGCGTGCTCAAGTGGAGTGATATGTAGCTAAGGTACCTTGGGGTACTTGACTTGGGCAAGAACAGGTCTAAGATGGCAAGAAGGGAGGGGTTCTTCGGGAATGCAAAGACGGGATACGACGCGTGTTATAATATTTCTTCAGATTTTTGAGACCTAACGTAGGCCTGATGGCAGTGCAGCCTGTAAGACAAGACCGTTGCTCAGATGTGCGTATTGGAGGAGCTCAACGGAGGAGGCATCTAGAACCTCGGGGTGCTGGACAACGTCATTGGCGGGATGGCACCTGTGACATCACTCCCCCGATAAGATAACAACGGCAGTCCAGGGTTCTGTATAGGTCAACACCTCGGGGTGTGCCAAGGCTTACCCCACGAAAACCCCTGGATGCACGTGAAAGCACGTAATGCTGCCCCCATGCAACAATTCGCTAGATTCGATGTCGAGCTCGAACAAAATGGACATCAAGGGCGCCGGCAACGGCAGCCCACGGCATTGATAATCAAGATCTCCACCATGATTTCAAAGTCGCCGTCCGATCTCGAAATCGAAATATACCACTTCTCACCAGCCATTGACTGAGGCTCTCTGCCAGGCCACCAGAAGTAGAAATATATACAGAACAGTCATGAAGTCGCGAACCAGAGTGACATCCAGTCTCCGACAAGCTTCGGCCGCCCTCACCCGCGCCGCCGGTAGCAGCCCCGCGGCACCCCTCTGTCAAAATGCGGCGACCACATTACCTGCCCCGGCTACGGGTATGCGACCCTTGATAACATCAGCTGCGACCTCCCGTCCCGCGGCGGCGCAAGCTCAACGGCGTCACCTCCACGACCAGGCCCCGCGCCGCAGCGGCGCCCCCTCCAACCCCGCCATGTCCTTCCCCTGCGTCGACGCCCTCGAGTCCCGCTCCGCTACCCTCCGGCAACAAGCCGCCGCCTCCGCTTCCCAGTCCCGTACAGATTCCACCTCGTCCGGCCCCGAACCATCCTACACCGTAGGCGCAACCCAAATATTCCACTCCACCTCCCCCCTCCTCCTCGACCATGGCGGCCAGCTCGTCGAATTCGACATTGCCTACGAGACCTGGGGTGAAATGAACGCCGACCGCTCCAACGTCATCCTCCTTCACACCGGCCTCTCGGCCTCCTCCCACGCCCACTCCACCGCCGCCAACCCCCAACCAGGCTGGTGGGAGAAGTTCATCGGTCCAGGACTGGCCCTAGACACCAGCAAGTACTTTGTCATCTGCACAAACGTCCTCGGCGGGTGCTATGGCTCTACCGGCCCCAGCAGCATCGACCCCTCGGACGGCAAACGCTACGCCACCCGCTTTCCCCTCCTGACCATAAC
Organism: Cercophora samala; assembly: GCA_030512305.1. Lineage (NCBI taxonomy): Eukaryota > Fungi > Ascomycota > Sordariomycetes > Sordariales > Lasiosphaeriaceae > Cercophora > Cercophora samala. The sequence goes on along the minus strand of JAULSY010000023.1, from coordinate 94,812 downwards.
CGACATGGTGCGAGCGCAGTTCCGCCTGCTGGATCACCTGGGGGTGGACAAGCTGCACGCCAGCGTCGGGTCCAGCATGGGCGGAATGCAGTCCCTCGCCGCGGCGGTGGCCTTTCCCGAGCGGGTGGGGAGGATCGTCTCCATCTCGGCCTGCGCGAGGTCGCACCCCTACAGCATCGCCATGCGGTACGTCCAGCGCAAGGCGATCCTGAACGACCCCAACTGGAACAGGGGGTACTACTACGGCCAGATCCCCCCGCACGTCGGCATGAAGCTCGCCCGGGAGATCGCCACCATCACGTACCGGAGCGGCCCCGAGTGGGAGCAGCGGTTTGGGAGGAGGAGGGCGGACAAGGACAAGCCGCCCGCGCTGTGTCCCGACTTTTTGGTGGAGACGTACCTGGACCACGCGGGGGAGAAGTTTTGTCTGACGTACGACCCGAACAGTCTGATTTATGTGAGCAAGGCGATGGATTTGTTTGACTTGGGGAGGGAGAACCAGGTGGCGATCAAGACGAAGAGGGCGGAGAGGGAGAAGGCTTTGAGGGAAGGGGGGAAGGAGGGGCAAGGGTATGATCAGGACGCGTGCAGCTTGACGCTGCCGGATACGCCGTACGAGGAGCAGCCGGAGGAGCATCATGAGGAGTTTGAGAGGGACGGGCTCGGATTTGGGGGTGGGAACCCGGCTGGTGGTGGGGGGAGCAGTTATTCGGGGCCGGGGCAGAAGCCGCCGGCGGATTTGGTGGCGGGGTTGGCGGTGCTGTGGGATCATCCGGTGCTGGTGATGGGGGTGGCGAGCGATATTTTGTTTCCGGCGTGGCAGCAGAGGGAGATTGCGGAGGCGCTGAAGATGGCGGGGAATAGGAACGTGGCGCACTATGAGCTGAGTGAGGAGCAGAGCTTGTTTGGGCACGATACGTTTTTGTTGGATGTGAAGAATGTGGGGGGGATGGTGAGGAATTTCTTGGGGTAATTATTCAACTAGTGTAAGATATAGAGAGGTAAAAAGGGAGTTGGTGGGGTGGTGGTCGTTTGATATATATTTAGCAGGCAAAAGCAAATGACACTTGATACAGATTCAAATTTTTCATTCTTTTGGGTCTCCGAAAATAGAGTCCATGACATGCTGATAATGATGGTGATGATGATGACCTCCTCTTTCTTTGGTATCCCAAATGGTCTTTCTTCCAAGCCAAACCCTAGGTTTCACCCTGTCATCACAAAAAAAAGGGGGGTTTGATACAACAAGTATTTACACGAAATTTACACAATGCAAAAAAAGAAAACATAAACGAGCGTCTGTCTCGAGGTCTTAGATAAACCCCGTCCCAAAGCTATCCACCATCCTGTGCTGGCCCTGTCCCGTCCCATGGCTCGTCCCCGGCCTCCTCACCTCCCTGATACTCGGCCCCCTCGCCACGCCTATCCCCATGAAGCTCAGCCTGTTCTCGTCTTTCACCTCTTCCGGAAACTGGGAGATCAGCTGGGGGGAGGCCTGCAGGCCCCCGTTCAGGAAAGTGTTGTTATTGTTGTACCCCGCTGACGTCGAAGGACGGCCGTCGTTGACGGCGATCATGGGGGGCGCCGAGTGTAATGGCGGGGTGAGGGTGCCAAAGGTGGGATCCCGGGAGGAAGCCTCGGGGGAAAAGTTGAACTTGAGCTTGAGCGGAGGGGGCACGTTGGGGCGGGTGAACTTGGGGAGGTCTATTCCCTCTTCCGAGGGCGATGGTTCGGATAGTACGGCAGAAGGGGGAGAGGCAATGGCTACGCCTGGGGCAAAAGCGGATTCGGTGGTGGGTGAGCTGAGGTGCCAGTGGGAGGAGTCGGGGGTTAAGGGGCCGGCGATGGTGGTGCCAAAGTCGAATTGGAAGCCGGTGTCGATGAAGGGGATTGGCTTGAGGGGTTCGACTGGTGAAACAATGGCGGTGGATGTGGTGGTAGTGGGGGCGAGGATGGGGAGGCTGGGTTTTGTTTTGAGGGGGGTGGTAGATCGGGAAGGGGGTGAGTTGTTGGCCGTGTGGAAGCTGAGAATGCTGTTGTTGTCTGTTGGGCTGGTGAGGGTGGCGGATGCTGGGGTTGGGGCACGAGCGCGGGGGGAGCTCAGCTGGCCGCTGGAAACACCATATTCGTCGAGGCCTGGGCGTCTGGGTCTTTGTCCCAACTTGGGAGCCCGAATAGGGCTACCGGGAGACCGGACCGGGCTTGTAACAGCAGCTGCCACGGAAGGAGGTAAAGGAGAAGGGATTCGCAATGGGGCAGGTTGAATAGACAAGATTGGTTCATCATTGTCGTCTTCATCGTCCTTCATGTCAGGCATGTCACTGCTGTAGCAACTACTTGCGGTGCTGATTCTGTGGTTGATGGGCGCCGGTGCCAGGTTGGTGGGTCTTGGTTTCAGAACGTGTTGAGAAAGGATTGTCTTTTCTAGCTCCTCGATCTTCATGGACAAGCTCTGTTCGGTATGATGAATTGCAGTGAGAGTATTCCGCTTCGCACTGACATCTCGGATAACAGGCGGAGTGGCAAGCTGGTCCAGAAACTCATCACCAACAGATGATCTCGCAGTTGATGGTGTGGGGGAGGTAAGCGTTGCAATAAGGGGTGGTGACCTTCTGACTTCAGTTATGGGTGTTGGAAGCTCAGGGGCAGCATCGACCTGTGGACTTGAGACAACCGTGGCATTGGCCTGTGGGCGAGAGGCAAAAGTGGTATTGACTTGCGGGCGAGGAACCGGGCCCGGTCCAGGACGAGGACTCATCCCGGATGTAAGTTGATGAGGACCAAGACCATTGTTCCCAGGCATACGTCTGGGGCTTTCTGATCGAAACTCGTTATTTCCCCTGAACCTTGGGCCAGGGCTCTCTGAGCGAGGTCCATTATTCCCCATAAACCGTGGCCCGGGACTTTCTGAGCGCCCTCCATTGCCCATTGGCCTGCGCGCGGGGCTTTCGGATCGGAAGTGCCCTGGCGCCATCGGCCTGCGCATGGGACTCTCGGATCGTGGTCCGTGGAAGCCGGGACCTCTCGGTCCAGCGCCTGGGGGACCTCTCGGTCCAGCGCCTGGAGGACCATTCCTCGGCCCAGGAGGAGGACGATAAGGGCCGGCATTTATCGGGGGAGAATTGCGTTGTTGGGGACCATGGAGATGAGGGCTTTGGGGCCCGCTATGCTGAAGATGTCTTTGGGGAGCAGGCTCGTTTCGGGGGCCGGGAGGCGAGCTCCGAGGGCCTTGGGAAGGACCGTTCTGGTTGGGACCCTGGCCAGCCTTCATAGGGAATCCTCCCCGGGATGCCTCAGTTGGGCTGTGGTTTGGACTGTATGGAGGAGTGTTGGTCTGTTGTGGCCCTCTAGCTTCATTAGGTCCTCGTGGTCTTTGACGTGGTCCCTGACCAGGGGGCTGGGGAAGACACTGGGTAGGAGGGCCGGTGGGAGGGGGACCTTGATGAATAGTAGGTGACTGACCTCCGGTTGGGCTGATGGGACTATCCTGGCGTAAACCACCTCGACTGCTGGGTCTCTGGTCAACGTTGCCCCGGAACATTGGCCCGGGCAAGGTTGGGCTGTTTTGTGGCCTGTCAAAAAAAGACAGCTGATGTTGTCTCTCAACTGGCGATTTTGGCAGCATGGACTCGTTTGACTTTTGTCTCTCCAGCCTCTCCAATTCCAGCCGCGCTGTCTCCTTTTTCTTCTCCAACTCCCGCTTCTTCTCCTTTTCCTTTGCGCTTTCTTCCTCTTGCCTCTTCACCGAGGCCATAACCGCGTCCACCATGTCGTCTGCCTCTTCGCCAAAGACGGAGCCCGCGTCAGACTTGGTTGGCGTCGGGGGAGGAAGCTCAATGCTGGATTGCGCCAGAGGGTGAATCTTCAACGGTGTCGGTGCTGTTGGTGCGCCTCTGGCAAAGTGAACATCCAAAGGATTAACCCAGGCCTTGGTCCTCCCGCTTGGCGTTCCTGGTCTTGAGCCCATTCTGGATGGGGGCCCCGAGCTGAAGTTTGGTGGGAGGGCTAGACTTGCCGAGGACCCGTTGGTCGCGCCGAACCGCCCACCCAAGTTCATGTCGGAGGCGTGAGTCTTCAAATCTGGTCGAAAGCTGGCCTGGCTGCCGCTGCGGGAGGCGGTGCCCAAGTCGAACATGCTGACGGCGGCAAGGTTGTGCGTCTCGGTGTATGGCCCCCTGACGCCTGCCTGGGGCGTTCCGGCTCCAGCGCGGGATACCGATCGGATGCTGCCTTCATTGAACACGCTCTTTTGATCCGTGTTGACTCCAAAGAATTGTCCCTCTCCAAGAGTGTTCTGATCGATACGTTTCGGCCTCTCAGGCTCCTTCGTAGCTTGCTTATTTTCCGCCTTCCTGTAGCATCAACGGTTGGCGGGTGTTTCTCCAGCATGGATGTCATAGCGACTCACTTTTTCTTGCCTCCAACTTTGAGGCCGAAGAAAGACACCATTTTCAAACAGTGATTATTGTTTAGACTAATACATTACTGAGCAAAGAAGAGTCAGGATGACGAAGTTCAAGAGGGGGTTCTTTCTGGCGAACCCACACTATAAAACAAAGCAATCCAATTGCTACCTCAGTCCGTCTGAGGTGCTACTCGGGGTCGGAATACGGCAGGGGCTGGAAACGTAACAACGCGTCGCTTGTGTAAATGCGGGCTTGTTCAACTTTCAGTCGTCTACTACGAAGCTCCCGGCATGGAAGCCCGAGCGCTTTTCGAGATCAAAGCCCGGAAAAGGGGCAGCGTGGGGTAAGTTCGGCCTGGGCGGTGACAGAGACTTTTGACGGTCCAAAACAAGTAAATGAACGACGGGTGGTGAGATGTTTGTAATGAGTGAGTGAGTGACACGGCATGTAAAACCAGCAAACGAGTGTTGTCAAGAGAAACAGGGCCGCCGACAGCAAGAGGGCGAGAAGAAAACAGAACAGAGAGAAAGCACCCAGACCGCAAGCTGAGGAGAGAGGAATGGAGAGGGGGTAGGAAATGGTCGCATATTTTTCACATTCAGGGACTGGGGCTACGCGCTGGTGGAGATGATTCGCACAAGATGGCAGCGCTAGCAGGAGAGCCCTGGCATGCTGGCGAACCAGGGGCCCCAGCAGCCGCTTTGGGGAGTCCAGTGCGGAAAGCCGGTTCTCTGGGCTTGTTCCATGGTGCAATGGGAACTCGCTGTGAGAGACAGGTCCGATAATATCACTTGGCACCTCCTAGAGGACTCCCGCTGGTGAGGCTTGTGTGGGTTCCAAAAGGAAGGAGATATGGTCGGCTATCGGACGGGTTATGCAGGGGAAGCGATAAGGAGATTGGTCCGTGGAGAGCTGGCCGTTGATGCATGGCTGCGGCGAGAGGGTTCAGGAGAAAGCTTTATATGACGTCCTTATAACGTCGTCGATATGGCTGTATGTATGCATAGTTAACGCAGGAAAACGTGGACACGACGCGACCTTACCAACGACCACGCGATCCGCTCACTCCCGCTGGTGAGGTTGTATTGGCAGCGGTTCACCACCCCTCCCGTGCCGTGCTTCCAAGGCGGGAGCAGCGGGGTGCAAGACAAAACCGTGGGTGGATTGGCAATCGCAATTATATCGGATCGTTGATCGACTTGAAGCAGCGTTTCAAGTTACACCCGACACCCGTACAGGAAGGACGACGTTGCACATGTCCGTCCTTCGCAGCAGCTGTCAACTTGAAGAAGAAGGAGAATCAATAGTTGATACCCGAGGCTGTCTGTGGGCGGCATATGGTCTGTGCTTGATATTACCGGTTACCTGCAGTTTGGCAGCTGTGGCTTGCTGAACACCACAAGCCCCTTGCAGGCTGCATACATATTCTCCTCGGCTCAATTGCTGCTTCCAAACTGACTCGGACTGCATAACGCATCTTTAGCCTCTTCTCTGCTAATGGAGAAGAAACTCATTTCTCCTTTGTCAACTATCGATCCAGATGAGGCCATATTTCAGCCCCAGTCCATGACTTTGCACGGGTTCGCAAAACGGCCAATTCCCGACAGATCGGGCCCTCTCCGATATCGTGGCGTCCTGGGTTCATCCTAGCTGCTATCAAGGCTATTTTGACAACACCTGGACGTTTGACTTGTTCTGGAAGCCTTTGAGTTCCGCTCCAGCTGAGGTGATCTCCCGGCGAATCGCGGTGGAACTTTTGGGAGATCTGATCGCATCGTATCTAGGCTCTCAGATCCACCAACGATGGCCGTCTCGGTAATCGAAAGATCCACAGAATCGCCGTAGAAGTCGCGATAAACATTCCGGCCGTGACGAGAGGAAGACCAACCCAAATACCTCCCAATTCGAGTCCAAGACTAAGACTCTTGGCCAGAAGCGGGCCGGCTGCCATCATCCCAATGTTCTCCATGAAGCCTACTAGAGCGTTGACGGTGCCAACATGATGTTCCTCCACCAAGCTGTTGAGGAGAGACCGAATCAAGGACGTGATCCCTGACCCAAGCGCATACCAGACCAGTCCCACGGAGAAAAGGACTCCGTTGGTCGCTCCAGCAATGATCAGGCATCCTGTTACCGTTGTAATACCGGACCATCGGCCCAGCCAGGTGTCCTTTTCCACTGCTGACATTCCGAGGTGTTGGAGGCAAAACCAGCTGGCAAAAGGCATCAGAACCAGGAGCGTAAACATGCTGAAAGCATTCCGGATCACAAGCTGAAACGACGCTCTACTCCAACTCCAATGATACCTCTCTGTGGCATATTGAAGCAAGATTTCGCCCACAAACCGACCGAGAATGACAAACGTCATGGATAAGATCAACAAAGCCACACTCTTGTTTCCAAGAATAAATCGCCAGACTTCTTCCAGTCCAGTCCTTGTCTTGTGTAAGAGCTGTTGCATGACTGATCTTCCGTCATCATTATCGTCTTCCGGAGTGGGTGCCGTATCCTTCTTGTCATGAAGGTGCAGCGTCTCCGGGAGAGCCATAATCAGCAGATTTGCGGCCCCTATAATGACCAAGGACGCCCATAGTGGAATCCACGGATCATTCACCATCATGATGCCCCCCAGCGGACCGGCGAGCATCTGCGAGCCCAAAAACAGGGCGTTTAGTTGCAGGAAAACGGTCGCGCGCCCGTCAACGGGGACAACGTCTGCCACGAAAGTGTAAAGCATGGCCACTAGAACGGCGCCGCCACCACCAATGCTGTGGACCGATCATGTTAGCCTCTATGTTTATTTCAACCTCAACTGAGCTTTGGATCAGACTCCAACAACAACTTACAGCTCTAGAGCCGACGACCACCAAAACCACCACAGAGGCACCACGTCCGAGAAGTAAACTACCACTTATATCAGCTCTCATACCGACTCCGTTCCGTCAAGGTAGGGGAACTCACAAATCAGATACATAAACCCAACACTCAGTAAACATCCAAACAGACTAAGCGCCAACACCGGCCGCCGCCCCCATTTATCTGACAATATCCCATATGGCACCGCGCCAATGAGACCAGGAATGCACTCAAATGTCTGCGCCCATCCTCTCAACATGGCAAGTTCAGACTGGACATCTGGAGACTTGCATATAGGGTCGTCTATAAGTGCAACTCCCCCCGCAAACTGTCTTATTGTCGAGAGCGGTAAACTGGGGTAATGCTGCCGGCAAATGATAGATTCCATGATGGCATTATTAGGGGCGACGGTGATGCCGACACCCAGTTCGATCAAGAAGAGGATGGTGAGCACAAGAATTATAACGCGGGGCCGGATGAGGTTGCGTCGTTGATCATTTTTTGAAATGGTGGCAGTAAGAGCGGGCTGGTCATGCTCGCCAATGCCGTGGCTGGGGCGAGGTGATGACGGTCTTGGTGAGCCGGCTAGGAGGGGGGTTTCCTCTGTTGTGGTGATGCTGGCTCTGTCGTCATCGTCGTTGGGTGCCATTTTTCACGGCGGGCAGCTGGCCGAGTCACTAACGAAAGAAAAAGAAGAAAATTGATGGAAAGTGATTGGAAAATGAATCAAATCAAAAGTGAGATAAATTCTAAGATGTAAAGAGATCGTGAATGATGAGAGAAGTTGAAACAAGCTTCATATGACGCGCAGCAAAAAAACCAAGGCACGGAGTTGCAAGGTAAAGGCGAGCGGCACGGCGGTTAATTATGTCCGCTGCTCTAAGGTAGTGTATTTCCGTCCGATACTTACGCTGAGCAACTGGAAACCGAAACAGGCAGGTAAGCGCACCTGGATGCCCATTTGAGCATTTCTTGCAATTAAATCCATGGATTGATTCGTAGAGAGTTGCGTGGTTGACCATGCAGTTTCATTTGCGGGATGCAGACGGAGGTTGCAATCAACGCGGCCTTGTCGCGGCTCCTGGAAACCCTAACCCACGTATAGCCTTACCAAGACATTCCAGAACATTGTTAAGAACTTTTTGACAGGGAGGAAAAAGATGTTTGGCTTTTCAGACGTTGTTGAGCCTCACTTCAAGCATCAGTCATGACCATGCACTAAAAACGCGAGGATGTTAGAAGTACCTTCCTTATCCAAGTGGCACAACAGCGAAGCTTGTAACGTGAAGCAATCACGATCACTGCAGGCATGTCACTTCAAACCAACCATTTTCAGCCTCACTTTTACACGCGTCAGGTAGAGTGTAAACCGGCATTCCCGTCATGATACTGCATGTGAGCTCTCAACAAATGGATGACGATAACAACGACGTACCATTGCTTGATTGCCATCCTCGATGAACGCAAACTGCACCCGATCCCCCCTTGCAGCTGCCCGGTGCCTCCAGCCGCTCATATGCCACATGACCAGCATCACAACCGTCGCTGGCATGCAAGAAGAAAAGCTTCAAAAACAGCCAGCACATCACACATGCCCTCACCCCCCCGTCCATCACCCATTGGCCAGAGCTGCAACACCGTGATCCATGCCATGTGGTACAGATACAGTTGAGTGGATCACAGCGGGAGCCTCCCCGAAGCTGCGGTGACCCCAGCTCCCGTCTCTTCCCCCTATCGGCTTTAGTGGAGCCCTAGCCGCAGAGGTGCCCAGATCACCCTTCACCTCGACTTACACACCGACATTGTCCACATTATCACCACAACACAACACCACCACCACCACAAAACACAAATACCCCCCAAAAATGATAGCAAAATCAGACGAGAGTTATTTCCCCCAAGTGCAATCCAAGATGGTTCTGGCACCAGAATTCGAGGCAAAAGTAATAGCCACCGAGCCACTTGTAAGCCCTCCCTTACCTAAGAAACAAAACCAAGATATCAGAACCATAAACCAACATGTCGTGTGCCATACAGCCAGAAAGTGAAGCGGTCTGGACCAAACTCGTCAAGTAAGCCCATCAACACTCCAACAACGTAGTATCTCTTTTTCCCACCATAACCTCGTCCTAACCCACCTACCCCTTCAAAGAAAAATCTACCTCGACCCCAAAGGCGTAACCCGCACCTGGGAATCCGCCGAGCGCCGAACCCGCCCCAAAGCAAGCGGCATCGACGGCGTAGGCATCGTCGCCATCCTCGAAAAGCCCACCGGCCCAGAAGTCGTCCTCCAAAAGCAATACCGCCCACCCCTAGACAAGATCGTCATCGAGCTCCCTGCGGGTCTCATCGATGAAGGGGAAACCGCCGAAGAAGCCGCCGTCAGAGAGCTAAAGGAGGAGACGGGGTATGTCTGCGAGGTAATAGAATCGTCTCCGGTCATGTTCAACGACCCCGGCTTCACAAACACCAACCTCAAGATGGTACATGTCAGCGTCGATATGAGCCTGCCTCAAAATCAGAATCTGGAGCCCGAGCTGGAGGAAAATGAGTTTATCGAGGTGTTTCATGTTAAACTCGTTGATCTGTGGGAAGAGTGTATCAGGCTCGAGGCAGAAGGGTATGCGATTGATGCTAGAATAGCCAATCTGGCAGAGGGAATCGAGATTGCAAAGAAGTTCAAGTTGTGAGGGAGATGACAAGGGTCGAATAAAAATAGTAATGTTAATCGAGGGATTCAGCAAGGAGTTCAGGCAGGTAGACAAAGGGTATAGCATCGATACAGATTGGGTATAACAATAGAGAATGGACCACAAAAAAAAAGCTGCCTCAAAAACTGCAAAAGATGGACGTACCAGGGTTCGAACCTGGGACCTTCTCATGGAGCATTATACCGTTCGAGTCCCTTTCACCTGTTTGGAGCTTCCAACAGCTGTAAGGATTTGAACATTATTTTGCAACTGAGACGTCTTACCACTAGACCATACGCCCGTTGGTTTTACTGTTGACCTCATCTCTGGATCTGCATCTTATAAGCTCAAGTCTGAAACAAGACGTACCGGCGATGACCCCATACCTCAACAACACCAGCTGCCAACACCGGCAACAGCACCAACTGTCAACAACAACAACAACACCACTCCTACCTCACGACCGCGTCTCATCGCGTCTCCATCACAACAACACACCCTCAAACCCTCCCCTCCCTCCTCAACCCCTCCCACAACGCCACCGCAGCCAGCGTCTTCCCATCCCTCCCCCCAACCCTCCACAAATCCCCCATCTTCACCAACCTCAAGCTGATCCTCTCCCCATGCTCCCTCAACCCTGTCAGCTTCCCCTCCCACTCCTTCAACGTCTCCCTCGACACCCTCCTCTCGTGCATAAAAATCGGTATAAACTCATCACACGCCCCCGGACTCGGATAAACCCCCTTCCCCAACCCCCCATCCTCCTCTCCCTCCCCCTCCCCACCACCCAACACCATCTCACTCAAATTCACCAACTCCTCCTCCCCAATCCTCATCCCCAGCTCCTCCTCCATCTCCTTCGCCGCCGTCCCCGCAAACTCCCCCTGCTCATCCACCATCCCCGCAGGCAACTCCACAAACTCCAGGCTCCCCGCCGCGATCCTCGGCTGCACCGTCAAGAGCACATACCTCTCCTCGCTCGCAGGCGAGGGGGGGGCATCATCATCATCATCATCATCCGGGATCAGCATCACCAACATGGCCACCGACGGCCCGCGGAGAAACACCGCCCCGGGGAGCCATTCATTTTTGTCGTTTCTGACGTCGGCCTGCAGCTTGAGGAAGCCGACTCTAGAGGAACCAAAGAGGTCAAAGGATTGGATTTTGACGGAGCGGAGGGTGTAGGGGGAGGGGGAGAAGGGGTGGGAGGGGGTGGATTGGGAGGAGAGGGAGTGGGTTAGGGTTGATAGCCATGACTGTGTGACGCATGTTAGAGGTTGTGGTAGGGATATAATATGGGGAGGAGGGGGGGGGGGGGCTTACAGTAAAAGGATGGAAGTTGAGGACTTGGTCCTGAGAGAGACCGTCGGGGATGGTGATGGGGATGGTGGGGTGGGAGGGGTGGTGGAAGGTCGACATTTTGTTTGCGTTGCCGTGGTAGTTGCTGTGATTTTGACGAGAGAGAAGGGGGGGGAAGAACGTGGGTGTGAGTTTGTTTCTTAAGGTCGAGAGCAGCAATGGGTTGGTTTTGTAGAGGATTGGAGGGAGAATGGTCATGATAATTAACAAGGCCCGCAAAAGTAGCAAACGCCAGCTGCTACGGCGCATCTGGCTAATTTCGCATTCCTGGCCAAACTTAGGATGGCATCTGCTCCTTCTTGTACAAATTGGGGGTTTGTTTGGGAGAGGATCTCGGGGGATGCCTGCCGGGAGCTGACGTCAAATGGACCCCTGGGCAGGCACGACGCGGGGCAACTGCAGGGGTAACAGTGTAAGTGCCGTGTGATATGTACCCTAACCCTTCCTCGTCTAACAACATGGTTGCAGTACAAGGGATCTGAAGAGACGAGGAAAGTGCTATTGACTTGTAGATTCTATGTAAATATTTTAATAATATGCACTGGTCCTTCTATGGCCTTGTATACTGTCGATTTGTTTTGTGTTGGTGAAAACAAGGCATGATAACGCCAAAACCCCCCATGCCGCGAATCTTTTCCATGTTGCTTTTCCTTTCCGACGCTGTGAAAATCATTCATTCTGAAGTATTGTATATGCCACAAAAAAAGTGAGAATCGACGCTCAAGCAACAACATTCCCATGAGCCCCCACCAGCTCAAGGTTATCCAGTGGCCTCCTCCTACTCGGTCTCCGCCCTAGCTCAGGAATGGGGAAATCCCCTTCCCCGTCGGTGCTTTTCTTCCCTTTCGTCAAACTCCCCACCCTCTTCAGCAACGAGCTCGTGCGGACAAGCCCTGTTGCGGTTCCTGGCCGAGACCCAGGTGAGTCGCTCCCACTCTCGTGTCTTCTGGCCCCTTCAGACCCACTGCCCTCATTTGGAACAACAACACTCATCACCGAGTCAGCACGAAGTGGCACTATTTGAACAACCGGAGTAGATGAACGGGGTGAAACTGAAGCTGAAGCTGAAGCTGGGCCGGGTTGTCCATCGGGTACTCTCTTCACCGCACCAACGAATAGGCTCCGCTCCCCGGACACTTCCTTGACGTAGTCTCGCTTTGTCTTCTTCCAGTGTCTCGTCTTGGCCGCCCAGGAAGCCATCTTGTCAAGCATGATGACTTTGGCGAGGGAACATCCCAGCTTCGCTGGAAACTGCGTAAGGGCTCGTTTGGCTCGTTGCCGGGTTGTCAACGGGGTCGCTGCTGGTGTAGGAGGCGCTGGTGGTGCCACAATTGGTGCGGTTGGAACAGTCGCCAGCGCAACAGGACTCGAAGGCGACGTGCTCGGGGTGCCATCAAGGGTCGCAGACGAGATGTCAGACGCGCTGTTGCTGCCTGTCGTGCTCCGCGCTCTCTTCCATGATACATAGTTCCGTCGGTGCTCGAATCGTTTCCCTTCCGCATATGACACCCATTGCTGTTGTAATTCTTGGCGTCGTATTGATTGAACACTGGGAATGGCTACGCTGTAGGTCTAGCTATGCGGTCAGACAAGTGTATTCACCACAATCAAGTAAGAGCTCGCCATACCGGTGGATCTCGTTGGGCTGCGGCGTGGTATGGTGGAGGCGGAGACAGGATGGTTGGGTATTCGGGCTCTGGGCTTCCATTATCGCTATCCTCGTCCATATGGTCTGCTGCGGTATCATTGGGGACATTCTGGGCATAAGGTGTGTATGTAGGAAGCGGGTCGTCCGCCATCGGCTGCTCTTCTCTTTCGCCCGGGGTATCGATATTAGTACTCCTAGGTTGGTGATGTGGCCGATTCGGGCCATGTCGTTCATCTGCCACTCTTCTTCGCGTCCTAGTTTCCATGACCGGCACCATCACTGGCGGTAGCTCCTCGACTGGCCCGTCAGCTGCCCATGCTTCCCTCTCGCTGTCGGCCAGCTGTTCGATCGCGTATGGGCCAGCATAGCGCAGCGTGCTTGCCATGGTAGAAGACCCGACTTCAAGTCGGACATCCGCAAAAGGAGAAGACGGTGGTATCCGTCCGGCCAGTCAGGGTGCTCTTAGCTAAACACCTTGCGGATGGCGCCACGACTCGTGTTGCGAATTGTGGAGAGAGAGAGAGATTTGACCATAGCCGACCGTCCCGTGCCACAAAGGCTTAGAGTCTCGTGAAGCCCACGCCGACGTTTTGTTGGCGGTACTGATTCTCATATACCTTCTTGACCTGCTTTCGTCGCCCAGCTCTGAGAAGCAACCACATTGCCATATTCGAAAGCTTACGACCAACCCCTCTGAACCCCGCACACCAGAGAATTATATCCCTCTAGGATCACGGAGCCTCGTCACATTTGGTTGGCTGGAGACATGGGCTGCCTTGGCTGCGAGTCTGACCTAAACTCCGGGGTATACAATTAATCATTCTGGCTTCGTTATGTACAATGCATCAAATCATGCCTCGTGTCATATCAACAAAAACAATGGCGGTCACATCATAAGCGATGGCTTTATTGCTCTTCTCCACCTCACCGGCTGTTCTCATCTTCACCATCACCCTCATCCACGACCACCACCACATAGCGTGTCGAAGTTGCCTCGGAAAACTCGGGCCCATCCTCCCCACTGTCCTCTGTCACCGAGACAGCGTGGTTACTATCGGTGCTATTCGAGACGATTTGAGTGGTTCCATCCACCGCATTGATCGCAACCGTGTGATGCCGATGACGCGCCAATAACTCTGGTGGCGCTGTCCCCTCAGCGAACACCACAACGTGGCGCTTCGGTCTCTCACTGCCGGCAACGACTGACCGCTCTTCGTCAATAACATACCTACTTCCAGCGGCTAACAGAGGATCGGTGGTCGGCGCGTGAGGAGCCTCTCTCATGACATAGCGTCGTTCAGGATGGGCTTGATTGCTGTTTTCCCTCGTTGGCGGCCGATTCGCCCCGAGCCCCCCAGGGCTGTCCTCCAGAGAGGCCTGAAAGCGAACCTGCCGGATCTGACCGCCCCTAGTCTCAACATCTCCTAATCCAGTTATCGTTGTGACTGAGGCGTTATCGACACTAAAGTGTCGACGGTGGCTGCGGTTCTTGCGGTTGCTAGGAGAGCCTGGGGTATCCGCAAAAGGCTTGTTCTTTTTGCCTCGGCTCAAGATACCTGGGCGTCGAGTAGGACTTTGATGGTCATTGGCCAGTAGAGGAGCTGCCTCTTCGTCTGTCGCAGGTTGTCCGCGATGTCGGCCTCCATCCGTGCCGGAACTACCGGGCGAGCCTTGTACAAAGATCACGCTCAGCACACCTGTGGTTGCAGCGACGAGCGCCAAAGACTGGACCAGGATCTGGAACCCCCATAACCAGCTGATGGAACCGGCAAACAGGGGTCCAACTAGTGCTCCCCAAGCAGCCGCAATATTTGGAAGACTAGATGCTTGAGCAGCCGCACTTGATGGGTCGTTGACCGCTGTAGGCCCCACCAAATTTGTGATCTCCCTGATCAAAGGATCACCGCACAGTCCGGTGGCAAAAGATATGGCAGAAAGAGTCAACAGCAATGGGTTTGCGAGAACGCCATGGTTGCCTTCTGTAGTTTGTCCCGTTGCCGAGACAAGCGAGAGGATACCAGGAACCGACGCCAAAAACCCAATGGATGTCAACCAACGAGCTGATCCAGGAATTCGAGCAGTGAAGGCGCCAGCCAAAAGACCCACTACCACAGCTGGAGCCGATAGCCAGACAAACATCAACCCAGCCCCTAACTCGGTCCAACCGAGTTTTTTGATTATTCGGAGAGGGAGAACCGTAGCAAAGGCAGTCGTCAGGACGTTGAGGACAAAGTACCCGTATACGGCTACCAACAGACGGAAGCTCCAGGTAGATGGTTCTGTGAGAATGGTAGAAGCGCTGCTCCTGTTCGACCTCATAGACGACACCGAAAGCGGGGACCTTGATCTTGATCTTTGCGGACGCATCCTGCTCTGAATAACGGGTGTGGCACTATCGAGCTCGGGGCTCATGGTGCCGTAGCCGCGAGATTCTGTTGTGGGAGCTGTTTCTGCACCGTTGTCGATGTCGGCATTCGCAGAGTTGAACTGGATCTTGGGTGTGATCGTAGCAGCGATGATGGTCAGCGAAAATGTGAAGGCGATTAGAGCATAGGCAAGGTAAAAGACCGATTCGGGGCCTTTGTACTGCGTGTAAAGAAAACCGGAAAGCACAGGTGCTCCGGTCAAGGCCAGGCTTTGAAGGAACGCAGGTGAGATCCAAGACAGGATTGGTGCCCGTTCATCGACAGCAATCGCTGTCGCCAACATGCCGGAGCAAGCACCTGTGGTTGCTGCGGAAGATATACCCTGAAGGGCTCGAGCAGCAATCAGAACATGAAGGCTGGCGGTGGACTGAATCAGCGCAAACGACGCTCCTGCAGACACAAGTCCTGCAAGCAAAATGACCCAGGTCAACGGTCCCTGTCGAGTGACGAAGGGCATCAAGGCTAGGTATCAACAGTCAGGCAAGCTCCAAGTGGTAGGTAGGGGCAAGAACGACCTACGGGAAACCACAGCGGCTGTTCCGCCAGCTGCGGCGAGGAACACAGCAATCCATACTTGGACTTTGTTTGACGATGTTAGTAACTGAAAGCATGCATTAAAGAGCTCCTGCATGCCACTTACTTTGCGCTGGTGGTACATTTGTCTTTTCTTCAATAATGGTAGGAACCAAGGGGACAAGCTAACAAACTGCGTCAGTGATGTTGTTCTTGGCATCGAAAGGTGACAATGATAAGCATACCAATCCCGTGAGAAAGACATCTGTGAAGGCGGCAAACTTTGCCAGAGAAACGAGAAAGAACATTTTGGCTGGGCCAGCGGTGGTTGTTCTTGGGGAATCCCGTGAAACAATTGTTGGCGTGGAGAAGGAGCCTGGGAAGTCCTCGGATGTTGGGATGGCTGGTGAAGGCAGTGCTGTAGTGGGTATATCGGTGGCAATGCCCGCATCGCCAAACCCGTCGGGAGCAGGGTCGTCTTCCATCTGATGATGAGGTTCGAGTTTCAGCGGTACCAGCGCATCGTCCCCCTTGTGTTCCCGTCGCGTGGAAGAAGCACCAGGATCGTCGTTGTTTTGGTGGCCATGACCTGCTGAGCGGTCTGAGACCGGGCTCTGGGCTCGGCTGGCCGGTGTAGATATTTGTGCCATGGACCTCACCTCACTGAGGCACCTCAGTCAATATTGCATGCCAACGCTCGCCTTTTAGCGGAGCATGATGACGAGGAAAAAGTCCAAATGACAAAAAACACTGGCACCTACAGCCTATTATCTCTCCAAAGGCTGGTTGTCAGCCGCCTCACTGAAGGGACTGGCAGGCAGATCTATCGCTGGAAATCAGGTGGGGGTTCCAGTTTGGCGAACCGCATCTGCTTCTCCAATCTCCCCCGCTTAAGCACTCCACCTCTCCCGCAGTTGGCGCCATCCCATTGGACAAACACCTGAGCAGCAGGCTGCCGGGCAGGGATGAGCTCTCGCCATCCGGCGCCAAGCTCTCTCACCATGTCCACTGCTGCTAACCAGGACAGGGCTCCCGAACCATGTTATCGTCGTTTTCAGGTTTGAGCTTCAAAAGATGCAACGAGGTTCGTCAGGATCCCGCGCCATTACGACCGTTGATAACCTCAGATCCACCGAGGAAGAGACCCTAAAGGACCCTTATGCCCCCCCCGCATGCCCCGCGTGCCCCTCGGCCCACACCGCTCAGGCCTTATGCTTCAACGACATCGCGGGGCACTGCAACCTCGACGCCCTTGTATTTTGGGACTTCCGTTTTAGGCGCTACCATTCGCCCCAAAACAGCGTCACATGCGTCTACTTGGCCAAGCTTACGTACTGCAAGCAGCATCAGGAGTCTTGGGTCTGTCTGGGCATCTTCCCCCGTCGCGACGACTTCATGACAGCCGCCATGGCCAGTGTGTTGCCCGAGAAGACATGAGATGGAGCTGACACCACCCCAGACAGAGTCTCCAGAGTCTACAGAGGAGTACTCCTACAGAGTCTATAGTAGGGCAGCATGATGCAGGTCCCAAACTCAAACTGTCCCACCATGCCGCCCGACAGGACACTCCGATCCCAAGTCGAAGTCTATTTTGTGGCACCTTTTGGTTCATGACGTGGTGTTGATGTTCTCTGACAAAAATGATCTGTCCAACCCCGATCTTGCAACGCTCCCTTTCGATATGCTGGGTCGTTACGAAAAACCAGCTTCGACATGGCCAACCTGATAGAGCTTTCGAGACAGTCGCCTAGTTCGCTCTCGCCGTGGGAACCATCCGTACTTCTCCAGCTGTGGAATCCAGATGCCCAAGGGTGGTCTTGCTTGGGATGGACACAAGCAGATCGTCGCTGTCGACGAGCCCTGAGCCAGGCCAGAAGGGACGCCATCATGAGAATTCTTCCCGACCTCAGCCTGTCTGATTCGAAGAATGCCGACCTGGAGACCAAATTTCTCAGCGAATTGAGTTACGAATGCCTGTGTCAAGATCACGGCGACGACGAAACTGCGCAAGCGTTGGTGGAGCAGTGGAAGACTGCTTTCCAGAAGGCTCGTTTTCAATATCAGAAGAGGGAGGCAACACCATCAAAGGCACCTTTGAGTAGGCCTTCTGCAAACCGGAACACTCAGCTTCGGTCACCGCTTCTGAGCTCTGGGGAATCCGAAGGAAAGGCAGTGGTCTCGCCTGAGAACCACCCGAAAAGCCCTACTATCATCAAAAAAGAAAGCTTCGTTGAGCAAACTGTGGAATGCCCGACACTTGCCGAGCGAAAAAGCCCTTTCTCTGTCTCCTCTCCAACAGAATCGACAGAGTCATCACGGAACTCAACTTCAATCAAGACCTCAAGTACAATGTCGGCCAAAAAGGACACCTCTAAATTAGACTTTCTTAGACTCTTCCCAGGATCGGCGTCTAGGTCGGCATCACCACCAACCGAGAGAACACCCCAAAAGTTCGACTTTTCGGCCCCCTTTACTGTCACAACACCAACCAAGTCGCCGGAAACCAGCAAGTCTACGCCCTCATTCGACTTTTCCCAACTCTTCCAAACCCCTGGCTCCAACAAGCCCACAGTTAACCCGCAGAAGGGTACACCTGCCCCCTCGTCCTTCTTCAGATTTGACCAGTCTATAACTCCCGGCACTTCCAGCACGGGAGGCAGATCGTACTCCTCGGTCCAAAGCCGCAGCAGTCACGGCAAGAATAGCCCCTCATTTGTCTTCTCCAGCTCATCGACCCCTTCCAGGCCCCCGGTTCACAACAAGCAAGAGCTTTCCAATGTCCCAGACTGTGTGGAGGCCTTTGAACAGCGCCAGAAACTTGAGTCTCAGCGGCAATGGCTCAGAAACTTGAGGGAGAGCGGTGTTGATAAGGTGCTAATGGAGACAGAAAGTGACATCTCAGGATTAGGGGAGAGCATCAAGAAGTTGAGGCTCCAGCTTCAAAAGGGTGGGTCACCGACGCTTACGCACAAGGAGGCCGAGGAAGTGGATGAGCGTTCGCATGCGGACTTGAAATGTGAGGACGGTGGCTCTGGCCAGGGTGGTGGGATCAAGAAGGAAGGCGGGGAGGCCGGGGGCATGTTTGACTTTTCGTGTCAGACGCCGAAGACTGCCGGTCCTGGGTTGGGTGCTGGGGGGCAGTCGAAGTTTGACTTTGTGTTTAGTTCCGGGGAGGGACCAAAGTAGGTTCATGTTCTTGTTGGAACTTCGAGGAGCTGACATGCAGCGTAATGACTTGAGATTGGTAGAAAAAATAGATGACAGAGCAAAGAACAAGAAAGTGGTTTAGCTGCGGCTGGGATCGAACCAGCGAAGTCCAATGCCTACACGAGGTAGATCATGGTGCATTCCCTCTCTGCCACGCAGCGTTCTTTTTCTTTTTTCTTGTTGCTGCTCAAATTAATTGCCTTTATGCTCTGGTCTTTCGAGGGGATTGGTTCATTTATATGTTGGCTGAAGGCTGGAATGACTGTTTTGGGCTCGGTGACTCACTTTGGTTGCCCCCTGCCTGACCTGATGACCGCCTCACACGCGGGACATACCTACCCAAAAGAGCATATCGATGAGTATGTAGAATCCGACATACCCGGGTAGGTACGTTGGATGGTTCCACAGCCAACCGACAACGCTTGCGTCATCGCTCGAGTCTCTTTTCCCCAACAAGTTCACCATCACCAAACTAACCTCACGTGCCTCACCACCACAGCCAGAAGAAATAAAAAACCATGTCCTCCACCAACTGTTACACCCAAGGCTACTCCCCCGCCACCCTCTCCTCCCACTCATCCCGCACCATCCACTCCGACGCGGCCTTTCTGATCCCCCACATCAAACCCACCGACCGCATCCTCGACGTCGGCTGCGGCCCGGGGACCATCACCATCGGCTTCGGACAGCTGGCCCCCCAAGGAAGGGTATGGGGCATCGACATCTCTGATCACGTCCTCGACCAGGCGCGGTCCCTGGTGGCAAACAACCGGGACTTGGACCATGTGACTTTTCACAAAGGGGATGTCCTCACGCCTGGGGGGTTGAAGCTCAATGATGGGGAGGTGGTGAAGGAAGGCACGTTTGATGTCGTTTTTAGCAGTCAGTTGTTTCCTCATTTGGGGACGCCGGAGATGAGGGAGGGGGTGTTGAGGGAGATGAGGAGGTTGGTTAAGACTGGGGGCATCGTGGCTACGAGGGATGCGGCGGAGTTGGGGTTTTATCCCAAGGTGTATGGGCTGGATAGGTTGTGGACGGGGAATATGTTGAGGACGTTGAGAATGGGGAGGGCGGAGGGGGAGAGGGTGTTTCCTGGGGGGGAGATGCCGGGTTTGTATCATCGGGTTGGATTTAGAGAGGTGAAGGTTGGGGCTGGGACGACGGTGTATGGGAGTAGGGAGGAGAGGGCTTGGTTTGCGGGGAGGAATAGAGAGAAGTTGGCGGTGGGGGATCCGTATAGGGAGAGTTGGGTTAGGGCTGGGGTGGATGAAGGGGATATTGAAGAGGCTACGAGGGCGTTCAAGGCGTGGGAGGAGGATGATGGGGGTTGGTATGTAGCTACCCAGGCTGAGGTGTTGGGATGGAAGTGATTAATTCAGCAGAGAGAGTGTCCTTCCTCTACATCCTCTTGATCTCATGTGATCTCATGATTGCTAAGCACTCAGCTTTCAGCCTTGCATCACCACTGATGTAAAATATCACGACTGGTCTGAATTTGAACTTGGTTGTGTTGTGAATGCTGCGCTTGCCTCGATGTTCTTGCAATGTGAGACACGCAATCACCTCTCTCTGGATTGGATGAAGGTTCCCGATGTGGAGGCGGAAATCGGAAATAAGCCTTCCCCAACCCTGTAGTCGGTGGAAATCTGGGGTAAGGTCTAAATGGTGATGACCCACTGGTGATGGTCGTTTTTGGAGTCGTTGCACCTTGATGGCCAGCAGTGGCACCACCATGATGTCTTCCGCACGCCCATGCCTGCTGCAGGCATGCCACCTTCATCATGCCTCAGTGACCAAACCAACTCCATTCAATGCATATTTCATCACTCCTCAATACGGATAGATATCCCGTCTTGAAACTGCATCTCCCATCTCTCCCCAAATTCCCATTAAAACGGAGACAGCGGCTAGCCCCGTGCGGGGTGCGGGTCCCACTGCCGGGACACTGCCGGAAATGCGCCGCCGGCTGGGCTTGGCTCACGTTATGCCTCGCCTCGATCTTGGGGAGCTGAGGAGCATGCGTTGCAACCTCGGCTCAACCTAGTCCACCACCACCACCGCGTCGCTGTTTGTAGCCGCAGCCTCGGATAGTAAGTAGGCCTTCTACCGTATTATTTGATCATGAAGCTGTAGTTGTCACCACTGTCTTTTTTTTTGTTGCCGTGATTCTTTTTTGCTGCTTCGTTTTTTTACGTCATTGAGCAAGCGCGCGCGCTCGCCCTTTCTCATTGGTGTTATTCTCGCTACTCCTCAGTGACCCCAGCGCGCCGACCAGTCGCAAGTAGCGGTGGCGGGGGTATCGTTTACTTGAGTCGAGTCCCGGTCAGGTTTGGAGAGGGAGAGAAGGTTGAATATCAACATTATAAGGACAACAACAACTTTTGGATTATAGATTTTTGGTTTGCGCGCAAAAGCAGAAAAGAAGCAATTCACAATGGCAGGAAGAGTCCGTCACCCAATCGACATCCGCTCTTTGGAGCGATGGCTGAACAAGACCGTCCCTGAGATCGAGACGCCCCTTGAAGTCCACCAGGTAGGTAGCTCACCTCGATCATCACCACACTCAAATTTCCAAATTTCTAACAACCACGAAAAATAGTTCGGATTCGGCCAATCAAACCCCACCTACCAGCTCACCACCCCCTCGGGCGACCGCTACGTCCTCCGCAAGAAGCCCCCCGGAAAGCTCGTCTCCAAGACGGCCCACAAGGTCGAGCGCGAGTACCGCATCATCGCCGCCCTCTCCACCACCGACGTCCCCGTGCCCAGGGCCTACTGCCTCTGCGAGGATGACTCGGTCATCGGCACCCCCTTTTACATCATGGAGTTCCTCGACGGCCGCATCTTCGAGGACCCCGTCATCCCCAACGTCCTCCCCGACCACCGCCGCGCCATCTGGGCCGACGCCGTCCGCACCCTCGCCAAGCTCCACCGCATCGACCCAAAGACGGTCGGGCTCGAGAGCTTCGGCCGCCACGACGGCTTCTACAACCGGCAGATCGCCACCTGGAAGCAGATCTGCGGCGCCCAGGCCGCGGTGGAGGACGTCGACACAAAAGAGGAGGTCGGCCAGCTGCCCTTCTTCGACGAGCTCATGACCTTCTTCAGCGACGAGAGGGCCCAGCCGGCCGACAAGGGGACGCTGATCCACGGCGACTTCAAGATTGACAACCTCGTGTTCCACAAGACGGAGCCGAGGGTGATTGGGATTCTGGAGTATGACCCCCTTCTCCTCCCCCATCCTGCTGCTGCTGCTCCCTGCCGCCGCCATGCTAACAAGTGTTGCCGTACCAGCTGGGAGATGTCCACCATCGGGCACCCCCTCTCCGACCTGGCGAACCTGCTGACGCCGTACTACACCGCGTTTCTGGACCCGGCCCGGTCGGTGCACCTGCACCCTGGGTTCCTGCCGAGGGCCACGAGGGGCCTGCCGTCGAGGGAGGACTTGACCGAGTTGTACTTTGCCGTGTTGGAGCCCGAGTCGAGGGAGGAGGACAGGGCGGTGGTGGAGACGAGGAGGAGGGAGCTGCAGTGGGCGCAGGCGTTTAGCATCTTTAGGCTGGCGGCGATTTGCCAGGGGATTGCGGCCAGGTTGGCGAGGAGGCAGGCGAGTAGTGAGCAGGCCAAGAGGCACGGAGATGCGAGGACGCTGTTTGCCGAGTTTGCGTGGGAGCTGGCGCAGAGTAGTAAGGGGGCGGAGGCCCAGAGCAAGTTATAAGTGGTGGGATATGTACCTCGCATAATCTTGTTCAAGAGTTGGGGTAGTTGATATATGAATAAAGAACTCTTTGGGATCTACCACAACCAGATTACAGCTTTGGTAGATGTTGTTATAAGTTGTCTCAAAAATGGGGTATTAATGCGTAGATGACGCCGCTCCCTCTTCATAATATACGTAATGTGATTTCCATTCACCGTAGACCTTGTTGAATCATCGCTTGGTCTGCATCTATACACCTTCACGACATACATAAACATACAACCATCCCACACGACACCAAGCAAGTAATGAGAAGAGAGATTTTTATCTGTCTGCCCTGTTTCGCTAGCCTTTGCCCCTGGCTATCGCATTTTACAGATACGTTCCACAAATCTGAGCATCAGAGAGACAAGGATAAAAG
Source organism: Cercophora samala (assembly GCA_030512305.1). Taxonomy (NCBI): domain Eukaryota; kingdom Fungi; phylum Ascomycota; class Sordariomycetes; order Sordariales; family Lasiosphaeriaceae; genus Cercophora; species Cercophora samala. Next base: position 71,586 of record JAULSY010000023.1, on the reverse strand, counting down.
ACCGAATGACGACGCAAGGGTAACGAGTTATAGAAGAGAGGAGAGCCCAATGCATGAAACCAGATCCATCTCATCTCATCTCATCTAGCCACATCCCCCCCTTCCAAGTGATGATATCACCACCCCCGCTGCTCATCCCATCGTCCGCTTCTGGTCCGCTTATCCCATGCCCTCTGCCCGGTACAATCTCTTTCGTCCTCCGCTCTGCTTGTGCACTCACTTGCTGTCCATATTCTCTCCCCGCAAAATCTCATTCTTCCCGGACGCAAGCGCAGCCACCAAATCGCAAATCGCCGACGAATGTCAACGTAAAAAAAAAGCACAATATTCCATCATGAATTCACCTTTCCCTGAGAACCTTCATCCCATAAGCCATTCCATTTCATCATGAGGCAAAAAAAAAAAGGAAAGAAAAAACAAGAAAAACCAAGCACCAAGCCAAAACCAAATCCCCTTTCATTCTCTTTCCCGAAAAATGAAAAAAAAGCAGGCCATTTCTTTTTGAGCCGTGCTGATAAAGGCGAGACTCCAAATAAGCCATCCCATCCCCGCGTTGCGTCCTGTTTCCCTTGCCGGAAAAAAACGCCGTTCTTGTGTTAGCCCATGGGCCGCAATGATAAAATGTTCGAGGACAAAAGCGCCAAAGGAAGAAAACAGCCGCAAGAGAAGGAAAAACATAAAACATCAAAACTTGAGCTGCTCTGTTGTGCCGTCCTGTGATGCCTCCGGGAAAAAACACAAGTCTATACCCATTGTCTGTGAGGTGTGATTCGGAAAGCAGAAAAGGAGAAAATGAAAACGAAGAGGCGTGGTATAAATCAGCTCTGCAGAGGCATCATGGGGAAAAAAAGAAAAATGACCAAGTCGTGGGCTTGTCGCAAAAAAACAAAACACGGGTTTGGGTATTAAGGGCGAAGGAAAGAGAAGAAACCAAATCGAAAGAGCTGGTTCGGTGTCGGTAGCCGCGTTCCGCTCATTGCTCCCCCTCGCTGCCGCTGCCACTCCGACGTCGCTTGTGTGGTGGCTCACCCGCTGCCCCACGGGGATTCTGGGGCGCCTGAGGCGGCGGGTAGCCAAAGTCTCGCTCAAGATCCAGTAAGTCTGGCGTTGGTGACTGGAGTGGTCCAGGCGGCTGAGCAGGCTCCCTGACGGCCTGAGATTCAGGGCGAGAAGCTGACGGCGCAGAAGACGGTCCCAACATTTCTGCTCTAAACTGAGCCCCTGCCTCCGCAATCAAGTCGGCATTAGACTGCCCATCCCTCGTGGTCGAATACGTCGAGGTATTTTGGCCTCTTCTTGTGTTCGGGAGGGGCAGGAATGGCGGAGGGTAGCCCTGGTGGGTGAGCAACTGTGGATTGTGATCGAGTAACAAGGACGTGAAAGCAGACAGGTTGGGGCGGAGGATCGAAGGGCTCCTCAAAGAGTCGACCGGCGGAGGCGGCGCCGAATATCGAAACAGGCTACTGCTCGTAGTAACGGGGCGGCGGCGGAGGGTGCCTCTGCCCATGCTGCTGTTGCTGCCCGTATCCGGTTGGAGCTGCCCCCGCGCGCGAAACAGCCCAGTCAGCCCGACGGCACTTTCTTGGGTGAAGGGAACGAAAACAGAGGGACCGGGGAAGGGCATCTGTTGCTCACCACTTGCTCCTAGCGGTCCGTTTGGTTGAAACGCCCCCGCGGGAGCCGGACCAACTGAGCCAGGAAACCCGGCCATGCTTGGGAAAGCGCCATGGGGAGGTCCTGGGCGAGAGCCCGGGGTGTTGGTGAGGTTTGGGGCCGTGGGAGCGCCGTAACCACGGGCGCTACCGAAGCGAGGCCGAGTTCTCCGCATGTTTTCGGTCGAGGGGTCAGAGGGAGAGGGCCGGCGCTCTCCGGTCTGGGAACTCCTCGATGCCGGGAGAGGAACATAGGCGTTGACTCGCTCACCCTGGCTGTTGCGATATGTCAATGCTGCGATTTCTCCGGCTCTGTTAACAGCAGTTAGCACACCGGTCAACCATACCACAACCTCTCGACAAAGCATTTCAAAAAGCAGCGACTTACGTTCGAATGTAATGCTGAAGACTAGGGGGCATGGCAGGCTCCGATGGCACCTTGTCTCGGCAGTAAGGGCAGCTGTCCGACTCTTCGAACCATTTCTTGATGCAGTGGTCGCCGAAAATGTGCTTACATTTTGGGAGCCGAAGCGGAGCCTCGTTAATTCCCTCGGGACTCGTCACACCAAAGTCGTTGTAGCAAATTACACAGGCTGCCAGGCAAGTTAGCACCATCCAACCTGCACTGCCATCTTGAGGATACGACTACTTACTTCTCTCGGATGCTGCCAGCGTCTCCATGTCGACGCTCTGCAACGAGGTCAACGCCTTCTTGGACGCCACACGCTTGTTCGTCGACATCTGGCCACGAAGAAGCTGCTGCTGGCGGAGATGATTCTCGTCTGCCATGTATCCATGCCCATACTGGGTGGCAAAACGATATGCTTCGTCATCGTCGTCGGTTGGGCTGTAGTCCTCTTCGCTCTCGTCATAGTCGTCGCCGGCTGGTTGTTGGGGCAGCTCAGCCGCGGCACGGGCTCGACGAATCACACTTCGGCGCTGTTCACCAAGCGTACCGAACTGCCGATACATGGGCGAAATCGACTCGCCGCTGGGGAGATGGGGTCGGGGGTCGGGGAGCGGCAACTGACCGGACGCCATGGTGTTCCCAGGACCGCGGTTCGATTGCCTTGACGGCTCCCCTGAGCCATTCATCGGCTGGGGCAAGCCAGACGGTGCGGGGGCAGCTCCGGAGCTTGGTTCGGAAGACATGGAATTGCTCGCAGTATCCTGTGACGGCTGAGCGGGGGAAGAATCGCTCACGGGAGGGCGGTCGGTATTCATGGCTCCAGAAGACAGCGACTCTCGACTGGGTTGACTCTGGTAGTGCTGCTGGGTTTGGTTTTGGTTTGGCGCTTGAGGGAATGCCGGGGCTTGTGGCAAGCTCGGGTGACTATGGTGGTTCGGGATAGCTGGCGCCACCGAAAACCGGTGGAGGGCAGAAGGGTGGCGGTAGGGGAAGGAAAACGGCGGTGCCACGGCGGAATCGAGATGTGGAAGATTTTGGTTCGAGTGAAAGCCAGGTAGCACAGAATTAGACCCGTTAGGGTTTGTACTCCCTGCTCCTCCGGTGGGAAAGAATTGATCGGAGCCTGACGGCCTCAAGATTGACTGCAGCTGCAACGGAACCGAAAGGAGGGGGACGGCATGTGACGGGGGAGGACCGGGGGCGGGGGCCGGCCACTGAAAAGCGGGACTGGAGTTCTGCCCCGGGGATGACCAACCGGGGTATATCGGATCGAAGTGCGAGTGCGGGTGGGGATGAGAGAGCGAATGCGAGTGAGAGTGGGAGTGGGACTGGGGTTGAGAATGAGGCAGAGGTAGAGACAATGGGGGATTTTGAGTCTGTTGCTGCTGCTGTTGTTGCTGATGTTGTGGCTGTCCGTGGCCTGGCTGCTGAGGATGGTGGTGTGGCTGAAGGGAGAGGTTGCGGCTGTGGGACGACCGGGGTTGGCTTTGTCTGGATGAGTGGTACACAGAGTTTACGCCATGGTGATAATGCGGGTAAGAGGGGTGAAGATGAGGCAAGCCTGATGGCTGATGGTGCTGCTGTTCGTTGCGGAAATAGGGGCAGCCGCCCTGACCCTGTGGTGGCATACCTTGGAATCCGGAATGCGCTGCTGGATGGGCTGCTGGATGTGCGGGCGTCTGGGATGTTGGCACCTCGGCCTGGTGCATTTCATACTCCATTTGGTCCATCTCGTCCTGCTCAGTCACCCGAATGGTGGTTCTGATTGCGATTCACAACGGGTAGCTGCAGGAGATAGCCTATGGGAATGTGAGGCTGCCCGCAGTTTCCGCCGCCGATTTCTGGGTCCGCCGTTGATGTGCTTTTTTGTGGACGGGAGATGGTGATTTGTCTGGGTGCTCCTGACAAAGAAATAGAACGATGCTTCTGAGCTTGCTGCTTTCACTGCCCTCTACCGTGCCCTGGGCTACTCTGGTTCAAAAATGTGCTCCTGTTTTCAGCCGGGCGTTGGGAGAGTGGAATCTTGGGCTGATCCAGCAGTGGCCGAGAACCTCGATGGCCCGGGTTTACGTCTGGGGGAAGCTGGAGATTTGGCCCTCCGCCTTTGCATACGAAATTCTTGTCGACCGCAGAAAAATGGTTTCGGAGTAGTGTAAAAGCTCGTTGGCGATTGCTGCTCACGTTTGCCGTTGTGTTTCACCAGATATATTCGCCGAGGTCAGGCAATCGCTAGGGAAGGGGCGGGATTGTGGGCAGTTTCTACTCATGCAGCAGAAAAGCGCAATCAGCGTCTGCTCTCCAGCAAGTTCTTCCCATCACGCCCCTGCAAATCACAAGAGGAGGGGGGAAGGGGTGAATTGCTCTGGGTGCTCACTTATTCATTCAACACAAATCCCACGTATGAGGTGACAGCTAGGTTGAGCTCGAGTCTCCACACTGCTTGGTGCGTGCAGAGGACTGATAAGATCAGAGGGGATATACCGCTAATAAGCCGAGGCAGAGAGGATAGGGCGCTGAAGGCGTGAAGCGCAACAAGAGAGAGAAAAAAAAACTGTTCGGCTGTGTGTTGAGGCAAGGCAGTTGTCGGGAGGAGAGCAAAAGGGAGAAGAAAAGGAGCGGGCGGAACAGGCTGTTGGGGATGGTGTCGGTTTTGTATCATCAGAAGCAAGAAAGACCCGAAGCAGCATGGAGCCTGAGCATGGAACATGGGGGGCAGGGCGGAGCAAAAAAAGGCAAGGCACTTGTCCCGTCGAGCAAGTTCCAGTTCAAGCCCAAGTAGCCATCAGCTTTTAGCAAGACGAGCCCAGTCAAGTCCAAGTCAAGGCTGGCTGGATGGGCTTGGTCATGTCAGGTCAGGTCACCGAGTCACCAAGAGCCACCCGTAATCAATTCGTTTCTGGTCACTTGGTCACAGGCGGGACTGCAGAGCAGGCACTAGGAAGAGCACCTAACCTCGAGAAAAGCAGCAAAGCAGCAGAGCAGCAAGAGGGATCCTCGCTCGCTCGCAGGTCTCGCTCGCATCGGCATCCATCTTTGCCAGCCAGCCTGCCAGCCAGCCAGCCAGTCAAACCGGGGTCGTTGTTGGTGGACTGCAGCAGGTGGATCCTGTACCGTACACAGCGCTGCGTAAAAGACCGTCAAAGACATGGCCGACGGCACCCTCCCTTTTTTTGCAGGGGCCGCTTCTTTTTTCCCCTCCCTGATCCGTCCAGTCCAGCCAGCCAGCGCTTTGCTTTGCTGATGAGGGGCGGGGACAGACGGAGGAGGGGGTGAATGAGGGGCACAGGTAACCGTTTTCAAAGCCAAGGGCGTCGAGTGTACAGTGCCTAATGCCAGCCCGCCAGCTAATAAGCTACCCAGCAAACCACAAAACCTCCAGCCTGAAAGATGCAACACAAGTCTCAACAAAGCGGCGACCGGTAGCCTGGGCTGGACTGGACTGTGGTGGATGCGGGGATGCAGCATGCCCGTCCAAGGACCGAAAGTGAGCAAACTCGGAGAAAACGGACCATTGTCAGCATCAAGATTACGAACAAGACATGCTAGAGAAAAAAAAACCCATCAGAAGCACCTCAAGCGGTGGTAGCACTTCGGTCTCAAGTCCGGTACCGCTGACGTTGCGTGTGCGCGCGAGGTGGATGTGCTGGGCGGCTGGAGGTGTGCTGTGTGTTTTGTATGTATGTACATACATACAGTGTCACTAGACGCCTTTCAGGCTGCCTGGATTCTGTAGGAATACCTGGACCTAGGTAAACCTGGTTTCTGCCACATCACCTTTTCTGCCACCACCCCCAGGCTCAGGTTGAGCAACTCTTCGAACGGCCGACGGATGCGTTTCGTTTCGTGTGAGTACCGTATTGTGTGCGTGTGCGTGCGTGTGCGTGTGTGCAGCGCAGAGCATGTGTTGGCCCCCGCCGGGGTAAAAGTCCTCAAACTCACCTCAGAGAGAAAAGGAGTTATTAGGCTAGGAATGTGTTGCAAGGAATTGTTGCTTCCGAGCCACAGTATGTATTGCTGATGTCTGCTTTTTCTGCTTTTCTGCCTGTCCTGGTCCGGTTCCGTCTCTCTGCATCAGTGCTGCTCTGGTTGTCATGCAGTGGCTCCGAGGCTGGAAACTGCGGCGAACAAAGAACTTTTCTTCATTAAACCCCATACTCGGAGTTGATCTGTTCCAAAAAGTCCCTCGTATGGATGGATGCTGTGTTTACCGAAAATGGTATGCTGGTGTATTCCGTACAACCGCATCCACCCTCGAGAGATAATATGTCTCGTCTAGGCACAGGATGCAGACACCGGTCATCATCATCGTCGGCTTTCGTGGCTCCTGCTATGCCGCAACCCATCACCGCCAGGCAACGTGTCGCGAGCTAAGTCGCATTTTCCTCGGGCCTAGCCATCAAGCGATATATCGACGCCTGAATTATCGCTCTATGTACACTACGATATGTATACGCTGCCGCCCCTCCCCGCATTCGCCATTCAATTCCAACCATGGATCGCTTGCTTGCCCTTATTAGCTCTGGGCGCATATTGATCAACAGATTTTGAACCCGAACCTTTGCCTTTTTATTCTCGACAGGACACTCGACACTTCCTTCCTGCCTCCCGCCTCGCCTGCCCTTCCGGCTTATTGCTCCGGGTACGTACTGGGTTGGAGTTCGTCTTGGCAGAACCTTGTGCGTCTAGTATCCCTGCAGCAGGGATCTTATCTATTGGTCGGCGGACAGCCTCGATTCGAAGCTCAACACCTGATTCGCTTTCTCCCTTCCTAATCCTGGAGCTGATCATGTACCCCTGTTCAGGATGATGACATTCCATCTTATCAGCTTCGCCCGATCACTTACAAATGACGGCAATGCCCCGCTTCCAAAAGCTGTCTGAACCAAGCTCTCGACATCGAAAACTGGACCGGAAAACATGGCCTCGACCGTTTGTTTGGCTGCCAGGAGGGCGACGGGCGATGGGCGACGAGGGATGGGTTGGATGGTGTCCTGCACAGCGTCCGGTGATACTGGGCTAACTGCCACGCATGCCCAAGCTCTCGATGGTGAGCTGTGCTGCACTGGCGCGTCAGGTTTGATGCTCACGTTACCCCTCATCAACCCCTCCCCGTCCGTCCTGGTCCTTTGATGGGCCTGGAATGCCGACCACGACCAGCATCGACCACCATCGCCAACCCTCCCTGCAAGCCGACATGGGGAAAAAACTTGTGCCATTGGCCGGCCGATGGTGCAACTCCATGTTGCTCTTTTTGCGACGCATGTCTTTCGCTGAGAGCCCGTGGTCAAATAATAGCCTTCCCCCATGCTAGCCATGGCATAGGTAGATGGGATCCGCCTTGGGCAACACACACTCTTGACTCGCAAACACCCGGTCGACACGAGCAGTTAGCGACGTCGCACACACAACAGTCCTGCCACCAACATCCAGAGATGCAAATAGTCTCGGGATTGCTTATAATCGCAACCGTAGCGCCCTCTGTGGCCCAGCAACCCCCCCCCCCAACAACCATCCCCGACCCCCGACACCCAAGCCCCCATGCTGGAACCTCGATGTCCTTTTGGACCGCCCTTTGCCACTCGACACACTTATCACCACATCCTTGCAGCAAATAGCGCACCTCCGCACCATTGCGACCACCGTTTCGCAGCACCAAGCGCAATCCGCGCCCAAAGGGAAAAACGAGCGAAATGGACCGCCTGCCCGCCTGCCGCAGTGCATTCTATGTTGCTGGATGCCGACAGCAAATTCGTTCGGACCAAGGCAGATCACATCCATACGGATATCACATTTCGTCCCGTTGTATCCGCTCCGACCTTGACAAGTCAATCTTTTTTTCTCTCAGCACTGACCCCTCCCCGGTTCCCGTCCCTTTTTTGGTGAGTCCAACGAGAATATTATTTCCCAGCCACTCTTGGACAATTTTGTTGTACGCTGTTCAACCGGAGCAAGGGTCCTTCGGGGACGGTTGTACCCTTGTCCACAACTCCCTTTTGTCCAGATCGAAATATTTGCTGCATCATCTTTTGACTGATGTTTGCGCGTGTTTTTTGTTACTATGATGTTGAATTCCACCGTTTTCGCCGGTCCGGGGGCTTTTACGGAGCCTCAAGCGGGGGTAGTCACCGGACACGGCCCGGAAGCTCCGAATCTGTTGCCAAGCCGGACCGGGGGGGAGGGGGTCTACGTTTTTGCGCGCAAGAATCACCAGCACGGCCGCTCCGTGTAGCCGTCTTCACCTGCCATTGCACTGCATTAAGTTATCGTGATTTCCGTTTTCACGCACATTACTACACGGAGCTATCTCCGTCATTGTAACACGACTGCACCGTGCCGGAGGACAGAAATTTGTATTTGTTTCGCTATAGCCACGCAGTCATGACAGTCCAATCTAGCCGGTTGGGAAGTCGTAGATCTGGCATGATGAAATTCACGTCAATAACTAACACAGGGCTCTTCATAATGGCATTGTCCACGCCACGTACTTTTGGTTGGTTGACCAAATTTCTCTTTGTATAGGTAGCTAGATAGTCCTCATTATAGTCACTTGATCCCTGATCCCTATAATTCTGCAAAATCATGCCTTTACAACCTCCCGACGTCACCCGGAAGCCCCCTTGACAAAGTCAGCCAACCTCTTGATCCCCCTCCCTTTCCTCTTCAACTTTTTCAACGGCGACTTCGGCTCCTTGTCACCCCCCCTTTCCTCCTCCTCATCACCCGTCATCACCGACGAGATACTCTCCGGCTCCTCCACCACAGCCATCTTCTCCTTTCCCTTCCCCCTCCCCTCCTCCTCCTCCTCCTCCTTCTTCTTCTTCTCCTTGGCAGCAAGACGCTCCAGCCGTCCCTTCAACCACTCCTCCTCTGCCCGATCCGCCTCCTGCCTCCTCCTCCTGGCGTTCTGCATGTCATTCAGCATCTGCTCGACCTCTTTGCGGGTCGCCTCCTCGTCTTCGTCCTCTTCCGAGAGGGTTTCAAACACCGCCTCGTGGCTCTGGCCGCCGTCACCACCGGTGGCTTCGTCTCCGTCTACGCTTTGAATCTCCCAGTCTTCGTCTGACTTGTCCTGTTCGTGTGCGCTGTCGAGATGGGGCGTTTTCCTGGGGGAGGGTGCCGGTTGCTCAGACGAGTTGGTGGTGGCCGAGGCAGTGGTGTCCGTGGGGTTGTATAGGCTATAAACTCGGATGCCCTCGCCGAGTTGCTCGTTCTTCTGCTGGTCCGGATCTTGGTTGTAATACTGCCTTTCCTTTTGATGCCGGGTTTGATCCTTTTCTTGTGTGTGATCTTGCTTCTGGGCTGGGATTTGATCATGTCCCTGCCCTTGATTCTGAGCCAGATCTTGAGCTGCGTCTTGCTCACCCTCGCCGCCATCATTCCCCAAATTACCAGCACCCTCGTCGTTCTCAGAGATCACGCCCGTGTCAGGGTTGGCATCGGGGGTATACAAAGGTTCGTCAGGTGACGGTCTTGAGAACCTTAAAGGCGGCGGGCTAGGCGGCAGGCTGGGAACCGGACCGAGAGAGGAAAACCTTTGGGCGGCCTTCTTTGCTCTTTTGCTGGCAGACTTTGGCAACTCGTCTTGCTCTTCTTTGCTCAATCTCGACCTGGACATGCTCTGCCGTCTTGATGGGCCCTCCCCGGCCGGACCTCCCAATCCCGAATTCTTCCTTGCCGGTTTCGGCAGTTTATCATGCGGAGGCTGGGTGTGGAAAACATCCAAGACGACGTGGGGCCGCACGGTACCGTGTATAGTCGTTTGTTCTTTGACACCACCCTCTGGGTAACTTGGCGGCGCTTGGCTGGTATCTCTGGCTTTGCCCTTTTCCTTGCTCCTGCTTCTGTTTACCTTCACCGTCGACTCTCCCGATTGGCTTTCTGCATCGGCAACCTCATATGAACCGGACTTGACGTGAATTTTCGTCCTAGACCGGTGTTGATCCCCCCCGGCTGCAGGCCGCACAACTGGGGTTTCGTGTACGCCTTCTCCATCGATGACATACGCCTTGACTTTCTGAGGGTCGTCCTTGCTATTGAGGATGACCGTCAACTTGTGCCCCTTGAGGAGCTCTGGGGGGAAGCTGAACGCGGGTAAGCCCTTTTCGACATCGAAACTAGGCTTCTCATTCGCATTGTTTCTTTGACTGGTATCGTTGCCCTCGGGTTCCTGACTACTAGAAGTGTTGATCTCTTCAGGAATGACCCCATTGGTGGTACCAGTGGTATTATTCGGCTTGACATGGCTGCGTTCCGGCAGAACATCTACAGTGTGTCGCCTCCGTATCCCGGTGTTTGGGCCCGGACTGCCCCCATTCATGTTCGATGCATCGCCACTGGCATCTGTGGTATTAACCTCTGGCGTGGCAGGCTTCGGTTCTTTGCCGGATTTGTTTTCTTTTGTTTCAGGGGCCAGGCCATCATTCACAGGGGTCGAATTCTTGACTTGAGCTGTAGTAACAGGAACAGTAGGTTTTCCGGATGGTGGAGGGATCGACTGACGATTAGGCTCGTTTTTATCAATTTTCAGTCCTCCGGTAGTTCCCGGAAATAGCCACTGTGAAACTTTATCCGACCTTGTCTGTGATGCTGAAGTGTCCTCTTTCACGTTGATTGGTACTTCCCCGTCGTCACCAGTTGAAGGAGGAGGGCGGGGGTTTGCAAGATGTTGTGCATCCTCTTGCCATGTAGGTGGCCATCCAGCGACTTGAACATTCGGCCACACTCCGTCACGCACCATTGGTGGTTGGTTCATCTGATCCTCCCCTTTAGAGGGCATCCCAGGAGCTGGTGGCGGCGGTGGTGGTGGTGAGGGGGTATAGAAATCAAAGGGATTTGGTGCTCCGGGGATGTTAGAGGGCCCGGGTCCCTGTACCCAAGGGGATGTCCCAGCGTATGGAGTGACATTTTGATACATGGCATATGGATTCTGAGATTGTCCGTACGCGGTCGGGTAGTTGGAATATGGGTAGCTCTGATACGGGTTGCTGGGAGGCTGTTGACCGAAATCTTGATGGTTTAAAAATGGATTGTTGTGAACTGGGTAATTAGGGTTCGGGTACATGGGATATGGGTATCCTGCAGCTTGTTGTTGTCCAGAGATGAAGGGATTGTATCTCGGCATGTTGCCAACATCGTCACCAGGATTATCTGCTCCTGGCCTGTCGTCCGTTGGGTTGTGTAATGCTAGCATCGGCATTGGCACTGCTGAAGGAGCATCAAGTTGAAGCTTCTGTCTTGCGAAGTCGATGATGTAAGACGGAAGCTTTGGGCCACATGCATTGAAGGCTGTCTTCAGAAGTTCGGATGAGAGGTTTGCATTTTGAGAGGTAGGCTGCTGATTGTCCTCGCCAACACTGGGCTGGAGAAGTGTTTGCGCAGGAAGAACAGCGCTGGCCCATCTCAATGTTGCATTTTCGCAGGTCTCGTTTCTTGTAGGATCAAAATCTGTGGGACTCGTTCCTAGGTCGGTTATCTCATTCGACTCATTCAAGAGCAAATAACTTGATAGTCGTGTGGCAAGGTAGCCTTCTGTGTCTCCTTGAACATCGAGTTGGAGGTGACAAAGATCCGCCATGGATCTCCCCGGGTTTTGTGAGAGAAGAATCAAGACTTTCAAGGCTTCTCCCTTGAGGCTGTAGTCTCCAATCGCCTCAGCGGTTGCTACCACAACTTCCGCAGCATGGCGTTGTGTTGGACTTGATCGAGTGAAAAACATATCCCAGGAAGGCCTTTCCGACCTGTTTTTCGGGATATAAACCGGCAAATGTATCCCATTCTTCTGTTTGAGCTCGAGACCGTCATAATCTTTGAGGCGTATCCCGTCAGGTCGCTCCGGCGCAGCCGCCATCTCAAGCACTGTTTTGGCAAGAAGCCATTGTAGAAACGGCCTGCTTCGCATCAAGTCTTCATCGTGATCTTGAATAGACCGTGCTAAGAGTGTAGCATATTCGAGTAGAAGGTGATTACGAACGTCCATTTCCTTGCCATGATCTTGAAGTATGAGCGAGGTAAAAAGGTCAAGGAGACCCAAGGCCGAGGGTTCGTCATAATCCGACCGGATCCAGTCGTTGGATATCAAGTCCATAATTTTGGGGAGGTAGCCAGTCCCGAAAAACATGGTTGACGTGTCTTGCCAGCCAAACACAGAAGTAGCAGCAACCAGAAGGTCTCTGGCATCCCAGATGCAGTCTTCCGCAGCTATTTCGCGATAAAGGTGACTCCAATCGAAAAGATGCTTTGCGAAAATCTTGGGTACGTCGAGAATCCCCTCATGTGTGCAGGCCTCCAGGCGGCGCAACACCCGCAGGCACAGGCTCAGCAGTTGTATCTAGGGGATGGTCAAACATGAGATCTCCAGGGATGGGACACACAAGATTTCAGGCAACTTACCTCGGTTGATCCTATGACCTTTTCACTGCTGAGGGCTCTGAGTGTGTTTTCAACAATCCGCCACGCCATCTGTATATAGTCTGGGAAGTGTCGTTGCGATAAAAGGTCGAGCAGAGCATAGTTCGCTGCCAGCTTGCCTCTGTTCAACTCATCCGTACTCTCCTCTCCGACAGGAGGCAGGAATTCTGGAAGTAGTCGCAAATCTCGAAACAGCTTGAAGTTCCCAGATGAAACCAACATTTCGGCATACTGAACTCGAATGTACGGGATGGTGCCATAGCGTTCGAGGTTTCGCCTGAAGTATTCCTCTGCATCTCTAAACCGGCCAAGCCGCCTGAGTCGGCAGAACTCCTCGAGATCAGAGTCCCAGTCTTCTTCGATATCAAACTCAAGCCGAACTGTCATATTTTTGGTCGATTGTGACGGATCATGAACGAGGTCAACAGGCCGCTCATAGACATCACGATCTGATTGCTGGCTAACCTGATCCTCGCTATCCGTTTCGGAATATTCCGAGATTTGGCTAACTGTTGATGATAACCACTCTTGTGTATAGGGGACATAATCGTCACGAGACGGTCTGAGGTCCGGAATATGTCGGAATCTGCGAGACTGATCTTGTCGTGGCTCCCTTCGAGATTGCTGTACAGGAGGATTCGTACGAGATTGGAACTTGGATGCTTCTCCATGCGGGTGATGTGGCCGTGGTTCTTTGCGAGACTGGTGGGTCATTGGTTCTTCGTGTGTCGGCCTTCGTCTCGATCCAGAAAATGGTCGAACTGCAACAAGGGACCTATTGCGTTGCTCAGGCCTATCGTAGTCGGTTTGGTCCCAGTAGTTGACGGGACGGGTGGTTTCCTCCCTCATCTCCGAGATATAAGTATTTGCCCTGCCAAGATTCTGTAGCCAGGTCGGACGCAGAGGCGATGGTGAACGCACATAATGCGTCCGTGAAGAGGACCGGCGCCGTTCCCGTGAAGTAGACCTCGACTGTTGCCGCTGTCGTTCTGGCTCCCAATCCTGGCCACTTTGATCTCGTGGTGGGCGCTTTGGTAGCCGCGGTCGCTCCGACTGCTGCTGTTCACGGTGACGAGATGACACGCCATAGAACTTGCCATGTTTAGGGGCTCTTGGTGCTACGCTGCCGTTGCGAACCGTTGTAGAAGACGGGCCCTGTCTTTCATTCTCATCTTCATGATAATGTTCATTGTCGTCGGTATCATCCTGAAGGTATTCCGTGTAGACGCTATCACTCGACTCGGAGTATGATGATCCGGGCATGGCTCAAACAAAGTGATTGAGATGAGAAAAGTAAAGGAATGGGTTGTGACGGCCGGTATCAAAACCTTTCCACAAACATTTCTGCTGACTGCGTTCTCACCAGTCATCTGCAGAACTGTTTCTCGAGGCCATGCGGGGATGAACAGCACAGGAAGTGCCTCGCAGCCTTGCCGAGACCCCATACGAGACGCTGTTGCGCAGCATATCCCGAAGAAGTAAGCAGCGCCAATTCGAAACGAGAAGGCTGCATATTTGGGGGCCATTTGGCGAATCCCAGGCTGGTTCGCATCAAGACGACCCGCCTGTGCAGCACAAGTGAGGCATCCATGTTGCACAGCCTGCATCAGCACAAATCCCCCGCTGCCCAAAATGTTTTGTTATCATCGACAGCACCTCGCTCCATCTGTTTAAAAAGTCCGCAACATCGGGCTTGAGCTGGGCTTTTGTGATTTCCAGGTGTCCTGAACCCGGCCAACCAATCTTCTAATGTCGACAATGGATGAGCCATGGACTTCACCCGAGCTGAAGATCAAAAAGCGTGGGAGATATGGACGGCGCGATTATGAACGTTTCGACCATATAGCCTCATCCCACATGCGAGCAGGCCGTGGAAGCATCGGCAAAGTTGAGGTTGATTGTCGCTTCATGTTCACCAAATCCCGCTGGGGTGTATTGGGGGAATCACAAAATCCAGCTGGCATATTGTACCTCGATTTGGACTTTCACCAGCCCCCAGACTGCAAACTCGAATCAGCAACAGTATCTGTGAAATTGACCGAGGAAGATGGAGAAGACGCCCGGGTTGAGCATCGCTCCTCATGCCCAGTCAAATTCACCGACCATTACGGCCCAAAACATATCAGAGGCCGAGAAACCTTGGTCCACACAAGGAGGATTGTCAACCGCACGCCCAATGTCAATGTGATGGGCTATGGCGCTGGTGGGCTAGGGATTGACAAGGAAAAAACCGTGACTGGGGGGAGTCGCTGGAACTTTGAGGGTCATATATCCTCGACGAAGGGATCAATCTGGTACAACACATTGCAGTGGGAACTGAAGGAGAACACATTCGAGTATCAACCATCACACAACAACCTCATCCACACGGCCTTTGTGCTCGAGCACAACGCAACGCGATTCTATATGACTGTCGAGATTAGCGGGAAACTGGCCAAGCTCTCAGACAAGTTCAAGAAGAAGTTGAAGTTCGGCGACAGGGAGAAGGAGATAGTTACCAAGATTGAATGGGCAAACGGCTATTCGTGCCCGCTCCGGCTGGATCGAATGGCTCGTGAGCTGCATCTGCAGATGGAGTACGAAAACATGGCGAGAATCCCGATGGAGATGCCCGATGCTTTGCCAGCACACTATCGACCCGTGGCCACGCCTCCAATGCCTCCGGTAAATCACACGGAACGTCCCAGTGTTGAGACAGTGCCACCAACAGGGAGGATAGAGGAGGTGTCTTCGGAAAACACGGAGGCGAATGTGAGAATATCACAGCCGGAACAGCCTCTTCCACTTCCCGCCAGCGATTCTCTTGACAGCCTGCGAATAGCATCGGGGCTCACCCCTCCGCCATGCCCACCAGCTCAGGGGCAAGCCAGTCCGGAGGCGGATCAAGTCTCAGAAACTTCGGGCTCTACGACTTGTGTAAACTCATCCGAGGATGCCGATGAGGATGAACAGAGTGGCAGTGGGAACAGTTCGAGTAGCGAGAGTACGGTAGCAGAAGAAAAAAAGAAGGCTAGAACACGAAGAGGTAGCCTAGCGGATACGGGCAATCCGGTCTCGATATGGTTGAGAAACATCATGTTGGTATGGTTGGCCATGCTGGCTCACGCGATTGGTGCGTCAGTGGTGGAAGCAAAGCCGAATATGAAGGTAAAAATGATCGAAGGCGAAAAGAGCGAAAGGCGGAAAGAGCCAAAAAGTGCATTACGTTCAACGGCGCCTAAAAAGGCAACATCAACAGGAGCTTGAGGAAAGAGGGCCTGAGGGCCTGAGGGGAGTTACTATACCTATGCATTCTCAACCCCGAGCCGTCACAGACAACGGCATCAAGCGGGGTTAGAGGATCATGGAAGCAAGTTTAATAGGAAGAAAGTCGGCATTGGTTTGTTGGCAGTAAATAGCTAGTGTATAATACGGGGGCCGAAGTATCTTGTACAATTAATGGTTTGATCCATGTTTAAGCTGGTGTTGATGTTGAGAACTTGCCCGAGCCTTCTGGGTCATGTTCCGGAGGCCAGTGCGTTACGGCCAGGGGATACAGTGCGCTAACAGGATGCTGCCCACTCTCTGTACAAATCAGTTAAGACTGTCGCCCAGCACATTTCATTCCATGTTCATTGGGAATTAACGACCAACGAGAGGACATCAACACTTGCACATGACCGGACAGACAGCCAGCCTTTAACTTCATGGCAAGACAAGTTCGATATTCCACAACAGAAAAATAAGACCCAAATAAGCAGGCCACTTTCGGGTTCTTATCGCCATCTCTAATATTTTACTCAGTCAAGCGTTGAAACGAACATCATCGCTAGCTACACCTGTCCTCTCTGGTGTCATCTCATCGAACTTCTGCAAACAAAGACCACAGGTCATCATCAAAATGGCGGACCTTTTATATGATCTTCTCCTACCATCAGGGTCGTCTTCATCTCCAATGACGACCCCCGACGCAAGCTCACTTGAGTATCTCACAACACTGGCATCCCAGCCATTATCGTCCCTCGAAACAAGCGAACCTCAGGCACTCGCACACTCATCTCACGCGCTACTGCTCTCACTTCAGTCACTTTCCAAAAAATCTCATAAGCAGATCATCGAATCGGCAACTCATCACGCGTCACTCCGCACCACATTGCCTGCCCTGGTAGCAAGCACTGCTGAGCTGCGAAATGCCCTCCTAAAACTGGACAGTGAAGCGGTGCGTTTCGCAACCACCTACAACAGAGACAGCGACAATGATGTTCTCGCCCGGCGGAAAAAGGCATTGCTTCTCTCACGCAATGTCGAGCGGCTCGTCGACGTTCTCGAGCTGCCGCCGCTGCTCTCCTCGTCTATCTCGACAGCTCCCGTCAACTATTCCTCGGCACTGGATCTGAATGGTCACATCCGGCGGCTGCACTCTCTCTACCCAAAGTCACCTCTAGTTACATCCATCTCTACCGAGGCCGACGATGTTATGCGGAATATGGCCGCCAACCTGATCCTCTCTCTCAAAGCTCCTGGTCTCAAACTCCCGGCTGCCCTCCGAACCATCAGCTGGCTCCGCAGAGTCTTGCCGGATTTGGAAGCAGTTGCCACCGCACCAACGAGCAGCAGCACAAAAGGCAGCGATGCTCAGGAGAGGGTACTAGGGGCAGTCTTGCTTGTCTGTCGTTTAGCAACCCTCATGACAATGCTCGAAGCTCTCGAACCACTCCGGGAACTCGCCGACCAGGAAAAGGCCCGGCAAAAGGCTATTGGCAGCGGGAACGCGTGGTCTGGCGGGCAACAGACGGAAAGATATCTGAAGCGGTATATCGAGATCTTTCGCGAGCAGAGCTTTGCTATCGTGAACATGTTCCTCAAGCTGTTCCCCAATACCGCGGTGGTGGCAATAGATGGACCAGCGGCAGTCACTGGAAGTGAAGATCCATTGGAGCCGATTCCATCTGCCCTTGCTACTTTCCCCCTTTACTTGGTCGACATGCTGCTGGAGACGCTTCATGTGTATCTACCTACTGTGAAAGACCAAGGAGCGAGGGATAGTCTGCTCACTCAGGTGCTGTATTGTGCGGGCAGTTTGGAAAGGTTAGGGGGTGATTTTGGGCTGTTTTTGGCGAGCTTGGATGTTGGACCGGAAGCAGAGGAGGAATGGGTAGAGGTTGTCAAGAGACACAAGGCGTTGGCTGGGAGGCTGGAGTCTATTGTTGGGGAGCAGAAGAAGGGGTGATTGGGCTGGGACAACTACAAACCCAGAAGCGGGCGATCTGAGGATATAGCACATTCATTACACCACTACAATATCATTCTAATTACCACCTTGCTTTGGCTTGCCCATTGTACAGTCTTCAGTCATCTCACTATCCATCACTCGGCATTGGTGGAACCCCGGGGCCGAGTTGCTCGGGTCAACCCGGCCAGCTCCGGGGCGGACCGGACGGCGGGGTAGCTCCCCACTTCGATTAATCGGGGACCGAAAAAATCACAGGATTCCCATGCCGTCATAGGCCTGTTTTCGAAAGCGGATTTACCGCACTCTCCAAACCTTTTCGTCTGAACTAAACACCGGGTCAGCACCCTCAACGGCGCATTCACTTTTTTTCGAGGTTTTTCAACAGCATGGCGTCTCCTATATAACTCAATTCATACTATGGCTGGTCCACAATCCAGACGCCTTTGCCATCATCTGTAAACCCTCGTGATAGCCAGCGAACGCCACAAGAGCGCAAACTCAGGCCACCACCGATACAACAAAATATCGCTGGGAAAAGAATCTCGGACCAGGAACAGAACCAATCCGCGATCCGCGCAAACTACTCTCACCACACAGCGCAACCATGTCCGATGGCGCCCGCAAGGCGTCTACGAAGTCGAGTACGTTTTGAACCCCCCCCCCCCCCCTTCCTCTCCCCAATTCCAGTCAATCTAACCTCCCTCCCCCCTCACCAGCCTTCCACTTCCTAGCCGGCCTCTCCTCAGGCATCACCTCCGCCTTCCTCCTCCAACCAATCGACCTCCTCAAAACCCGCGTCCAGCAGCGCACCTCCCCCTCGACCCCCCACCCCCATGGCACCTCGGCCCTCCGTCTCGCCCTCGCCGAAATCCGCTCCGCGCCTCACCTCCTCCCGGCCCTATGGCGCGGCGCCGTCCCCTCCGCCTTGCGCACCGGCTTCGGCTCAGCAATCTACTTCACCTCCCTCAACTCGATCCGCCACCGCCTCTCCTCCCCCGTCCTCGCCAACGCGAACAACCACTCCTCCACCCTCCCAAAACTCTCCCACATCGCCAACCTAACCTCCGGGGCCGTGGCGCGGAGCTTCGCAGGGTTCATCCTCATGCCCCTGACGGTGCTAAAAGTGAGATACGAGTCCACGCTGTACCACTACAACTCCCTCCCCCGAGCGGCGCTGGACATTTACCGGCACGAGGGCCTGCGCGGCTTCTTTGCCGGGTTCGGCGCGACCGCCATCCGGGACGCCCCCTACGCGGGCTTGTACATCCTGTTTTATGAGCAGTCCAAGAAGCACCTGTCGAATGTGTACATGGACAAGTCGGGGAACGGGGGGGCGACGACGATCAACTTTGCCAGCGCCATCTTCTCGGGGGTGGTGTGCAGCGCCATCAGCAACCCGTTTGACGCGGTCAAGACGAGGATACAGCTGCAGCCGGACGGGTACAGGAACATGGTGCACGCGGCCAAGAGGATGGTGACGGAGGAGGGGCTGAGGAGCTTGATGGATGGGTTGGGGTTGAGGATGGGGAGGAAGGCGGCGAGCAATGCGCTGGTTTGGACCGTGTATGAGGAGTTGATTAGGCGGGCGGAGGGGAGCTTCAGGAAGAAGGGGTTGGCGGGAGGGGAGAAGGAGGTGGGGAAGTTATAGTGGTGACTTTAGGGTTTCGGAGATGATGAGTGTGTGTGGTGTTGATATGATGAGCCCTGGGCTTGGATGACTCGGGGCTTCGAGACAGACAACAAGCGGCGGTGTGTTTTATGTGTTATGATATCTGTATATATTTGCCCTCTACGCTCATGCCATAGATGGATGGGGTGGGATCTACCAGGTGGAAAAAGGTGTGTATTTGTATGATACCGATGATAAAAAAATGGTGGATAGATCCCCTACTTGGGAGACGAGGTCAGTTCTGTATGATAGAAACAAGATGAATGAATTGTGCATACAAATTTGCCATGAAAGCCGTGCATTTGAGATGTAAGGGTTTGGTATTTGTACGGAAATAAACAAAACTATCTCAACTCGCAAAAGAAACATGTCAAAAGAAAAGCAATCGTCATATCTCATCCCGTCATTCACTCTTGCTCTTTTCCTTCCTACCTACCAATGTCGTATCCAACCAACAATCCCCCCTCCCCCCCCCTTCCCTCCCCAAGAAGAACGTAATCGTTAAACAAAAGTATAAGGAGTGAGAAGAAAAGATGGGTATCCATCGCAACAGACAAGACTGTTCAAAACCAAAAGAGCCAAATGGAGAGGTTTACGCGGGACGGCCACCAGCCAAGTACATGAGCAGACTGGGAGACTTGGAGCGACGGCGGCGGCGCACAAACTCGTACTTGTCGTCCTCCTCGCGGTGGTCCTTGATCTTGAGGACGACCTTCTCCTCCTTCCTCTTCTCGACGATGCGGATCTTCTTGGTGTGCTCCCAGAGCTGCTGCTGCTCCCACTCGGGCACCCAGCGCTTGATGAGGATGTAACCGGGCTCCTGTTCAATGACATCATAATTAGCAATCAAGGTCCTGAGGGAATCGAAAAGAGTGTACAAAAGCATACCGCATCCCACTCCCAGTCAATCTTGAAATGAGCCAACGTCTCGATATCCAAGTGCCTCAACGCCATTCTGGTGTAAGTCGGCCTGGCAATCTGCTGCTGGTGGTCTCTCTGGTGATCCCTCTGGTAGTCCCTCTCCCGGTCTCTCTCCTTATCCCTCTCCCGGTCCCTCTCATCCTCCCTATCCCTTCTCTCCTTGTCCTTCTTGATCTTCTCTTTCTTCAGGATAGCCTCGATGGCCTTCTCGTCAAGACCGGAGTGGATGAGCTGCTCCTGGAGACGGCGTTGGAACTCCTTCTCTTTGGCTTCCTCTTCGGCCTTTTCCTTGGCAATCCGCTCGGCTTCCTTGGCCTTCCACCGAGCGATAGCCTCTTCCTCTTCCTTCTCCCTCCTGGCCTTCTCCTCGGCGGCCTTCTTCTCCTCGGCGAGCTTCTTGAGCTCAATCTCTCTGGCGATCCGCTCCTCTTCCGCCTTGCGCGCCTTTTCAGCCTTGATCTTATCAAGCTCTGCCTTGGCGGCGCGGAATTCAGCGTCTTCCTTGTAGTGTCTATCACGCTCCTCTTGTTCCTTTTGCTTCTTCAGCCTGTCCAACTCAGCCTTGCCAATCTTGTACTCCTGCTCCTCCTCCTTGGCCTTCTCCCTCCTGGCTTCTTCTTCCTTCTTCTTTATCCGGTCAAGCTCAGCCTTGGCGTTTCTGAGCTCGCGCTCCTCCTCGTCCTGCTTCTCCCGCTTCATCTCCTCCTCGCGACGCTTGATGCGGCTGATTTCATGCCGGAGTCTGTCAAGCTCGTACTCATCGGTGTACTTCTCTCTAATCTGTCGCTCCTCCTCCTCCTTGAGGAACTTTTCGAGTTCAAACCTCTGCCTGACGGCCTCGGCCTCTTCCTTGTCTCTGATCTTCTGAAGCCTGTAGCGGTTTTCCATCTGCTCCTGGGTTTCCTTCTCCTCCCTCTGCTTGCGGTACTGCGCCAGCTCCCAGTTGGCCTTTTCCCGAGAAGACATCTCCTCCATGCGCTCCTGCTGGTGCTTGGAGTCCTTCTCGCGGCGGTACTGCTCGAGCTCCCACTCGGACTTGTTGCGGTTGGCCTTCTCCTCGGCGATTTCCTGCTGCCGTCTCGCCTCCTTCTCGCGGCGGTACTGCTCCATCTCCCACTCGGACTTGTTGCGGTTGGCCTTTTCCTCGGCGATTTCTTGCTGCCGTCTCGCCTCCTTTTCGCGGCGGTACTGATCGAGCTCCCACTCGGACTTGTTGCGGTTGGCCTTCTCCTCGGCCATGTCCTGCTGGCGACGGGCCTCGTCGTCGCGGCGGTAGCGCTCCAGCTCCAGGTTGGCCTGAGCCTGACCGAACTTTGCGTCGTTGAAGCGGTCGGCCTGGCGTTCCCGCTCGGCGCGCTCGTTGGTGAGCTGCATGGTGCGGAGCTGCTCACGTGCCCGCTCGAGTTCCCATCTTTCGCGGGCGTCTTCGAGGTGGGAGTGAGTGGACGAAGAGCGGGAGTGGCCCACGCGGGAGTGGGAGCGGTGCCGAGAGTGGGAGTGGTAGTTGGAGTGGTGCCGGGAGGAGACATGGCTGGACTCGTCAGAAGATGAGCTGGAGCCACGGCGGGACCGGCCCTGGCCCTGGTTGATTCTGTTCTGGTTGATCACCACAGCCGGAGGGGGCGGGGGCTGGGGAGGGCCGGCAACGATGGGAGGGGAGCGGCGCTCTCTTGAGCGGGCGCGAACCATGGTCATCTCTCGTTGGTCAGTTTGGTTGAGGAACGATGGGGGGCCTTGAAAATATCCCGTAGGACCGGGAGGGCGGGTGTCACGGGCATCGCGGACTACGGTTTGGATATAATGCGGAGCGGCAGGAGGAGGAGGAGGGCCTGGGGGCGGGCCTCTCGACCGATCGCGAGCAGCAAAGCGCCTGTAAGTGATGTCGACGGACTCGTCGTCACTGGACATATAAGAAGACCGACCCATGATGGCGGTTATAGGCCTGATCGGCAGGTGTGCGCTCTGAGAAAGCCGAGGTGAGTCAAGGGTGAGCAAAGAAGGATAGCCAGGATAAGACGGCTTACATGTCGGTCCTGATCCCAAGAGAGGATGTATATGCTCAAGTGTTGGGAGTGTTATGCCCGAGCCTCCCCTTGGCGATATGTTTACTCAAGATTGGAGAGAAGAAAAACACTTTCGGAAAGAAAATCGAAAGTGAAGAAGGTGAGGAAAGATGGCCGGCGTGGCACGGAGGGGTCAGGAGGAATTGTAGGCCGCCAACAGAAGCGGGGTGTGACCCACCATTTATTATTCGACGGCGGTCAAGCAGTGAGAGGGACTGAGGTGCATTAGGCGCAAAGCAGGGTGGGAGGAGGGGGCAGAGGGACTGTCGGGGCCTGGGGAGGGTCAGGGATCTATGGCAATGGTAGTCAAGTACTAATTAATGCATATGACTGTACCACTGGGTCTGCACGAAGCACCTCCCCGTCTGTCAGCATCCCAGCTCCCTCCCGGCTGCCGCCCTCTGCCTCTGTTCATCTTGTTTCTATACCGTGGGGCTGCCAGAAAGGAAGCCGTGTCCGTCGCTGGGTGAATAGCAACTATGTATGTACATAAGTACTCGGAACTAACGCGTGATAGGACTGGCGGAGGGTGTGCCACACTTGTAGCCCTTGGGACGAGGTATCGTGTTCTCGTAGTGGAGGGTGGGTAAGAACCGTCTTTTCCTACGGTGCGGTCGCGGTGTGGTTGGCCCATGAGCGACTTTGCTCGTCTTGGGTGGGGGAGAGCCGTCCTACCACCTCACTTGGTCTGGTAGCATCTCATTTCTTTGGGGTACCTGCCTTGGGGGCTGAGAGGGGACTGTGAGAGGACACTGTTTGCTTGGGTTCCATGTCCTTCGTTGCTTGAGAGCAGCTCAGCAGAGAAGGAGGCTGGATGTAGCGCAGAGATGGGGCCCCCGCTCTTCCACTCTGAGCGAAACGTCTTCATGTGAGTGGATGGAGGGGCACCAACGGCAGCTGAGGGATAAGTGGCATGGAAGCGAAACGAACGGGAAGCGGGATGCTGAGCCTCGTGGCTCTGTATTGGGGGGGAGGGATACCCAGCGAGACAGAGCAGAAAATAGAGAACTCCTTCAGGCGCCTGGCACAGTGATTCCGAGGCTGTGGGAAGCCGAGCATTGTCTCTGAATCCCTTCTCGACTTTGAGCTTTGGGAATGCGTTCTTTCAGAATTGAAGAGGCAGCAAGCCGCGAAGCAAACGGTGCGTAGGGCTAGGTGAGGGGCATCGTCGCGGCTTGGCATATGCTCTTGGCAAGCAAGGGTCGACGAAGCGGCTATCCCGTGGTTGGTCTTGACGGCTGCTCGCCATTTTCAGAACCGCCGGCGTGCGTCGGGTTGCGATGCCGTGCCTGTTGACTTGGTTTCTATGGTCGTGAGTGCCTCTTGGCTATTTCCATCTGGTGGCTTGAAGACACTACTGCATTGCTTCCACTTCGAATGCAGCAAACAGGCGCCTGAAACCTGTCGTGTCTTTTCCAGCGGCATGCGAGACAGTTCTCTTGTTCTGTTGTACACTACCGCCTGTACCTCAGTGGAGTCGATGGAAACCCCCGCCGCCCAGGCACCTCAATTGTGGTCTTGGGGGATCCGCAAGCCAGTCGCGAAGAAGGCAACTGAGGACGTGAGACACCGCAGGTCAAGCACATATCTGCAATGTCAATTCCATTCTGACATATGAAATATGATCAAAAACAGAAATTCCATCCTGCCAAACATCTGGCATGGTACCATCGGGTATATTGTTGCGAGAGTGTGAGGGGGGTTGATAAGACAGCTGGGTTCCATGATGCACTGCGCCGCAGACAACACCGCACTCTCCATCAAGCGTTCCCAGTTTCATACTTCCGGGACAATCGGCACCGAAGAGACACGAGTCAAAGGCCTTGTGAAATTAAGCCTGTCCCTTGAGCATCTTCTCAATATGCTCGCGGCTATTCTTGTCCGTCGTCTCAAGGTAGTGCAACCTCTTGGACAGAGCCTCGAGCTCCGTCTCATTCTCCTTGACCTGGGAGCTCAGCTTCTCCTGCAACGTGGGCACCGGAAGCCCAACGAACCTGATAGTGGAGAAAGGAGGTTGGTTAGTCAGGGGTTCAATGACCGAGCAAAAGACAAGAGAGCCATACATTTTTCCAACACCCTCGTAGACAGCCGTGTCGGGTGGCAATGATGAGATCTCACTGCGCGTCAGCTGGGCTAGCCGCATCTCACGCTGCTTAGATGCCATCTGAGTGCGGACCAGGCCGATTTGCTGTTGCGCAGCGATCGCCTGCGACTCGATCTCTCTGACGAGCTGTGGGAGGCACGAGGTTAGTATTTCTTGCCGCCATATTGGTTTTATGATTAAGCGTTGATGCCCGACTGGCGGAACGAGTAACACTCATCTTGTCTGTGAGAGGCGACTTACCTTTTGTAACGCTTCGTTTGATATCGACATCTCGGCTGGTCTTTGTGAGGCTGACTGGGCTGCCAACGGTATGGAGTGAGAAAGAAAGTAGGGCGATCCTGGTTGTTCAGGCAGTGGAATGTTGCAAAAGTGCCACAAGCAAGTGAGTTGCGGTCACGAATGGAATTGTAGTTGATGTCGAAGTTACTTGCTTGGGCTCGGCGTCGTCGTTGTGAGCCTCCTCCACTGGCAGCCGTTGGAATTGGAAATTTAGGTTGCGTCGTTAGGCTCACAGACAGGACTGTGTACCTGTAACGTAATTGGTGTGTAATTTGTCACAGTGCCAATACCAGCAACGCGCACATGGCAATAAGGAGCACATGGCAATAAGGAGTCCCTAAGAAGGGGCAAATGGCAGTAGGTAATATGCATCTAAATGTCAAACCATGATCACTAATAACCATCGCTAATGACAAATCTAGCCCAATAATACGTTTTATATATCGAGGCTTCGCCGGTATTCAAAGCTGCTTTTTCCGGGCTTGACACTCGAGTGTATCGTTGCTAAGCTGTTGCCTTGCCGCGGAGCGGGTGTGAGCTGTAGGCACAGTGACACCATGAAAAATTATCCCGGATAGCGATCCTCGCCGAAGTAGCACGAAACCGCCTCACTGGGTCTTGAGATGAGCTGTCCTCTTGGTTCGAGGGACCACCTGTGGGATCGTGCGCAACGGTCTCCAGTCCAGCATAAATTCGTCCTCTTTCCCTTCCAGGCAGCAGTTGGACCACAACCTCCAGAGAATCATATGGTATGCTGTGAGACAAAGTCAGCCTTGTACAAAAAGAAAGCAGGAGTGGACATAGTTAGGTTCTGAGGATATTACGCACCACCTGTACACAACGTTAGCATCGATATATTGCAAGCCATGGAAGCCTGAGGGGGGCAAGAAACATACCAAGACCAGTCAAGATATGCCACCAACCGTGACCTTCGAAGATGATGGCCCATGGCAGAAGAACCCTTTGTTTTGTTTGCGTGATGTGGTGGCAGAAGACGTTATCAATGTTCCAAATGAGAAAACCAGCCAAGAACATGAAGATGCCTTGCAGTACTATAGTCAGCCTCCTGCTGTCCAACCACATTCATTTATTGCGCAAATAGGACATACCTGTCAAAGCCAGTGTCCATATTTCCTTCATACGTTGGTCACACGTGGCAGGGTTCCTTTTCTTGAACGCTGGCCGCAACACACTGTTCACCCGTTAGTGTTCTAGATCCCGGATAATCGTTGTTCACTTATTTTACGCACCCTTCCAGAATGTAGAATCCACGGAAGATTGTTGAGGCCGTCAATAAGCCATATGCCACCTGATGGAAGACTGGGTCTTTTGCATAAAGATAATAGACAGTGATAAATGTGGCAAGTCCCAGAAGGAATACCGCAATAAGCCCCTTCACAGCGGGCGACCGGTTGGTCCCAAACGCTACAAACGCCAGGATGCAGACGGTGTAAATCATGGGAAGTTCGTCTGCGAGTTGCATCTCATCTGCCAGGTCGTGTTATTGGGTGAAAAGTACGCCATCACCTAGAAAGAACTTACACTTCAGTGTAGTATGGAATGCCATGCTACCAAGGCCCACGACTATATAGCCGAGAAACACGAGGATGAACACCTTGGAGTGCGCATACTTGATGACATTGCGCAGCCCTTTAAACCCAAGGTACATAAAAACCAAGTTCGTAAGTGTGTTGATTACTTCGGCACAGTAGTAGCTGATGTTGTAGTCCTGTACGCTCTTATTAGTCAATGTTTTCTCACCAGCTGGTACACAAAAGGGGTTTGTTTACCTCTTCACACCAATTCAACGTCGACGTTTGTTCACCCCAAAAACCAGTTCGCGCCTCCCGGTAAGGAATCTGAAATGCCGAAGCCAATGCCATTGTGTACTACTCTCAAGCGGCGCCCCGTCTCATAACAATGGCACGAAATAATCAACCTGGAAGGCAGTCGAGCACAATGCGCGCCAAGAGACGGCTGCGCTGATTATCCGTCTCGGTTCCGCTGTGTTGGGCCTCCTGTTAACGCACGTAAATATCGAGCGTGTTTGAAGGTGTGTTGGTGCAACCGCAGGCAGTGTAGGGTCAAAGTCGGTATTCTATGAGGTATGGCCAAAGTGAAGTTCTTGTGCGTGCCGCCAGCCGATAGATACCGGGTCAACCGGAAACGAGGGTGGAGGGAGGGAGGTAGGTGGGAGGATGCCGGAAGCAGGTGATTCAAAGTCAACACAACAACACAGCAGGTTCGACTTGGAGGGAGCCTCAAATTTGGCGTTGGTGTTGGTTCAGCCCCCAGCCTGCTTCCCGTAAGCAGCAGCAAGAGCAAGATTCATTGAAACTTGGAAGCAACGATAACGATAAGAGCCTCTTCTAGACCTTGAATTATGAATGTACAGAGATGTAACAATACCGGTGGATCCTGGCTGATGATGTAATGGTGCACGCTCTCTGCAATGTCTACGTCTTCAGTCAGTGTATCATGAGATGGAAGCTTGGGCCGTTGTATGTAAGCTGCTGTCGCAGCTACTAACCAAGGTTTCACGATAAACTAATTGTGAAATATCTACTCCGAAATTCGAAATCGTGGCACAGATGTTGGGAAATCCCATCTCAAACAACAAACACCCGCCGTTGGCCGCGCCGACTCGGATGGCCTGTGCGCTGATCCTCAGCGGATCGGCCCCACCTGAAGGGCTGAGCCGAGAGCTGTAGCGCATCCAATTGGCTCTTGAGTCAGGGACCACCTCGCTGACAGTTGCCTAACAATTACGAATCCCTGGGAGGCTTGGACACTTTGTAAGTTTGGCGTGGCCTTTCGCCAAGGACCAAAGCACTTGTGTGTTGACGAAGAATACGAGACGAGCTCGTCAGCAACAGTAATCCATCCTACTGTGTCGACATGCCTCACGACCGGACTCCGTCTTCTCGGTATACTTGGACGTAAAGCGACGAGCTGCAAGTGAAGCAGGCATCAGAACATCCTGTCGCGAACCTCTCTGTACCTCCCTGCCTCCCTACCTCGACAACCTGTGATGGATCGAATGTAACGACAACCACTGCACTTGGACCATTGCCCCCCGCCTATTTTATGGCAACGTCATAGCGAGTGCCGCCGTACTGTTGTCTCCTGTTTAAGCAATGGCTGCGCGATGGGGGTCGTTTCTGACCCAAGCCGTAGCTGGTGTTGAAGCTCGCCTGGATAACATACTCAGCGAGGACAATGATGGCTCGGCGCAAGCGAAGGAGGCCAAGCCCGCTCCTCCTGCTTCCCCGGTGAAGCAGTCACCAGGTATGCTTGATGGTTGAAGCGCTTTCGAGAAAGCGATTGGTTTCTGACAGTACGGATTCCCTGCAGGCCCCTCCAGGACGTCCTCGAGCACCCGCGCAAACGATCGGCTTCAAGAAAGGCTTGCGCGAGCCATAGCTGCAAAAACAGCCGGCCAGAAGCCCCTTTCTGCACAAGGAAGCCCACGCCAAAGTCTAGACGCAGTGAGCCGTACATCGATCGACAGTATAGGTCCGGCCAGTCCGGCATTGAAGGATGCGCCAAAGGAGACCTCTTCGCCGCGGGGCTCCCAAGATGTTGTCAGAATGTCTCATGATAATGCCGCGAACGAATTTGACGCCAAAGAAGACTTGAAGAACGGAACAACCACGGAACAAGTGGTTACAGATGACGCCAATGTCACAAAAATATCCCGGGATGCGCCACCGCCAGCCGAAGTACCTCTCCCGAGTACGCCAACGGTGGAAGCACCCATTGCTATCACTGCCCCTGAAATAGATGAGAAAGTTGTCAGCAATCCCGAGGAAACAACAGCTGGAGATGAAGTGAACGAGAAGGTTGGCGATAATGCGCAGGACGAGGCTCGAACCCAGCAGCAAGAGGAGATTCACGGTTACATCGAGCGCATCGATGCTCTGGAAGCCAAACTGCAGTTTCTCGCGAGAGAAGCCACAGACTCGGCTAGAAAGGCCGCCCTTGCTGCACCAGCCGGGAGTCTCGAGAAGAAGCTGGCAGAAAAGGACCAACAGATCGCCCAGCTGATGGAGGAGGGCAAGAAGCTCGCCAGTACTGAACAAAAGCATCGCACGATCATGAAGAAGCTGCAGCTCAAGGTCAGCGAGGGTGAAAAGGAGATCAACAACTTGAAGATAGCGAAGGACAAATCCAACAAAGAGTTGGAGAATTTGCGCCTGCGGGCTCGCCGAGCAGATGAGCTGGAAAAGTCACAGGCAGTCTTACAGAAACAGTATGATCAAGCTCAGAAGGAGCTTGGCAACTTGCGACCTGAGATGCGGTCGAAAGATGCTACCATTGCGGACCTCAAAAGTCAACTACAGAAAGCCAAGGAACAAGCAGAGGAGCTATCAACCAAGGCTAACGAACGTCCAAGGGAACAGGATAAGCGGCGCATTGATGATTTGGAAGAGGAGGTAGCTGCTCTCAAGGTCGAAAAGACTCTGGTCGCAGATCGTGCCAAGGCACAAGCGAATGATCTCCGTGAGCAGGTGGAAAGGGCGAATGAGCGGGCGCGCGTACAGGAGCTAGAACTAAAGGCCGAGGTCCAAATGATGGAAGGGAAGCTCGAGGCCATGAGGATGCGAGCGGAGGAGGCATCGTCAGGTGTCGCTGGAGACTCGCAAGCCAAGCTACTGCGACAGATCGAGCAGTTACAGACACAGTACTCCATCGCGAGTGAAAACTGGCAGGGCATTGAGACCAACTTGCTGGCTCGTATTGCTGGACTGGAAAAGGAAAGAGACGAGGCCCTTCAGAGAGAGTCAGACATGAGGCGGAAAGCCCGTGAGGCGGTATGTTTTTCAGAAAACTGTACAGTCTAACCATGCAATGAATACTGACAATACAACAGGCGGTCCGCGCAAAGCGTCACGAAGAGGAACTTGAAGAAACCAAAACCAAAATCCCCACCATCCAGCAAGATGTCAAATCCTACCAAACCCAGCTCGACACCCTCACCAAACGAGCCGAAGCGGCCGAAAGGGCCCTGTCCGAGGCCAAATCTGAGCTCGAAAAGCAAAAGCAAGCCTTTGAAGCCGAGAAAGAGAGACTCCAAACTAGCTTCCACCAGCCCATCGTTGAACGCCCCCGCTCCTGGCTTGAGGATCTCCCCGGCACCCCCTTGTTCAAACCAGACAGCCGCCCGGCCTCTCCTCAGCTGTCCGCCGTCCCTCAGCGAACGTTTAGCACCGACTTTCTGGGCATCCAAACACTCACCAACAAAGCTCGGAAGATTTCGGGTGCTCACTCAACCAACAGCGAAGCAGGCGACGCCAACTCCAGAATCGCCATGCCCGTCCCCGGAACCGGGTCTTTTAGTCGCAGACCCTCGGCGCAACCGCCTACTCGCCCAACTTTGCCCTCCCACCCGACAAGCAACAGTGGGATTTTCAGCCCTACTTCCATCTTCAGTCCTACTTCTGAGGCGGCACCACCGTCGATACTGAACAACCACCGGGAGATTCAACAAGGGGAGGATGCCTTTAGCGGCAGTGGCGGGAGGGATAACGACAAGAATATCCTGCAGGACATGGTCTCTGTCTCTACCGTTGCTGCCGGGCCGTCGGTCCAACTTGTCGAGAGAATGAGCGCCGCAATCAGGAGGTTGGAATCGGAAAAGGTGGCGGCCAAGGAGGAGCTGTCGCGGATTTCGAAGCAGAGGGACGAGGCTAGGGCCGAGATTGTGGCCATGATGAAGAAGGTGGAGGAGAATAGTGCTGCCGTGAAGAAGGTGGAGGTTCTGGAAGGGGAGGTGAGGGAGGTGAAGGAGCGATATGAGACCACGCTGGAGCTGCTAGGGGAGAAGAGCGAGGAGGTGGAGGAGTTGAGGGCTGATGTGGCGGATGTCAAGGCGATGTATCGGGATTTGGTGGAGAGGACTATTAAGTAGTGGTGGACCAGGAAGGACGGGGGTTAACGAAAGATTTATGGATTTTGCATTAGCATCGCGGTTGTAATTTTCGTAGAGGATATCAAAACTGTTGTAATCATCATGTGCTTTTCATCTTGACAGCATAACGCCTAAACCATTTAATCCATCGAAGTTTCAACCGCGACTGGGCATCTCACTGGTTATCCTTCTACTAGATAGGTAGTTTTAGCCTTCTATGTTCTCTCTTTCCCATGCCCCTACGCAATGCAGACGATGCTGATTATTTTCAAGTGCAATGACCTCGACAACCCCTAAACTCAAAACTTTCTACTCGCCGCCAACGTGGGCTTCCACTCCAACGGGTGCGTCTCTGGCGTAGCATCGGGATCCTCCTTCCAGATTTTGACTATCACAACAGTTAGCACACACGTCCATACATATCCACACAGGACAAACTCACTAGTCTTATCAGCCTCACCACAAATCAGCCTCGCCCCCGAACGGTCAAAAGTCGAGCTCATCACACCCGACTCGGCATCCAAACTCCCCGGCTGCGCCGTCGTGTCCAGCGCCTGGAACCGATGCCCGCTCTTCCAGTCCCAAAAGCTCATCGACCCGTTATCGCCACCCGAGAACAGCACGTTCTGGTCGTTGACCGAAAGGGTGTTGATGATGGCGTTGTGCCCGTCAAAGTTCTGCATGAAGGCTCCCTCGGGACACTTCCACTGCTTGATGCTCCCCGTGCTGCCCGTCGCAAACGTGAACTCGGTTGGGTGCGTGGTCAAGGCGCGGACGCCCTTTTTGTGGTGGGTCAGCACGCCCATGGTTTTGCCAGCGGCGAGGTCCCACATTCGGACGGTGGAATCCAGACTGCCGGTTATGACTTGGGGGTCGGCTTCCTGACAGACGAGGTCGGCGACGGTGCCGGTATGGCCGGATAGGACGTGGACGTTGCTTCGGGTGCGCATATCCCATACGCGTGCTACACCGTCGCGACCGCCGGTGACGAGGACATCGAGGGTGGGGTGGAGCTTGAGGGTGTATACACCTGACAGATGGCCGTGGTAGTGGCGGATGACCTTGTTTGTCTCCAGATCCCAGCACTTGACCATCTTGTCCTCGCCGCAAGAGAACATGTAGGGGTGTCGTGGTGATACCGCCAGGCCGCGTACTGTGGAGATATGACCGGTGAGTGTGAGCTTGAGCTGACCGGAGGCCAGGTCCCAGATCTTGATGGTGCGGTCGCCGGCGCCGGAGGCGAACCACTGGTTGTTCGGCTCGACGGCGAGAGCTCGCACCCAGCCGAGATGGCCGCTGATAACGCGCTGGAGCTTCCAAGGTGGGTGCCAGTCTGGCCGGGGCTGTGCAAGGAGGTTATCTTGTCGGCGGGTGAGGCTCATGTTCTGGGGGTCGTTGCGGTTTGCGCTCGGTTTTGCGCCAGCACCAGCAGCGCCTGCGCCGCCTGGTCTCCTGGAGAGGACGAGGGCATTGGAACCAGGCCCGGTCTTATTCACTGGTATCCCTTCTATCAGTTTGCGCGCGTGCTCCTCCGACTTTGATGGCGCTTCTTCGGCTGCTTTTGGCTTCTTCTTGCGAGGGCCGGCTGCTGGAAGCTTCTTTGCGATTACTTCTGGGAGAGTCTGGACGTCTTCATATTCGGCGTGAAGACGGAGGGAGAGGGAGGTTTTTGTGATGTCGGGATCTTCCGATGCCAGACCGGGATCGAGCTTTAATCGTTTCCTTCCTGAATCTGTGGATGTGTTGGCGTAGATGGATTTCGATTTGCGAGCGTTGGCCAGGATCAAGGACTCGAGATGGGACACTTCCGTCTCGAGGCCGGCGCCATTGGCAACCTCAGCTGCCATGTTGTATGATTAATGTAGTATCGAGATCTCGTTTGGTTCGGTGGGGGATGGAAATTAACGGGCGTCAATTCGGAGTCTCGTGAAATTTGTCGTGGTTTAGCAGTCCTCCGTCGCGTCGATGATGAATGATAGTGATGGCTCCGCCTGTCCAATGCGCGGTTGACATCCCCAAAATTTCCAGGTCGTGGATGAAGCTCGGGCCACCTTGTAACTGCAGGGGTCAGTTGCTTGGAAGCTCCACACAGTGCCTTCTAGACAGTGACATGGCGGGGGTGGTCTGATGTGGAAGGCATCACTTACATGACGCCGCCTTGAGCAATCAACTAAGAATATCTGTGTGGCTTTGGCTGAATATCGAGGTCTGCTTCTTCAACTTCATCTACATATCTGAGATTATCATCAAAACAGTGACACAATGGACAGCCAAGACAAGTTCGCTATCCACGCAGCTGCTCGTGACGGGAAAGGTAAGTGAGGCGATATATTAACTCGTGAGGCTTGCATTAACTCTTCTGAATAGTTACCGTTGTAGAGTCTATGCTGAATGTAAGTTTCATGATGGATCATAATGTTACACTTCATCTAACCGTCGTCTATAGGCCAATCCCAAGCTCGCCAAGTTGAAAGACGACGATGGCCGTCTTCCCATCCACTGGGCGACGTCCTACAACCATCATGAGATTGTCAACCTCCTAGTCCAACAGAAAGGATTTGATGTTGATGTCAAAGTATGCCAAAGCTTTCCAGCACATCCGGAAGTTGAAACAACCAAGCTCTAACCTCGCGTCTAGGATGACATGGGCTGGACCCCCCTCATGATCGCAGCAAGCGTCAAAGACTCGGACAAGGTCGTTGATCTCCTCCTTGCCAGAGACGCCGATGTCAATGAGACAAGTACGTTTATTATTTCCAGTTCCCGTTTAACACTAACACATTACCCCTTTACCCCTTTCTATCATGACTCCTTCCTTCTCTTTCTCCCTGTATGTGTCCATAATTACTAACACCACCCCAGATAACAACGGTCAAGTACTTTCTCCCACCCCTCCCTTTACCCTTTTCAACGACCTAACCCCCGATTCAGACAGTCCTCCACTTCATAGCCTCCAAATCCAACATCGATCTCGCCCGCAAGCTCCTCGACGAACACAAGCCTCCCGCCTCGGTCCGCGTCCGTGACAAGCGTGGCCAGTTACCCCTCCACCGTGCCGCTGCAGTCGGTTCCGTCCCCCTGATCAATCTGTTCCTCAAGCACAATAGCCCCCTGAACGCGAGTGACTCAGCAGGACAGACGGCGCTGCATCATGCTATTGCTGAGGGGCATGGTAAGTTCTCTTACTTCCTTCAGTGAGAGAAACGAAGGCTGATGAAATGATAGGTGACGCGGCTGTTGTGCTCATGAAAGCTGGAGCCGAGATGGACAAGAAGGATAGTGATGGGTTGTTGCCTTTGGAGGTGGCGCCTGGGATTGATGTGAGTTTCTTTTAAAAGGGTATTGGGTCGATGTAGTGCTGACAGGGGAATAGGTTAAGAGGTACATTCAACGCAAGGCTGAGGAGGAGGGTATTGATTTGCCATAGGTTGGCTCACATCAGATAAGACTGTCTCAGGGTGAGGGGAAAAAAACAAAACAAATATGGATTTCGTGGCCCTGGTACATCTTTTCTGTCTATGCAAATGGGTATCTCCTTCATATATCCTCATCACAGCATCACCCCCACCCCCTTAATCTCGGGATCATCCCTAAACGCCAACCTCACCTCCTCATCCCCCACCGCCAACCTCATCTTACTTGGCCTCTCCGGCCTCTGCCCCTCCAGGTTTATAATCCCCGCCCCCGTGAGATCAACAGCAGCAGAACTCAACCCAGCCGGCCTGATCAATTGCCCCGTCTGCTTCGCCTTCGTAATCATCAACCCCCCTCCATCCTCCGGTCCTTCCCCCTTTTGCCCCGTTGCCATCTTCTCCAAAAGTTTCAACGGCCGGGATTCGTTGACTGTCAACTTCAGCATCCGTTGCATTTCTTCCAGGACATCCCCAAACGTGCTCTCCGCCAACCCCGTCCTCTGTATCCGCAAGCAGAGCGCAGTCAGCAAAAGCTTCGAGGCAAACGGTAAAGAGCGAAGGTATTGCTGTAACGGGTTGGAAGTGGCCTCATTGATTGCTCTCCGGACGGTCTCGATTGTGACCCTCCCTGCGGAACTCTTCTTCTTTTTCTGGGGGGACTCGTCCTTCTTCCTCGCGGGGGTTTTCGTCGGCGTGTTTGGTGCAGTATCGGAGCTGTCATTAGCTTTTGAGTCTGCTTCTGCCAGTTCAACTGCCCGTCGGCAGATGTCCAATGCCCTGCGGGCGTCGCCACTGACAGCTGCTACTTTTCTCGCGGCGAACTGGATTGCGTCTGGGTCGACGATGTCGCCTGGGACGCCTTCCAGGCGGGATTGGACAATGCGCATGAGCTGCTCGTGGTTGTATCCCGGGAAGGTGATGCGCGTTAACCCGAGGCGGGAGCTGATTTTGTTGGAGAGGGTTCGCTCTGGGAGATCCATAGTGTTGGCTACTGCTAGGACGATGAGGCGGGAGTGGCGGAGGCCGGGCCAGTTGAAGAAGTTGTACATGACGCCTTGGTTTTTGGTGACGAGCTGGTCGAGTTCGTCCATCAATACCACGCAGGGCACGCGGCGGGGGGAAGGGTGGCTGAATTCTCGCTCCAAAAGGTCAAGGGCTTGAGCGGGGGAGACGCGCTGGCCTTTGAGGGCTTCCCATAGCAGAGCGTAGGACTGATGGGGGTCGGTGATTTTCATGCCGTTGATTTCGACAAAGATGAAGTCGTCGAGCTCGTCGGCCCGCACGGCGGCATCGAGGTGGGAGACTACTTCGCGGACAGTAGCGGTTTTGCCTGTGCCTGGGGTGCCGGAGATGTAGATGCACGTCCCGGAGCCATCGGTGATAGCGGCTTCTAGGTGTGAGTAGACAAGACCGAACTCGTCTTCACGACAGGGGAGACTGGTGGGCACTGAGGCGACGTGGAGTTGCGTGCGGGCTACTTGATATGGGGAGGCATGGACATGCATAGGGGAGAGGATGCGGGTGGCTAAGGGTGTAAACTCGAGGTGCTTCTTGACGACGATGCGGCGATGGGAGGAGGGGGTTGTTGGTTTGTTGCCGGCCTTCTTGTGCCGGCTGCTGGGGGTAACGGCATCCCTAATACGGGCCTTTTTGGGGGTGCGGTAGACACCAGGGACATACTCTCCATCTGCCTCCGGGTCGGCTTCGAATTTGTAGTCTCGCTCGGGGGATTCGTCCTTCATCTGCTTCTTCTTCCGGGTCGCCTTGGTCTCCTTTTGAAGTCGCTCCTGGAGAGCCTCGAGGTCTTCCTTGCCGTGGTAGACATCCTCCCAGATAAACTCCTCGGTGTAGGTGCATGTCCTGGTGTTGCAACCCCTTCGGCAAACAAACACTTTTCCATACTCCTTTGATTTGCGCGGCACTTTGCCTGTTGGGAATTTGTTCATGAACACCTCCTGCGACATGACATGGGCCTTGCCGTTGATGGTTGACAAGGCATTGACATCGAACGAGGTAGTGATGTAGAGCTCATTCTATACAAGTAACAAAAGTCAGCAACGAGATTATGGTAAAGGTACGACACGATCCCCCTCACCTCGACAAAGTCTGTCCTCTTCTTTGCGCTACGAATCTCGTTTGGCGACGAAAACCACATGAAGTTGGCGGCCATCTCGCCCTCCTCGTCCTCTTGGAATTCGCATATTATGCCAACCCAGGCTTCGTTGGAGCTATCGGCCTTCAACAACGTCGTGTCGCCCAGATAGCACTCGAAATTACCATTGCGGGCTCCAATAATCCGACCTTCTTGTGACGAAGCTCGTTTTCTTTTCCTCGCATTGTTTTCCTCGGTTTCTGGCTCGGTCGAGTCATTGGCATAGATCCATTCCCACGGGAGGTCTTCTGTTCCTAGCTCGTCGTCAGAATCCTCTCTCAGGACGCCTGGTAGATGGCGCTTCTTTGAGCGCCCGTCGACGGCGCCAGGCATTGCTGGTGGTTCTTGGATTTCGTTAATCGAAGGTAAACAATGCGATCAGAAGTGGGACGCTGCAGGGTGTAATGAGAGCAGTGTGAATTGGCTTTGTCAAATAATATAGCGGCTTAATTCGAGTATCGAGCAGCTGGTTGCTCTTATGAATTGATGTATCTGGTAGGGCGGCTTAGTTCGCTGGTTTTCCATGCTTGTGCTTCAAAAGGGGGCCTTCTGTCGCGTCTCTCTCGACGCGTTACAGGCTAGCGCGCACCACTCTATTAAGACCCCTGTCATGGCGAATGGCTCATCAGCCACAATGACGTCTCAATGCTCCCACGTAATGCCAAGACACTATGCAGATATCCAGTATATCACTATATGCCTGAGAGTCTTCAAACGAGACGTCAGATCCGTCAGCCCCGTTTGTTTTCCAGTATCAAAATCATTGGAAAGTAGAGACGAGACTCAGTATTTCTTCCATGACTGATAAACATGTCTGTCTCTACGTTGAACGTACAGAGCTTACTATACCCTCATTGTTATTGCCCACTCCATGCATGTGATGGGGGACAAACACTGAAACGACCCTCCAGGCTATCTCGATATTTTGTGGGTTAACCCACAAAGGTCAAGTTGAAGCTATTGGGTTGCCAGTATGAGCCAGGACAGCGTGAGATGCTAGGTCAATCGACTCACATGTCGTCCTTCTTGAATGACTGACCACTGGCCTTCCCCACGGCGAGAGAGCGTGACTACCATGTGGCCGGCTGGCACCTTCCTCCCACCTAGGTTTCCTTTCCTTCCAGCTTTTACGCAGTTCAACGTTGCTAGGTAAACTTATTTGACTATAAATTTTCTCGCCTCCAGCAATTTCCGCCCCTCGTTACCTGTGAACCCTTCAACCATCATTTCTACTTGGTATTATCGATTGTTCCCCCATGTCAACCGAAGGCCTCATGCCAGACTACTTCGATGATCACCACCTCTGAGACACCATTGCGGCAACTCGAATCTTCCCGCCTTTACAAGCAAGAGATATATTGTACCACCCTTGACAGACTGCCGTACGGTTGACTGATCCATCTGGCTGCCGGCTTCCAGGCGGGATTCTCGCTGGGATTCTCCACTTACCAAGGTAAGCTTTCTTCATTTCCTTCCTTACTTAGGAAAAGTTCTCCGTGGATTTTCTTGGAGTTATTCGGCCATCTCTACTTGTTTGGGATGAGATTGGGTTTGTCTTGATTCAAGAAGACCTTCGCTGAACTGGCTTTCTGCCCATCCATCGGACGCCAATGGCTATGTTCCAAGTTGTTTGTCTGGTTGGCTTCTTTACTTCGTACTGCTGTGCAGAAGGATATTTCTTTTACAGTCGATGTCTTTGCGCGCTACCTTTTCACAACAGCTTCGGTCGTTTGTCATTTTGATGATTGCTAGATTACCCTTGGATTACCCCTGAAGGCTTGTTGTGGCCCGAACATCGAGACGACTGTACTGGTAGCGCTACAATGATCATGAGCTTGGCCTATCATCATGAACAAAGCCTCACCTTGGGGTTTCCAGAGTCTTTGCTAACATTAGCCTACGTTAGGTACGTCTAGCCAAGTCTTTCTGAAAGCACACAGCATGAATCCGACCCTGTAGCTGCTTGCTCCTGGGGCAATCTGGGTCTGTCTGCTCAAGAACCACCACACCCATCTGGCTTGCTTTCCATCTGCCTCGGCGAAATTCTCGACGGTAGCAGTCGGTCCTTCCCAAAACCTGCGTTTGACGGCAGCCTGCAGCACGGACATTGAAAGATCGCTCTTGCCTCCTGTTGCTGTTATCAGCTTGAGCTTTTCCCCGCATTTCCCTCCAACTCGTCTGCCTGCTCCCTCTCAATTATATTTTCACATTGAAGCTCCGACTCCAATCCTGCCCCAACTTTTTCCCTTGCGTTTCGTCTTCCAATCCTTCTTCATCACACCTTCTACAATTACCTACTTCGTCACGAAACTCACCAAACTTTCAGACAATACCACCGGCAAAATGGACACCATCACCATGAAGCGGAAGCGCTTTCAGCTCGGGGCCGATGAACTCGCAGAGATGTTTCGTCCGCCGCTGACCAAGCAGGTACGTCAATACTTGGAGTACAGAACTGTACCTAGTTGACTAACCACCCCAGCTTTTTCTCACCCCACCCCACACGATTGATGTCGACCCAGCCGACTTTGCTCTACGAACCAAGCTGGAACTTATCAGCAAGGCAACTTCGTGCGATATCAAGGCTATTGACGCGGGTGATGGTGTTACCCAGATTTCCATCCACTCGCCTGGAATCAAGGCTGCACAGGCTGCTGCCCGGCGAGTCAAGAAGCTTCTCATCGAAGAAGCCGACATCAAGGACATGTGGAGAACCAATGGCTTGCTTTGTCCGTCCAAGTCAGGTGCAGACTTCTCCGCTATCGTGTTTGGGCGCAATAGATGCGTTGTCATGCCTCCAGCATCGAGCTCGAGCGCCTCGGAGCACGATACGCAGCCCTCGGAACGCGATATGCAGGCTCAAGAAAGGTACAAGGCCCAGCTATCAGCGATTCTTGACCGCGCTGTTGGATCACTTGTCCGGGATCCGAACAAGATGCAGATGCGTGTCAAGTTCGGATGCTTGCAGCGGAGTGTACACTGGAAACCAGAACACAAGGAATACAACTCGGCCGAGATGGAGCGAGAGTTGAAGTATGCTGCCTTCCGCGACGTTATCCAGCTTTCACCGTAGTAAGTAACCTCTGAGCTTGGTCCTTGTTTTCAGTCATGCTAAGACGTCTTCAGCGTTTCTGTCGATGCGGTTGAAGCCCTCAGAATCGCTCTGCTCAACATTGATGGAAGCTTGCCTGTGGTGGTGCAAGAGAGCGTGGATCCCGACTCTGAGCCCGAGCTCTCCCTTCACATCGTCACGCCAAACCTGGAGGTCGAGTGTATGGTAGAAGGCGTGAAGGCAGGCAAAGGGCGCAAGCCCAGAGTCATGCCGGTGGGTGCGTATCAGCGAGACAAGGTCTACAACAAGTTCTCGGTTCTGAATGCTTGTCCTGATAGGTGAGACCAGATGACACGCTTATTTCCAAGTTATTTCAAGAGACTAACAAACTTTGCTGTAGACACACCGACTGGGAGCTCGAGATTAAGCAGGAGGTCAGCAGAAGGGAGGCCAGGCCCCTCCTGCCTTTGACGGAGGATAACATGAGCAAGCTCATCAAGATTGGCCAAGGAACACATCCAGGTGGCTTTCCCAAGCTTCTGGTGTCGCCGGAGTTCATCAGAAAGAACAAAGTGTCTAACATTGTCGGCAAGGTCAACTGGATTTTCGAGCTCAGCTTCAAGTACAGCCTCGAGATCACGATGTACCATGAGTTTGGCGGGGACACTTCCAAGCCTCCAGTCACGACAACCGTCCTCTCACTCTACAGTCCGGACTGGGATGATGATTTGGGTCTTCCACTTACGCTTCCGCGGAAATGGAACGAGAGTTTTGCCTCTCAGTTGCTGACCTCGAGCGACAAAACCCAAGTTCCATACCCTGAAAAGCAGGATGGCTGTGAAGGGCATCCATTGGACGAGCTTTTGTCGTGGATATCGTGGGTGCAGGAGATGCTTGATAACCTTTCCAAGTCAGGAGCCCAGGGTTCGGACTAACTCATGTTGTGATCATTGGAAATGATTGGATGGCGGTTGCTGTTTGGGGTTTCTATTGCCAAGGGGCGGGGCTCAGGATGTATGGGGCTTTCAAGTTGTCGGTTATGGTATTGTTTTCAGAGCATGTATTGCACTTTTATCCCTGCGTATACCCAGAAAGAGGGTTTGGGAGGGGGGATGTTTGTTCTACTGTGTTGTGGTAGTGTAAGAGGCGAGAGGTGATTGTTCGGGCTATTGTATTCTGAGGATAGGGTGAGACTTCGATAGGTAGTTGTATCTCTAATGTATTGCAACGTGATGGACGAGAGGAGCGGGAGGGGGCCATTGCATCTGTAGCATAACAGCAAATGGTATTTACTCTGACTTCCGAGGGCGGCAGACACATGCATGTGAGAATCACCGGCAAAACAGAGACGATGAATGATGATGAGGCTGAACATGCTTCATTGCTCCTTAGGATTGTTGGCCCGTCATGACGCTTGAGCAGTCTGGCCAGCAGCTGGTCCAGCAGCCAGGACCTTTTGTCTGAGAACTGTAATGCGTCAGTACAAGTCCCTTTTTGCTTTTTGGATTACGTGTCGTGGAGCTTACCTTCCTCTACCAACCTCAAATTCTGAGTCTTGGCCTGCACGATTCCTTCCAGTCCCTGAATATTCGTCGCCAACTCCTTGACCTTGGCCTCATAAAACTCAGCCGCGCTCTTGGTATCCTGTTCCCATCATATCTTGTCAGCAGCCAGCCATCAGCAAGGGGTTTGGAACCATGAGGGGCGCACTTTTTCAACATAGAACCCGGTCCCGACATCGACAATGACCTTGTCGGGGTCGGCCATCCGGCCCTTGACGTAGAGGGAGTTGGTCAAGGGGACGAGGATGGGCTTCTTCTCGTCAAAGGTCTCGGAGCCGGATTTCACGACACGAAGGCATTCCTTGAACTTGGCTTGGGCGGCGGCAAGCTGGGCGTACGATTGGGAGAGATGCTCGACTTCTTCGTCGAGTTGTTTTTTCACAGCGGAGAGCTGGGGAGCTGTGAGGGTGTCGAGGGAGACTGTGGGGGAAATGTTAGTGGTGTGAGTG
Source organism: Cercophora samala (assembly GCA_030512305.1). Classification (NCBI taxonomy): domain Eukaryota; kingdom Fungi; phylum Ascomycota; class Sordariomycetes; order Sordariales; family Lasiosphaeriaceae; genus Cercophora; species Cercophora samala. The sequence goes on along the minus strand of JAULSY010000023.1, from coordinate 30,331 downwards.
GGATGGGGTAAAGGAGGTATGAGGGGGGGACGTGAGAGATGAGAGGTGAGAGGTGAGAGGTGAGCATGAGGAAATGCGGGTGATGAGGGGTGGAGGTGAGGGGGAAATGAAACATACTCTGCTCCCCTCCTTGTTGTCTTTCTTGGCTGGCCATCTTGAGTTTTTGAGATCACTACTGATCTTGGGACTCCAACAGTGATGATGAGGCTCAGAAAGGTGTGTGTTGCCTGGTGATGGATGAGGCGCCGTTGACGCCCCACTATTCCCGAGCGACAGTTTGCGCTGCGGGGCATCTCAACGCCGGTTAACTGCATGATAGAAATAGTGGGGGGGCTTCACAGAGACAACAAGAAGCGATTATCATCGGATACTTTTGGACTTTAAAGTGCGATTTGAACGCGAGGCTTAGGCAACAGTGTCCGGGCTTATATGCCTGCTGTTCTTTGAAAAAGTCCTGGAAAGAGCCCTAGAACTTGAGCCTTTTAAAGTCTCATCACACAGCTGCCCAGCTACGGATTTCATCATCAGCTCACACACAAGTTATCCCTTCCCCTAACAGACGCAACAAACCAACAAAATGGCACCCACACCACCCCCGGGAACAGCCTTTTCCTCCGGCCCTCATGGCCGCTCTCTCATCGCAACTCAGGACTTCACCCCCGGCTCCCTCATCGCCACCTTTTCCTCCCCCACCCTCGCCCTCCCCGATGGCCCGAGCATGAAAACAACGTGCAACTACTGCCTCCGTGTCGGTTCCAACGAGGGCTTCTCTCCCGTATCACTCAAGGCCTGCACCGGTTGCAAGGCAGCTGTGTACTGCGGCCCGATATGCCAGCGTGCCCACTGGAAAGCGATCCACAAGGCCGAGTGTAAGATGTTTGGGAGGATAAGGGAGGCTACAGGGAAGGACTGGTATGTTTCGCCCCTTTTTTCTCAAATAAGTCACAATACTGATATGGACACAGGCTACCAACCCCCGTGAGGGCACTAGCCCAGGTCCTCCTCACAAACGACAAAACCATCCGCGATCCCTTTGACGGCGACGACCCTCTCGAGGGGAACCTGGATGGTTTCAAAGCGGACGAGCAAGTCTGGGGGGACTTTGAGCTTCAGGCCATGGCAGCCATGACGTACTCTGGGGTTTTTATGAACGAGGACGGACTGAGGGTGGCGATGAGGTTCCTCTGCCAGATCCAGACTAATGCGTTCAACCGGCTTGATGCTGACACCGGAATGTCGGGGATTTTCCTCGATCCCGCGCTGGCGAGGGTGAATCACTCTTGTGTGCCAAGTGCGTTTATTGGTTTTGATAAACGAGCGGCGACGCTGAGGGCGGAGAGGCCGATCAAAGAGGGGGAGGAGATTACGATTTCTTATATTGGTATGTACGAGCTGGCTGGAGGTGATAGTCATGAGGAGATTGTTAAAATGCTGATTATGTGGTTGCAGAAAACGACAAGCCTAGGTCGGTACGCCGTCAGGGACTCCGCCTCTACCACTTCGAGTGCGACTGCCCACGGTGTCTGGATGATCTTGATGTGTACCAGGTTGCTCAGACATCGCCGGTTATCTCACTTAATTCGTTCAGCCTGCAGCCGGATTTGGCAAAGTTTCGGGAACCGGCTATTGATAAGTCTGGTATCTCGATGAAGCAGATCGAGGATATTTACAAAGCGGTCTATGACCAGACAAAACCGGAGCAGGACAACTCCATCGAGGCAGCACAGGCTCGCTGGAAACTGTGCAAGCCCCTGGTCGAAGCAAAGATGTGGGCAGTCGAGCCATTACCAACCACGATCCTCCTTCTCGCAACCAACTGGCAGACCAACTATAAATGGGCTGTGTACGCCCTCCCACTGGCTTGCTTCCTGGCAACTCATTGCGACCCCATCAAGCTCGTTGCCCCTTTTATGTCTTGGCGTATCAAGGGCATCATGGTTATTACCAAACTCCTGGCCTTCACGGGAGAGCTGACGTCAAGCGGGGATCTGGCAAAGAGATGTACCCATGAAGGCATCGTGGGCGCTTTGGCCATGGCGGACCAGGTCACCATGTGTCAAGCTCTGTTGCACATTGTGGTCCATCAGGGCTCTATTGGTGCGGCTGAAGATTGGGATGTGCTGAAGGAAGCCAAAATGATGCTGAAGGATCTCGAGAGTTTGCCCGGGCGACAGGATGAGTCGAACCTGGTACAGGCGTGGGCTAAAGACCCTGAAGATCTGCAAGCAAAGGCATTTTTCGAGAGCGAGGTGCTCAAACCCGTCAACACGTTGGCCTCATTCGCGCCTGAGATTCTGGAGGACGTACTTATCCAAGGGCAAGGACTAGTGGTTCGACGTTAGTAAAATAATGGAGAAGACAAGGCTTTCATGCCTCATAATCTGTCTTTTGTGTTAGATGATGCAGTGGTGGCCCTGGGCCGACCCCGTTTCTTGGGGTTTTGCAGATTCATCGTGCTATTCTGACTCGACGGTGTGAGCGGCAGAGCACTGTATCCTGCGACGGTGGAATCCGTAAATTGGTTCGAGGACAGTGTTCGTTTGGATACAGTCTCCAGCTTGGGCGAAGAAGCCCGCTTCCTCGTTACGGAATTGGGAAGAAGTGTTTCTGGATCCAGGGGGTATGTCACACGCCGGCTGTGGGACGCTTCACGGTTCGCCTCTGCTCTGTCGACTCTGCCCTTGAGGATCTCAAACTCCATTTGTAGTGTCTCGACCTGGCTTGCTCGATTCCCAATCTTTGCGATATTGCTGGTGAGAATCTCGAGCTCCCTCGAAGGAAAAGAAGGGACAACGCGATCGCTTTCGCCGGTGCGCACACTGCGGAGTTCTCTTCTCAGCTGGGCGATCTCGGTTCGGATGGCAGCCATGTCGCGGGCATGACTGTCAGCGCTGATACTCTCGTTGATCTCGGACCTCAGCATATCGAGCTCTTCTATGGTCTCTTGAAGTCGGTTCTTGAGATCTGAGACTTCCTTTCGCATCTCTTCAGTGAGACCTGCTGCCTGGTGTTGAATCGTTTCGAGGCTACCATTAATTGAAGACAGCTGGCTCTCTAGGCTCTTGAATGCCGCCCTTTTCTCGGTTCCAGATTTAGCAAAGCCATCCAACTCTGATTTGACTGACTTGAGACCCTCTTGTACTCCACGGATACCTTCTTTAAAACCTCCTACTGTAGCATGTAGTGTCTTGACATCAATTTCAATCCGGCCTACGCGTTTGTCCAAGCCTGCCACAATCTTGAAGCCATTGTTGTCAATACGTTTGAGGTACTCTTTTTGGCCTTCGAGATCGAACTTCAGTTGTTGAAACTCGACGGTGCCGGGGAAGTTTGAGGAGGGATCAGGCACCCCATCTGTGTTGGTTTTGGACGGTTCGTTGATGTTGAGGACTCGTTTGATCTCAAGTTCAATGTCGTCTCCTTCAGTATCGAGCAGAATGACAGACGCAATTCTTAACAGGACTTGGTTGCTGTGGGAGCATCGTCAGATCTCAAACTACCTAGCGACAACAAGATTCATGACACATACTCATCGAAGACATGGTTGACTGGGGTTTGGATGCATCGAAATCCAAGCACGGCGGCACAACTGTCACAAATGAAGTTCTGTAAATGGCTAGCAACCGGTGTCAGAACAGCTCAGAGAGAATTTCAGCACAGGCTGGGGATCAATTACCATCCTTCCACTAGAGTACCAGTGTCCCCCATTCGTAACTTCCCTTCGCATCGGATGGCCAACTCTCCGTCTGGCTCAACCACTGGGCCGAGATAGCTTTTGCCGACCTGGATCCAAAGATTGGAAAAGATTCCAACTGCTCTCTGGCATTTTTTGCACTTGCATGAGACGGTCTTCATGTTGAGCAATCGTGCTTCACCCCAAACCGGTAGAGTTGCGATGCTCTTCGGCTGGGCTTCCAATACTGCGCATTGCAGACCTCGAGAGTCGCTATGATGAAAGAAAGTTGAAAATTTAAAATGAGGTCAAGAAGAGAACAAGTTCATCAGACGAACGCTTGTTTATACCTGCCCACCAAAAAGGTAGGTAGGAGCAGCAAGCACTAGGAACAGTGAAGTGAGGACTGGCCATCAAGGTTGTTGCCTAAAGTGGCCTAGCTCCACCAGCCACTGTTCACTTATCGAGGTTTGTCGCGCAGATTGTGGCCAACCGCCCCGATCAACCGCCCTGTCCTCATATCAGTCTTGGCACGACCTGATTTCTTGTCGCACCTTGGATCAACACCAGTGTCTTTTCACACATCACTTGGACACTCACTGTACTCCGTACACCATGGGTAAAAAGAAAAACAACATGACGAAACGTGGAGTTGCCGCCGCCTTGGCCACCGCTAACCTACCACTCATCAACGATGCTGAGCTCGCCGCGACACCCATGGCTCGGAGCGATTCTGAAGGGAAATCGTCCTCTGGAAGTCTTAAGCGGTCTGGTCCTCATGATGCCGATGACGATGACGGTTGGCAGACCATCGAGCGCGGCCGGCCAGTCAAAAAACAGAAGAAAACCCCGACCCCCAATTCAGCTCGATATCCTGGTGTTCATTTCTCAGAAACGTCAAGATTGCAGTCCAAGATCAACCTTTCAGCCTTTCGCGACCTAATTCTCTATCTTTTCGCCGATGGTTCCGGGCCACAATGGATCTCTGTTGCACACCGCCCGGAGTTCAGAAAGGCTGTTGTCATTATGGTGCCTGGTCTCGAGGAGGCCATGTTCAAGGCCGGTGTCGACTTTTCCAACTATGAGACACCCACGCTGGATCAAGCGATCAAGCAGATTGGCGATGGCTCTTCTCCAGATCACTACTACCCGCGGCCTCTCAGCAAGGAGGCCTTACCATTCTCATTGCAGCCATTTGCAGACATGTTCCCGCACCTCTGGCCTGTCAAGGCACCCGGGGACGACAAGTATGGAAAATTGCATTCGCCTTTGACCACGATGCTCACTGCTCCTCTGAACAAGACCAAAGACAAGAACAGCGACAGGTCTGGGGCAGATTCTCACAGAGATATCAGAACCAGAATCACCGAGTTTCTCGCCACCCCAGAAGAGCTGGTGGATAACGGATTTCCAGTACATCCAGTCTTGCTGCCAGAAGGAGAGCGCAGGGACTCGTTCAAAGATCCGGAAGGGTGGGTACACACAAGAGTCAACAAACTTGAAGATGGAGATGTCCCCGAGAGCGAAATCGAGCAAGGAAGCATCACAGCTGGACGAGAGGTTCTCGCTATTGACTGCGAGATGTGTCTGACCGGGCCCGGCGAGCTTGCTCTAACAAGAGTGAGTTTGGTTTCTTGGGGCGGCGAAACAGTTCTTGATGAACTGGTCAAGCCTGAGAAGCCCATCACCGATTATGTCACCCAATACTCAGGAATCACCAAGGAAATGCTCGAGCCCGTTACAACGACCCTGAGCGACATCCAGGCCAAACTACTTGACCTTTTACATCCCCGCGCAATTCTCTTGGGGCACTCACTAGACTCGGATCTGAAAGCTCTCCAACTCGCCCATCCCTTCATCGTGGACACATCGATGCTATTCCCGCACGCTCGCGGCCCACCGCTCAAGAACTCACTCAAGTACCTTGCCAAACGCCACCTGAGCCGTGAAGTGCAGAAAGGTGGCGGCACCATCAATGGGCATGACAGTGTCGAGGATGCCAAAACATGCCTAGACCTTGTCAAAAAGAAGTGTGAGAAAGGAAAGGCCTGGGCTACTGGTGATTCGCAAGGCGAGAACCTGTTTAAGCGCCTCGCCCGCGCCGGAACAGCCTACCGCGCCACAGCCGGCCCCGAAGCCACCGGCGGTCTCCCTGTGGGGAAAACGAGTGCGGCCGTCGAATGGGGTGACCTGTCCAGAAGCGCCTGTAACGCCGCCACCGTTGCCATATCCTGCAAGACCGACGCCGATGTTGAAGCGGGTGTGATTCGCGCAGTCAAGGGCGACCCGGATGGATTAGAGGTTCCAGGGGGGGGTGTTGACTTTGTCTGGGCGAGGATGAGGGAGCTGGAATTTTTTCAAGGGTGGGCGAATAAGCACAAGCCTAGCACTGATGTTGCTGCTGCAGAGGAGGAGACGTCTGTGGTTCAAGAAGCGAACCGCGATGCCGAGAAACAGGCAGTCTCACCTCTGGAGGAGTGCCTGTCTACGCTTGCCCAGCGCCTCCAGAGGATTCACGCTGCGTTGCCACCTTGTACACTTTTTATGGTGCTGAGCGGAACGGGTGACCCGAGGGAGATGAGCAGGCTGCAGAGCATGCATTCCCAGTTCAAGAAGGAGTACAATACCCCTGGCTCGAAGTGGGATCAGCTCAGTGTGAAGTGGACGACCGATGAGGAGGACGCGCTCAGGAAGGCAGTCAAGGTGGCGAGGGCGGGTGTTGGGTTCCTCAGTGTGAAATAAGGAATGACTGATAAGGTTTTGGGGAAGCGAAACAAGATACCCAAGCAGCGGTTTGGATTATTAGAAGGCGGTCTTTCTCGTACCAGTGATTGTACAGCATGATCCTTTAGCAGACAGGACTAGACATAGAAAACAAGAAGTCATGCTTCTTTGAAAGTATGCAATGACAACAATGACAAATGTGACTGGTTTTTGTGTATATGCTATTTCTCTCTATGCACTGCCCAACATCGCTACCAGCCTCCATCTACTGTATGCCATGGAAAAATCGCCACGAAAAATGCTGACTGCAATGCCTTTCCCCCCTTTCCTTCCCTCCTTCCTAGCACTAACCAAAACCTGTACGCTCCCCCCCTTTTCAACCATACAAAGGAGATATCAACATCGACTCTCTACACAACCAACAACCTCTCCCAAACCACCCCCTTCCCACCAGTCAAGTGCCACAACCCACCTTTCTCGGCAGCACCTCGTCCACGCTGTTCACCGTCCCCGTCAAAAATCAAACTCTCCCCTAAAGATATCCGGGTCAACCCCGACGACAACCTTTTCGGCCAAATCCCTCCTCCCCATCTGGGTAAACACCCTCCTGAGCGTATCATACAGCGTGGTGCTCCTGTTTTGTGTGGTCATCGCGTCAATCCTCGCGTCCGTGTCCGGGCCGCTGCCGCCTCCCAACAGCTCCCTGGCCTTTTCCCTCCCGCTCTTCTCGACAGACTTGTGCATGTCCAACGAAGCGAGCAAGTGCCCGGCAGCCTCGGCATGGCATCCAATGTTGATACAAGACACACCGAGATTGTATCTCGCCCTGACAAAGTTGGGGTTGATCGACAGCGCCTTTTCGTAGGCGGCGATCGCCTCCTCGGAGCGGCCCGAGTTGGCGAGCGTGGCGCCTAGGCGGTTCCAAAGGAGATGGATCTGCTCGCGCTGGTTGGAGGTGCCCATTTCGGAAGAGTGGAGCGCGGATTGGAAGCAATCAACCGCCTTGTCGTATTCTTCCGCGCCGTAGAAGAGGACGCCGAGACCGACTTGGACGTCGGGGTCCATGTGGTCTCCGTCGGGGGCCAGGCGGGCGGCTTCCAGGAACAGGCTGGTGACCCGGTCATGGAGCTGAGCGCGGTCGGTGAAGCCGAGATCAGCAGCGGAGGACAGATCTTGAGGGGCTACGACCTGGGGGTACTTGACGCTGAGCCACCTTTCGAGGGTGCGGTAGGCCGTACTATCGTACCCTTCGTTTGTGTAAGAGACGGCCAGGCCCATCAGAGCGGCGAGGTTGTTGGGGTCGAGCTTCATCGCCTGTTCAAGAGCACGGATGGCTGCCTCCTCCTTTTCGTTTTGGGCTTGCACGTGGCCGAGGTATACCCAAGCTTCGACATGTTCGGGCTCCTTTTGGACGGCTGCCTCAAAGGCGAGGGCAGCCAGGGAAAGGTTTCCTCCTTCGTTCATGATTCTGATGCCCTCCTCAAATGGATTTGTCGTGTTCTCAAAGATGTTCTCGTCCTCGAAAAGGTAGTCCTGAACGATGGGATCGGCTCCGAGTCTGTTGTTCAATCCCCAGTCGTTAAGGTTGTCGCCACCAAAGTTGGAGCTGTCGAATTTGGCAAAGTCATCCTCGATATCGTCCAGTTCCTTGAGATGCGCCTGCTCTGCCTGGATGCCACGCCATATCGACTCCAGATCACCGTAGCCGGTTTCGGAGTGCAAGAGCTTCTCGTCCATGCTATTCAACTCGGGCTCCATGGCCAGGGCCTCATCCTTTTCTGTTTCCCGCAGTTGGCGGTCCTGGAGCTCCATCTTCTGGAACTGCTCCTCCCACTTGCTCTCGTCCAGCTCGACGACTTTGCCTTTACCCTTGCCCTCGAGTACCGGTTGTTGGTGTTGCTGGAGAGGCTGTTGTGCCATGTGCATCTGACCACTAAACATGGGCTGATACATGGGGCGCTGCATCATGCTGTAGCTCATACCGCCGCCCATCATCATGGGTCGCTGCATGCTCGCACTGGCGCCGGGCATCGCCGGGGCATGGGAGACGGCGGCCGCAGGATTCATGTGCTGGAACTTGGCAAATTCGTCGGCGCTGAAGTGGGTGCCGGGAGGGGCGTTGAAGGCAGCCTCCATCGCGGCCTGTGTATCGGGGGCCCATGTTGGCGAGAGCGGAGAGCCAGACTGAGCGCGAAGGTGATCGAGATGGGCGTGGGCCATGGGACCCTGCTGCTGCTCGAGGGGCATGTCGGGGAGAGTGGCATTCTGGTGGAGGAAGCCATTCATCATCTAGACCGCCAGTGTATTAGCATCCTTCTTGTACCTTCCGCGATTCTTTACATGTCTCGTACCTCATCTTGGGGGGTGTTACGGCCGACGCTCCGGAAGCCGCCCAGAGCGTTGTTTGGCCCTCTTCCGACGAGCCTGTCATGCTGCAGGCTCTTGTCGTCGCCGACATGTTTGGTGAACTGGCTGAGCGGGTTGCCCGCCGTTGAGCATTCGGCACCACCAAGAAACGACATGGCTGTGTGGTTGTGAAGTGTGAGAAAATCGCAAAGACGGTCGAGTTCGGCGAAGGCAATAAGGGGGTCCCGTCAGTAGGCGGGAGGAAAAGGAGAGCCGAAGCGTGTGGCGGGGTGAGCTCCAGGCCTCGCACCACTAATGTACGTTGAGCTAAGCAGGATTCAGGCCCAACTCGACCTGAAATGCAGGCAGGGCAAGACGGTGAACAGGTTGATGTTACTTTTTTGTCCTCTTGTCAATTTCAACTGGTCTCGCGCTTGGTGAATTAATACTCGATACAGATGCTGTTGCTGAGTTGTACGTTGTTTGTTGTCCGGACCGAGTTAATGCCCCCGCCACTGACAACGAATAGCATGTGCCGAGGCAGCTGCTGGAGGGTCCGCCCCCTGGGGATTGCTAAGCTGGGTGGGTGCTGGTTGCCCCGGGGGCGGGCCCCACATTGCCCGGTTGTTCGTCTTCAATGGTCACAACCACGACAACTTCAGCTGGTCCTGTTCATCTCATCAAGGCTGCAGCGCTTAAAAAAAAAAGACATTCACAAAGAGCAAAAGGCCAGAAGGTTGGAGAGAGCGTATTATTGCTACACAACTTAATCTTACAGTCTAACTTCACCAATTTGTATACAGAAATCATCTCGGTATAAACACAAATCATGGTATTTTACACAGTTCTGGCTACCTCCCGTCGTCCACGACAAGAATGAAACCACCACCCATCATCCGGGGCCGACAGGAAAAAATTGAGTCGTTTCCAACGAGGATTGGGTTGCGCCTCTTAGAACTCGTTCTGGTCACCACGGTCGTCGCGGCGTCGGCGGTCGTTGCGGTCACCACGATCACCACGATCACCACGGCCGTTGCGGTCGTTGCGGTCGTTGCTTCTGCTGTTGTTGGGGCGCTCATTCTTTCCGTAACCGGTGGCAAAATCGACTCTCAGTTGTCTGCCACCGAGGTCGGTGCTGTTGAGCTTGTCCTTGGCAGCCTCAGCCGAAGCAATATCGGTGAAATCGACATGGGCAAAGCCTCGGGGCCAGCCAGTAGTGCGGTCGACAGCGATACGGATGTCGGTGACGTTGGAGAGACCAGCGAAGAGGTTGTTGAGCTCGGCGTCGGTGGTCTCGTAGGGGATGTTACCGACGAAGAGTTGTCTGGTAGGTGTGGAAGGTGGCTTGGCCTCCCACTCACGGGCAGGGCGGCGGGTCTGTTCCTCATCTCTGCGGGGGATGCAGGTGACCCGACGTCCATGCCAGAAAGAGCCGTTGACAGCGGTGCACGCAGCGTTGACGGCAGAGGCGTCCTTGAATGTCACAAAGCCATATCCTCTGCTCATACCACGGGGGTCGCGGGCAATGAAGGCGTCCTCAATCTCGCCATATGTCTCGAAAGCCTCCTTCAGATGCTGCTCGTTAACCTCGAACACAATGTTGCGCACAAAGATGGCTCTCGACTCTGTTACAAACTGTCAGCATAATGTGCATACTATTTCGCATGTATTGGGCGCAACATACTGTCGAGCTGTTTCTTGGGCTCGCGCTCTTGTTGGGTCTGCTCTGTGATGCTCTCCTCGGCTTCGTGGGCCTCCTCAGTGACGTCCTGGGACAATGGGTCTTGCGAAGTAGGCTCCTGGGAATACCACCGCACGGCTTGTACGGGGACAATTCTGGAAACTGTGGCGGCTCTGACGATGGAGGAAGCAAAAGGAGCAGAGGTGGTCTTGACCGAAACGGCCCTGGAAGCCGAAAGGGCAGATCGCACAGCGGCGCGGCGAAGAGATTGCCTGGCGCAAGACAGCAGGTTAGCGTCTGGAAGACAGCGAAGACACGCCCATTGCTTGACTATGCTTACATTTTGAGAGGTAGGGAGGGTGATCTGGGGGCCTGGTTTTGTGTGAAGTTGGAAGTGAGCCGGAACTGTGTGTGATGGACTGGTGATGAAGTTTTCCAGAGCACTGCGCCAAAATTTCTTTCCCACCCAGCAAGCTTGCAAGGATGCGGATGTTTTGTGTCCCCACAAGTTTACCATCCAACTGGATATGGTTAGCAGAAGTGGGTCACCACAACCGACGCTCTCTTCCAACCCTAACCCTTTAACTTTGCTAACTCGCGATAATCTTATCAGATAAGTTATCATGGATAAGGTTCATCCTCCCCACCTCCATTGACAAGCTCAGGACGAACGACAAAAGGTCACGAACTTGCCACCAAGCACAGACAATTCCTCAAGCTGCACCCTAGCAGCAGAATCTCGTGATCTCCCATCTTGACGCCTTTCTCTCTCTGTCTGAAGGCTTCGTCAATTTGCACCCACAATACTTCCGCAAAACCGTGGCGAACCTTCCCTCTTCTCCGAAAGCCCCACCCCCACCTGGCATAGGCCCAAGCACATCAAAAAGATCCACCCCTTGCCCAAAGCATCGACCATCCCAAGTCATACTGAAACCCTAATTCTGAATCCACACACCACAACATCTCCAAACAGCAACAGGGCGTGTGGCTCAGTTGGTAGAGCGTTCGCTTAGCATCGGGACTTGATCACAGTATCAAACATCTTGTATGCGAAAGGTCCTGGGTTCGATTCCCAGCTCGTCCAAATCATCTTTTGCTCCAGTTTAGTTCAACATCTTCTTTTACACATGGTTTGTAAAAGCGTTGCATTTTTTTTGTGGCTATGCCTTGCAATGGACCTTTTCACCCGGGGGCCTGTTGTTGCTGGTAATCTGATTCCTGGAGTAAACAAATCTATCGATCTCGTCCAAGCTCCTGGTGATGTTCATTTGTTGGTTGGTGTACTTGCAGAAACACAAGGGGACATAATCATGCCCATGACAGTATCTCAGCATACAATTCTAAAGACATCATAATCTTGGCTGATGCACACGGTCCACCTGTAGGTTTTCCTCTACCATAAATAAAGGTAAGTAGATATTTGAACTCAAGAGCTCTTAGCGTCTTACCTGGCCAGCCGCTCTCCACAACCTTTCCCGGGGCAAGATGAGAATCAAAGGATATAATAGATGTGAGGAGGGGAGAGATAACACATTGGAGTTTCACTTGTTTGTATGCGACCCTAGTTTAATCTCGGTGTGGAAGGTGATGGCTCTACACTTTCAAAAAGAAAAATCTATTTTGAGATTTCAAGTGGCATGACTCCCCAAACAAATACTCTACCGTCGATAACATGGAGATCAGACCACTTTGCTTTATTTGCTAGACGTCTAGATTAGCTCCTTAGCATGTCACTATGTGCTACACAGAGTGTGAAATATCTGTGGCAACCAGGTATTTTTTATAAAGACCTCGCCCAATGTACAGCAGCCTGTCGTGTGCCCCGTCTAAATCCCTCCCACATCGGACGGATAGCTGTCATGCTGCTAACGTTACCTTCTGCCACAACCAGGGAGCTACAAGAAGCCATGTGTTCATGTTTCTTCCGGCTCTGTTCGACGCTCGTTTCAGGTGAGCAATGGCAGGCAAACAACTGGTCCTCACGGTTGCTCATCTTGTTTGTGATACTAAAGACTACCAAGATGTCCGATTTGGGGGCAGTGGTGGGGACAAATGGGAGGTATATCTCGGCCCATGCTTCAGCAACTGTGAACTATGTTGCTTCTTCGTGCGTTCGAGTAGCAGTTCGACCTGTCGTTACCCATTTGCGTTTCGAATGATGGTCTTTCTACCTGGTATCTAAGTTAACCCCACCAGGTATCAGGTCACCGGCCATTTGTCTACCCACCCGAGTGTCATATTCAGAGGCTCATCCTGGATAGGTACCTTAGTAGGTAGGCTCTATCTATATAGGACAGATATGGTTCTGGTGACCCCTGTGCGCCATAGGACCTTCCGTCTTGTGACCTGGCCTATGTACTGCTAGTCTATGGGAACAAAAGCATCGGCCCTCGAGGACATTCGTTATTCTTGTGTGGCACATCTTCGCCCCCGCGTCTACCAGCACTCAGTGTGATATTGATTTTTTTCCCGTGCCGTTGGTTGGCCAATTCATTATGTATGTGAAAGCTTTCACTCAGGGCACTAGATGTTTGTGTGAGCAATATGATTTTGTAACTCATGAGCTAATCACAGACGTCGGATGTAACTGTTCTGTAACATATCAACTCAGCTATGCACTGATATGAGATGTGATGAGGTGGCACCTGACAGCACACATTTTGGTATGTAAGGTACGCAGAGCACCGGACGAAGGAGAACCTGGTTTCTGCACTAATAGCCGAACCTGACGGAACCGAGAGGGGATTTTCAGGAACAGAGAAAACACGTGGACTCGAGGTACCCAACACAGAAGATCAGCCTTTCGTAGAATACAGTGAGACCTGAAATGTTTCCAGAGAAGCTTGCCTCCTTGCGTAGCCTCTCCCCAGAAGCATACTGGCTGCCTCCTTTTATTTCTTTTGTGGTATGTGTCTTTTGCCCCTGAGTTGGCTCTTCGTCCTGTCTAATAAAGAAGCACAGGAGCCACCAAGAAAAGGGGCAACTTCTTGGTCTCAGGAGGAACAAATCAGGGGCGCCAAACAGGAACGACTCTCGGCCTTGGTTGGGTATGCAAAACAGTGACGCACTCCTCTCGCAGATACGAGAGCCGAGCATACAGCCAGGACTGGGATGACTGTCCATCTTCGAGTCCGACAATATTCGGCGGAGAGAGGCACAAAGGTACATACAAGTCAGCTTTACAGCATGGCTGTCTCCGGATCAGTGTTCTTGTGCAGGGTGATACAGCATCTGCGGTCGTACTTGTGGTAATTACCTTCATTGGATCCCTCAGCTGCCAGTTTCTTTCTTGTGGCCTGCAGCCCCAGCACAGGAAGTGCCAGTACGACGCGATCTGGCCAGCCTGAGATCCTGAGAACTATTAGCAAGGTCGCAGGAACAACAGCCAAAAGCTTTGTGCTGTCACGGAAAAAGAAACTAAGAAAAAGAAGCAAAGAAAAAGAGGAGTTGTGCTTTAACCCTTATCCGCGAGGGCCGGATGTTGGCTTCACAAACTATGTCGGTCACCAAATGTGGCCAGCGGCTCCAACACGAGAGTTTTCTGTCGGCCGCAAACCACCCTCTTCCCTTTGACTCCTGGTTTGTCGCCGAAGCAGCAGAAATCACAGTATCACGACCACAACCCACGAGAAAGCAGACTCCCTCGTCGGTTCCGGAGAGAAATGCAGGTACAAGCAGCCTTTTGTTTAAGAGGTGAGAATGTCCAACATAGTGCGTGTGTACGTATTGTGATACTGAGGAAGTTGCTCGGCTATGCAGGGGAGCACAGGGAGCACATACGCTTGGTGAAGTTCGAGGCCTCAGCCGCATCAAAGGGAGGGTATCGAGAGTTGAACCTAGGCAATCCGTCCATCATTGTGGCTTAGTGGCCAGTAGGTGGGCGAGAGGTTGCTGCACGGCCAGTTGGAGGCGTCCAGTGATCGACGGCCAGTACATCCCCGGAAAATGATGGCGACATTTGCGACCCCTTGCGGGAGGATCTCCCGGCCGAGCGAAACCGCAAACCCTGACTTGGCTGGACTGAACTACGGAGACACGCCGCGCCATGGTTGTGCAGATTAGGGATTTGTGAGATGTGATCGCTGTCCAGTCCGCCCGGAACTCAACGTAGGCCGACTATGTAGGACTTCCGCCTTGTTGACCTCGAGCTCTTAGCAGCACAACAAGTTGAGGGGACCCTGTGGTCAAGGGTGCAGAGAACCATCATTTGGCCCGTTGCCGTTCACAAGCTTGCCCACCCCCGCCGTGGTTCACCCCAGACAGATCAACCATGCAAGATACCGTTTCTCTAGTCTGATTAGTGGGTGCGGGTAACTGAATAGCCGTGGGGTGGGGAGTGACGGACATCTGGCGGGGGCTGCAGTCAACGTCGCCGACCCCTCGGGGACCTGTGAGGTACGAGGCGTTTGTGGCTGTCTACAGTCGGGATATTCTCTGATACTGTCTGGCTGAACAGGGCTCTCTGTTGAGGAGACGTAGTAAGCGCAGCCGTTGAGGCATTCGCGAGCCGCTTGCTTGAGACAACTTTATACTGAGGTCAGCTTGCGTTGTTGTCGCGAGGAACTTTGGACGGGAGTATGGCAAGAATGTGGAAGGACTGAAGACCTGGGTATCTCTCAACGCCGGAGGATCTGGCCCACTGCATGTTGAGATTGGCACTAATCCGCGAACCGGTTTGCCTCGCATGCTCTGTGTCGATAGTCAGGACGCTTGGGACCACACGAGGTCGGGCTCTGATGTATGTAAGTACTGGCTCGAGGTTTGATGGGTTTCGGGTACCGGATATCAATCTGCAACTTTGGTCACACTTTGTCCTGAAAGCAGTTGTTCAGAGAAACAAAGCTGCAAGGAGCTCAACAGGGCAAACCCGCACCTGGGACGACACCTGTTCGCGCAAGATCGCATGCCAGATGCCAGATGCCCGATGCCAGACGAGCCGAGCGGTAATTACAATTGGGAATCAACTTGGGGATGTGATCGTCCAGGTCCTGAGCCGCTTTCGGATCCTGGCGCCGATATGAACCATCTAAGACGATCGACCAAGATTTCCGAGGCGGGCTAGCCATCGTGTCTAACTTTCCTATCCGTAGTGGCGCTAACTGTGTTCGGCAAATAGGTCGAAAATTGACCGAAGAGCATGCATGCACAAGAAACCCTCCATTTTGTATGGGAAAATCATCGTTTTAAATGCCAGTCAACTCTTTCCATTGCCGGCGCAAAGGAATATTGCACTGGGCACACGCCTGAGGTGATTCCCATCCCAGGCAGTGGTTCAAGTGGTGGTTCAAGTGGTGGTTCAAGTGGTGGTTCAAGTTGTGGTGGGCTTAAGTGCCCAGTGCCGGCTTGCAGTGAGCGAGTCCCTGAGGTTCAGTGAGCTTACAGGGCTCGTGGGCGCTGTTGAACACCTACGGGCGAACCTCTGGCAATTGAACCTCTGGCAATTGAACCTCTGGCAATTGAACCTTTGCGCAAGGCAACCTGGGAATAGTGGCATTGTTTGAAGGTGTTTGAACGTGTGCGTTGAAATATTGCTGCATGACTTGGCACGAAATGGGGGTTGGTTTTGCCCTGGAAAAGGGGTTTTTCAATGCACCCTTGTGTAAATGCCTGAGGCGGTTAGCGCCACTACGGATAGGAGAGTTAGACAATATGGCTAGCCCGCCTCAGATTTCCCAGAAACCCAGGAGAGGTGGGGCAAGGGAGATCCAACACGGCTGTGCGTTCGAAACAAAGATCTGTCTGTCAGTGTCGTCTTCACAAACATGTCCAAGATGAAATAACGGCGTTTGGGAACGGTTTCAACGCCATAAAGCTTATTGGGCTTTTCCCCCTCTTCCCAGCCCTCGGGCCGTTGGGGTTCACTCCTCCAGAGAGCCTGTTGGTCGGATGGGGCGGCGGCTAAGGTGTCCTGAGCCTGATATTGACAGTCTGGGAATGTTTCTCAAGAGCATGTGTGTAATAAACTGGTTGATGGAGATTGGAGAGGCTATGCGCGTGCCAAGAATCGGTCCCAAGTGTCAGTACGGATATTCGCCCGAGTTGACGAGATCAAGTGGATGGTACCAAGGTACAATACTCGGTAGTAATAAACGTGCCAACAAAAGCCACGAGGGCCGCAATTAAAAGCACATGGAACGAACCAAAAAAACCTAAGCCAGTTCGGAACTTGGAATGTGACTTGCCTTGGTGCTCCACGCACAGCAACCAGCTGGCGTCCTTTTTGCTCTGACACTTGGCAGGACTGTGGCAGGCGGCAGCCAGACGGAAGCCAACTGGGCCAGAAGCCTGGCCCGAAACAGTGTCACTCTGGGAAGCCGCTGAAGCTGTCATTCATCACCGACCGAGGAGCAACAACCCTGGCCCGGCTGGTTCCTCTCGGTTCCTCTTTCAACCTTCAGCGCAACGTCTTGTCCGAAAGCATCGGCGTTTCGATCCGCCAGATGGGAAACAAAGCACGGTCCACATCCACAAACAAGATGTCGATCCGCCATGGCGACATGCTACCGTACCGACTTCCCCGAACAGGCTGGAGCCATTCAGTTTTAGTGTACATACCCGACTTCGTCCAAGGGTCTAAATATTCCCGCCGAAGGAGCCATTGGGCGGGAAACTTAAACGACACGTGCCGAGCGCGCAAGCAATTGTGCGCGGACAGGGGTTTGTGACGTTGCAATGCATCTGGCTGGATCTCCAGTTGGTCCGAGCATGGCAGGTTGCGGGATGGTTCCGTATGGAGCAAGGACTTCATTCCTTCATCGTCAAGTGCCTCCCGCAGCCCGCCCCTCACTCAGGTATCTACGCTAGGTGAAGTGACAGTTTTTCCCTTTGAATCTTGGCTGGAGCTTCCCGCCATACAGAGCTCACCGTGGGAGGAGCCGAGTCTGACGCCCCACGGAGATTATCTACCGTACTGACCACCCACTAAGTCTTGTCATTGAAGGGTATTCGGATAACGCTTACATGACTCTTTGAGACACCCAGACCCGTGTGCTAGCAACGTCTGTTGTGTTTCATTCGGCCTTGCTAAAAGTGTGGTTCGAGTGGCATATATTGTTCAGCCGGAAGTCTGCCGAATCTTGCTCACAACTTCATACACGCCAATGGTGGAAGAACTGGACCAAACGCACGTTCTCTGCCAGCTTCCATGGTACCGTTTGGGATTGGGTCTCTTATCTACTTAGGTTCCCTTGCATCCAGAGGCAGGCGCCGCTTTGCAACCATCGTTTGGCTTCTGCAGGCGGCTCAGCCCATGGTGGAATATAATAGACTCACAGTATGTCAACTTCAACCTGGCAACCTGGGGTTGGGTGACAGGTCAGAGATAGAGCCTTGTTGGTTTGCAACACCGGCCCAACGAGGCCTGCTTGATGTGTACAATCTATACTGTCACACCAGCGCGATGTCCTAGGGTGAAATGGGGTAGCCGAGCGGTGTGGGCCAGGCCATCGTGATATATCTAGGTGAGAGAGGATACAATGTTCCACACCTAGACGAGATATGGGAAAATGTAGCGATGACCAATAATGCTGCTCTTGTGGGCGCAGAGAAGGACTCGGTCGGTGCCCCGTTACGCATGCCTACCTTACACTGCCCGCTCTGATATCCTTCATGAAATACAACCTAGGCAATCTGGAGAGAGGGTACGGATAATATACGAATGTACTCGTGCTGGAGAAAAACTGACGCAGTCAGATTGTGAGGTGCACGCTCCACAGTCTAGGTAGACAACAATGCTCCCCACTTTCCCGCCCAACCTAATTGGAAGTTCTCTCTCACCTACCTATTATATATCACAATACGCACATGAGGCATACCTATCCCATGCCCTCTGTGCCTCTCTTTGTTCTCTGTCCTCATTCCGGCCCGCAACCTCGCCATGTGCTTGCAAGCTCGGAGTGTGCGCAAGGCACTAACCACCACCCCGCCCTCAGTCATCCCACTACCGCTGTGCTCCAGGTACTTTCCAAAACCGTCCCGACTATGGTACGCCACGCCGTGTTAGTGGCCCCAAAGCGCCCAGGGATCCTCTGGGCGGCGACGATCGGGATCTAGTACCACAGGCCTGCCCTACTAACAGCTGTCCCTCGTGGCAGGCGGCCTGAAACGTGAAAGTGAAATTGTAAAATAGAAACCGCGGCCCCGGCTCAGCATCCTCGGGACCGCTTTGGCTCCTGCCACTTTCGGCAGTCTGTTAAGGGCTTTCCAGTCAGGTACATTCTGAGCATCCGTTCTCTTGTGTCACCTGTGCGGAGAGAGCGCACGCGCAACCCTCGAACTTATTGCACCTACCTACTCTACCTACCCTGGCTGGCACGGGCGTGCATGCATCGACCGCGCTTGTGCCATGTCGCTCCCATTGTAACTGCGTACCCGGAACCTGAGCATGCGGGATACATGTGGCTGCCCACAGAGGAACGGGCCCTTTCTTGCGCTGGGAGGGATTCCCCTTCCATCCACGCCCTCCACTCCGGTACCATCGCCGCCCATCAATTCCATCGCCCAATCCCAGTTGCCCACTGCCCCCCGGCTAGCGGCCCCTTTGTTGCTGGCTGCTGGCTGGTGCGCTTGGCTCCCCCCCTCCACCACCCCCCCCCCCTTCCCCGGCAGCTTGTCCCCAGCCCAATGCTGGCAGGCTTCTTTGAAAAACGTGCTTGTCCCGTCCTGACACTCGACAGTCCTGCCGCTCTTCCTTTGGCTCCCCGTTCCAGCAACCTGTCGTCGATATTACCACCTGCGAATATACTGCCTGCCGTCAATCTCGACCTTCCATCTGCCTTCACTGCCGCCCGACACCTTGCCAAAAGCCATCGCCCCAGGAGACGTCGGCTCGGCGTCACTCGCTTCTGTCCAATTCACGACCTATCTCCTCCTCTGCTGCAACAGCCACTTCGTTCCTCGTCTCATCCCCGCTCCGCCTCTAGTGGCCCATTGACCTGCGTCGTGACCTAAACCAAGCACCACTGCCGTCGCTGACCGTGGCTGCTCCCTCTCGGTGTCTCGAGACGTTGAAAAGCTGTTGAGAAGCTGTTGAGAATCGTCACTCGACGCCGCCGTGGGTTGAGCCACGTGCGGACTGGGATTTCCACACTGCAGCTACTGCCAAACTAGCAACGGCCCAACCAACGTCATGGAGCAACAACGGCCACCTTCACAAAAGTTCGGGCCCGCTGCCTTGACAAATGTGCTGAACTCACCTGAAGATCACAGAGACTCCGCCTACTACTCGAGCGGGGATGTCTCTAGCAAGCGTATGTTGCTTCAACTCATTTGCGATTTACGGACGGGATGGAAAAGACTAACAGCTCCGGCAGACAACTCAACAGGCTCAGGCCTGGGCGTCCTTAGCCCACCAAACTCGGGCTTCCAGACCTCACCCATCGATAAAACACCATCGCCCACAGCCGCGACCCACCTCCTCCCTCAGCCACTCGTGTCCCCGACGAACAGTAACATGAGCGTTGCCTCAATCGTTTCGCCAACAACTCCTCTTAGCGCCGATCCTCGTCGTTTTGACCGCCCACAATCGCTAGAGTCGGCGCCCAACAGCGCCACATTTGGCCATGGCGAACTGCCCGAGCCTAGTATGTCACGGAGGGAGAGCGTGGACAGCAGGTTCAACCAGGGATTCGGGCAGCTGGGCTTGAGCGGTTCTCCCTATGCAAGCCACAATCAGTCGACGTCGTCAATCCACAACACGCTGCAGCAACAGAGACATCCTCGTGCCAACCTCGATGCTCTTGCCACAAATCGCATCTCTAACGGATATCAACCAAACGCAGAACGCAAACCCGAAGGCCATCCCCGAGGGGGGAGAATTGCGCCGACCATCACGGGGCCAACCACGAGTCTCATCGCTCGAGCAGCAGAGCCTACTAAGGGTCAGGCCTGGGCTTTCCCCGAAGATGACAACTCTATGCAACGCATGTCGGGGCCGCCCCAGTCCCTGGCTAACTCGAGGAGAAGCAGCGTTGCCGAATCACTGGCTAGCAGCCAATACACAGTTGATTCAAGGCTGCCTCCCGGACAACGGCGACTCGACGACCCCCACAACATGACTGAATACCACCAGAGGCTGTCTGTTGCCTCGGAGTACTCGACAACCCACCACCACTCTCTGCAGCATAAGCAATTGTCTGATTTGCAGAACGAAGAGGGCGGTCTTCATGCGGGCAGTCAGCCGTATAGCAGGACCCCCGAGCTTCGTGTTACCCACAAGCTGGCTGAGCGGAAACGTCGTACGGAGATGAAGGAGCTTTTTGAGCAGCTTAGGGATCTGATGCCGCAAGAGCGGGGCACCAAGGCTTCAAAGTGGGAGATTCTCACAAAAGGTTGGTCATCTTTTCGTAACCCTTTGATTCTTGCGATACAAAGCTAATGCCCAGAAAGCCATCCAAGAACACACACGTCAGACCAACACCATCAGAGATCTTCAATCGCATGTTCAGCAGCTTGCCGAGGAAGTAAGCAAGCGAGATGCCCAGATGGAGGACATGAGACGCCAGATCCAGGAGCTTCAGTACCGCCAGAGCCACTCCATGCAAGGCCCCCCTCCGCCCGGGTCTGAGCACTACGCGAACGAGCAATATGCCAGAGCCAGGCAACAAGCTGAGCTACCACCACTCCGGTCTTTTGATGGACCCGCCAATGGCCCAGGCCCCGAGGCTATGACAGGTGTTCAATACGAGGGTCCACGGCCAAATGGCACTACTGTCTACAACCGTGCACCAGGGGCGCCTTTCCCCAGATAAACATTGTCCAAAAATATTCCGGGTCGGTTATCTATGTTATCCTCCTTTGGGGCTATTGTTCAATTCATGTATGTCTGTATATCAGTGGCTAAAAGACCTAGGGGTACATTTTTTCATGTTAAAGTACGCCTGGGATCGAAGGTGGTCTTTTTTTTCTTATACTTGTAGCTTCTTTGGGTCAATCCGGTGACAAATACCCCTGGGAATGGGAGGATGGCGAAGGAAGGGGGGTTCAAAAAAAGGAAATCAATCGGGTTGGTCAGTTTGTTCTTTCTATTCTTCTTCAGCTCATCTTAGAGCCACCTTTTTATTCTTCTTCATCCACCGCTTTGGGCGGCGGAAGGGGTTTGGTATCATTATTTTTCAGGTTCAAGTCGGTGTATGGGATACCCTGTAGGCGGTAAATGCCTCGGTTCTTTCTCGGTGTTTTCAGAAAAAAGCGGAGAGATAAGTGGGATGCTGGTACTGAAATGTCACGAGGGTAGACCAACGAGTGGCTCGCTCTGAGGCATATGAGCCAACTCGGGTCAGGTATGAGGTCTGGAGTTTTGTCAGGAGGCATGGCTGGGAACGTGGGGGGGGAGATTTTGGGCTTTTTATGTCCTATATGCAGTCGTGCGCATAACAACTTGGCTTGATTTTGCTGTTGAAGGCGCTTGGCTATATATATTTACCTAAACGATGGTTTATCTTCTTACATTTTCAGGGACGGCGAAGTTGGTGACGGTGTTATATTATGTGGTGGACTTCGGCAAAGGGCGGGCCCTCGGGAGAGAGTCTTATTGGAATCTTTGATGTCTAGGTAGGGAATCAATGGCCTGGCGGCACATCCTGTACTATATCAAAAAAGGCACAAACCCTTGATATTCATTGTCTATTTTGGCTCACACAAATTCTTTTCGAGGCTTATGAAACATGTGAATATCTTGCTGGAAAAGCTTGGTCAAGAAAAGCTGTGGGACGTCATGGTCGGGAAGTCAAGGAAGAATGAAGCAAAGGTCAATAAATGCTGTGAGCTGACTAGTCATAACCCTCAAAGTAGGCAAACCAAACAAGGTGTGGCCCATCTAAGCTGGTAAACAAGGTCACACAGGCAATAAAAAGCCCCCCAGTCTGTAGGCCGACCTCAGCAGCCATGTGTATATTTACCCGTTATCAGCCCCTGAAATCTTGGCATAAGGTAGAGAGGTATATGGTGTTGCACCTTTTGGCGTCTAGTGTTTTGCTCCTTGAAAGCACGTGGGTATGGAGATACCTTTGTATGAAGATTTGAAATAATAATCATACAAGAGAGAATTGTGCTGCGCATTGGTCGTTAGCCACTTTGTCAACAGAAGCCTCCAAGGCCCGACCATGATCCAGCCGCCCAAACTTAAATTGTGCCACAAGGGTGGTCAGTTGGTGTGCCCTATTTTGATTTCTACTGTGCGGTATTCTTGTGGACGCTTGCAAAATACACTGACGTGGTGGGAGCATGATCCTCGTGTTGCTCCTCTCTCCCGATGACAAGACGATAGGCACAGTAACCACTCCCGGTGGCGTGTGCCAACAACTGGAGAGTCTATTCACTACTGTGGTAGAAAACAAGTCAAATCGAGGCTAAGTTTCTGCCCTCAAAGTCTGCGGGAAGGTTTGGAACAAGAAGTGGATTTCGACCACAATAGTGATGAAAAGCTTAACCACAGCAACCAGGGTTTATAAGTCACCCACAATCCAAGGCAAATATCTTGATCTCTTTCACTTCAGCTCAATTCCCTCGTCTTCATCTTAAACAAAAGCCTTGCCTTGG
Organism: Cercophora samala; assembly: GCA_030512305.1. Taxonomy (NCBI): domain Eukaryota; kingdom Fungi; phylum Ascomycota; class Sordariomycetes; order Sordariales; family Lasiosphaeriaceae; genus Cercophora; species Cercophora samala. Next base: position 7,370 of record JAULSY010000023.1, on the reverse strand, counting down.
TGAATCGACAACTCACATTGACTTCACCTCGCCTACATATATTTCCTCGATAGTTACCAGAGTTCCCACAACAATCACTTTTTCTGCCTCCTTTAACAGCTTTAAGACTTCACAACAAAATTCTCAACACAATCTCAACAAGTCTCTGCGCACAGAAAGAGTCCAAATGAACTCCAGCAAGCTTTCGACCGCCACAGACGACCTCACTACCATGACACTCCCAGGTGCCTCAGCAGCCAACATTGAAGCCCTGAACGCCTGCTCACGGCTCAAACAGGAGTATTTGAATGCGGCTTCAAGCGCGCCACACATGGCTGCACTCCGCGATCTCGTTGCCAAGTCAATTCCGTATGGTGAGGAAGACTCTTGGAGTTCATCAGAATGCAGTCGTGCTTGGAGCCCCTATGGAGCCGTCCAGAGGCGACGTATTCGACCCTCAACCACAGCGGGTCTTAACCCTTACCAGTCCCAAGAACTCGCAGAAGAGGAAAAAGCGATCCTTTGTGCGGACAATTTTGACGGAGACACTGTTTCCAAGAGTCACCACCAGAATGTGCTGGAGTATTTGGATCAACTTGGTCAGAGTTCTCATCAAGGAGATTTGAGTCGAGATCAGGATGAGGTTGCTGGGACCAAAGATAAAGCTTTGAAAGAGCCGAGTGTTCGCCCAAGCTTTTCAACGGGGTTGTACGGGGACAAGGTTGCTCGTCGGTACGGGATCGAGCATTATCTCCACCATGCCCAGCCTAACCCGCAAGATTCCCGCGGGACCAAGAGCAGACAAGATACCGAGCCACTGACAATGGGGGATCACCCTGTTAATGAGGACTTGCCTTCTCAGTCCCTACCCCAGAACAACTATACTGTCGTTGACCAGCCTTCACACTGTCCTCTACAGAGCCAGAAGGACATTGACCAACATCTTACCTTTACTGGTCAACACCAACCTGAGCTGGGTTATCCTTCTAAAGTCGACCCCCAGGAGCTTGGAACTGAAAGCTCTGACCCTGAAACTAATAACGACTCCACCCCCTCCATTACCAGCACCGACTCTTCCAACCCAACAACTGTAACCAGCATTCCCACTGGCGGAGGGACCACCCTCTCCTTCGCTTTTCGCCCCACCGACCAGACAGCCGTTTGGGACGGAAAACTCGGCGTTGTCCGGGATTTCGAGAACGAGGAGTGGCAGTGTGAGATCAAGGATGGGATAGCCGAAGGGCTGTCAAGGTGCACTTGGCATAAGCTGTCTGTGCCTCCCACTCAGACTGGCACGGCCACTACTTCCAAGAATGGTGGTGAAGTCCCGATACTCAAGTTGACGACGCCAGAGGGGCAGGAGCATGGGTTGATGGACCTGACGTACTACCAGGGACAGGATTGGGCTGATTTGGATGATGATGAGGATTACTAGACTGGATTTGGATTTGCGGGCAGTAATGAGAGGGATTGGATGGGAAGATATTTGCATCGCATGAAGCTACGGTTGCATTGGTTGCGGTTGCATCAGATGATACCCAGATACCCATGGCGTTAGCTGGCGTTTATTTATAGAAGGGGAAACACTATGATTTAGAGGTGCTGTACGTAAAAATAATCGAGGTGGATTACCGCTTTGAGAGGATTGCTATAACACAGGAGACAAAAGACATCGCTGCAAAGTAAGAAGGGGTATCTATCATCCAAAACCACCGCCCCCCCAACTCTATCCGAGAAAGAATATTCAATGTTTGGGGTTGATCCATACCATAATCTCGTAATATCCTTTAGAAATTGACGCCCATATCGCGCTGATGATTTTCCCAAGCTGGTTGGGGATGTATGTGACCACCCAGCAAAGGCCTTCGAAGAGCCAAATCAAGATCTGCCCCGAGAGCCCAAACAAGGCGAGAATACTCATGCCCACACACTTGACCAATCCAACAAGCCCACTCCAGATCGCCTGTGGCAGGCCAATGAAAATCGCTCGAAAAACAGCCTCGACCCCGTTCCATATGTCCTTCAGAGAAATACTCCTGAAGTAATCCAACACAGCTGCCACAGCCGTATGTAAAACTGAGATCACCTTCAAAAAGATATTCCCTACCGCCATTCCCAGTTTCTTCAACGTCATCCAAATCCACACACAGAGATTCTTCATCAGCTCCGGGATCTTCTTGATCACCTTCCAAATGAATATCCCCAACCTCTTGACCATTCCGGGGATCTCCTTCATCACCTCCCAAACCCCCCTTGGCAATTTCTTCAACCCTTTCCAAGCTTCTTTCCCAACCCTCTTCACCCGCCCCGGAAACCCCTTAACCTCCCTCTTCACCCACCCCCCAAACCTCCTCTTATTCTCCCAGCAATACTTGACCGCCTTCACCACTGGCTTAACGACCACATGCTTCGGCACACTCCACACCAAAAACCTCGGCAGCTCCCACACAAAGAACCACACAAACCTCCCAATCTTCCTTCCCGCCCTCCTGACCCTCTCCACCGCAACACTGTGATGCGTCTTCCACCTCCTCCACGCACCCCCCCTCCGGGTCGGCAGGTACTCGACAACCTCCCTGTGCCCCCCCTCCGCCGCCAACCGCAGCGCAAGCTGCCCATCCGGCGCAATCACCCCGTCGTCCGCCCCAAACTCGTCCACCAAAAGCTTCACCAGCGCCAGGTTCCCATTCCTGGCCGCGACCATGAGCGGCGTCCGCTCGAGCATCAAGTCGGCGTATTTCCCCCTGTGGCGGGGAGCGCCAGAGAAGAGCTTACCGTACCCGTTGACCTGCGCCCCGAGACCGATCAACAGGCAGACCATCTGCCCGTTTCCGGCCTCCACGGCGGCGACGAGGGGGGTTGAGCCCGTCGCGTCGGGGCAGTCGGGGGAGATGAAGCCCGACTTGACGAACTGGGTGACGAGCTCGGTGTTTTTCCCGTGGGTAATGGCGTGGAAGAAGGTGGAGACGATTTGTCTTTGGAGGTTGTAGTACCTGCGTTTGAGGTCTTCGTCTTCCAGGGCGGCCAAGGGGGAGGAGCTGGTGGGGGAGGGGTGGATGGTGCGGTGGTGGGAGGGGGAGTAATAGGGGTAGGGGGATTCGGGGTAGGTTGTTAGGGGGAGGGAGAGAAGGGTGGAGAGGGAGGGTTGGTGGTGGAGGAGAGAGGGGAGGAAGGAGGAGTCGAGGGGCGTGTAGGTTGGGAGGGGAGCGTCGGGGGAGAAGGTGGGGTCGATGGCAAAGCGGTTGAGGAGGGAGTAGATTGCTTCGTTTTCGATTCTGGAACGAGCAGTGTCGGGATCCAGGATGGGGAAGTCTATTTCTCCGCTGGTAGCTTGAGTGTTGGGGTCCGAGGTGATGGCATTAGAACCTCCATGGTTAATGTAGGGGTTGTCACTGTAGGCTGGTGGTTCAGTCGATGGCCCTGCTGATGGCTCGACCGGTGATTCTGTTCTTGATTCCGTGGGTTTGGCTGTGGGGTGAGGTTGTGATTGCTCTGGCAATGCAGTAACTGGCTGTGATGCTGACTGAGATCCAGCTGCTGCGGCACCTAGCAGCTCAGCTGGCTTGGACTCGTCGTTCATCCTGAACATCTGCAATCACAAAACAAAACGATAGGGAAGGTAAGGTGGATGGCTAGAGCCCAGAAAATATCTGCAGTGTTGTTGCGTTGAAAATCCAGGTACGCAAATCTACAGAGAGCCGCAACCCACAGATCTTATGGCATGCGCCATGGCATCAAGCATACCTTACCTGCATAGCAGGACGCCTTGCCCGATTGGACGAGTACCTAGTTTAACTTTGGAGGCCGCAGCAAGTCTTGGCTGTAACACCTCAAGTTAGCGCCCGGTTATCGCAGTGTACAGAGCTGCTGAGTACTTGATTGAGTTTGGTTAGCATAAGCGAGATCATGTGGACAAGATGCAAACAGGATAACCGGTCAACATATCATCTCAACCGCCCAGATGTGTTTGTGACAAGGCATAGCCATTCTGCCCATAGGGCTGGGTGGGCTTGGCCACCACCAATATTCGCAGTGATTTCCCAGGAGATAAATTACCGAGGTAGGCGGAATCAAATTTGTTGAGAACTCCCGGAATACAGCTCACATGTGAATGGCTTTTTCCTCTGTCAAGATATCTAAGGTACCTTACCTGCTCGCAGAGGTCTTGGCGACGTGTGCCGCTCCTTCCATCTTTTGTGTGAAGTTTTGCCATGTGAAGGAGTGTAAGGCTCCATGGAGCAGTTGGTTAAGGTATGATGGTATGGTTACACTGAGGCAAGGTGGAAGCTGGGCTTTTGGCGATAATTACGTACTCTTTTTATATAAATATCTACTTCGTATACTCCTTTAAGCTTTTCTTTTATTAAATAATATTAATAGTTTAATTTTATACTTTAAGTTATAATTAATTAAGTTTCCTAAACTTAATAATTATAAGCCCGGCGTTTTCTAACTAAGCCTAATAATATTAATTTAATCTCTTTATTTACTCTTTAAAGCCTACTACCTTTCTACTACCGATAATTATATTTATTAAAACTATTAATAATAAACTAATACTTACTATTAATAAAGAATAATATAATTAATATACTTTTTTTAAATCTTAAACTACTTTATTAAATATTTAAAAGCTTATTAATCCTAATAAAACTAACGTTCCTTATAATCTAACGATTCTTAAAGGCTTAAATAGTTTTATACTTTATAAAAACTATTTAAAACTTATTAAATAGTTTAAAACTTATATTAATAATTAACTTAAACTCTTATATACTACTTTAACTTAAATAAATACATTAAAAAGTTTTCTCCTTAACGCTCCTATTATTAATTTTATTAAAACTACTTTTACTAAAAATTTATTTAAGAATTTACTTAATAATTAATTTTAATAAAAAAGCGGCAAAAGTATAAAGAAAAGTACCGAAAAAACCTTAAGTACTATAATATCTTTAACATTAACTTCCATTTTTATTAAAAAACTTACCGAATTTATCTTCCAATATTATATTTACTACCTTTATTAAATATTAATTTCGGCTTAAACCTATTTTTAAATTAAATTTTAAAAAGCCTATTTCAAAATACTTTAAAAAATAATTAAAGGTAATAATAACTTAAATTAATAATACTTTAAATAGTCTAATACTTTTAATTAAACCGAAATTTACCGCTTACTTAAAGTTATTAATACGCTTATTATTTATATTTTCCTTAAAACAGTTAAAGCTTATTTTACTTTAAAGTAAATTTATAATCGTTACGTTTAAATTATAAAGTAAAAAATAATAAATTTACCTACTTCTTTCCTATATTCTATCGGCCAGTTTTTTTATAACTATATTATTAATATAAACTTTAAAGTAAATATTAAAAATACTTATTTATTTACTATTTATAATAATACTTTTAATTAAAGTAACTTACGTTACTCCGGTATTTTTAAAAATATAAAAAAGGATTAAAATTATCTTTATAAACTATTTAAAAAAGATTATAGTCTATATTTTTATAATTAATTATTTAAATAATACTTTTATTTCAAATTTACTTTTACTAATAAAACTTTTAAAACTCTTTAATAAATCTATATTTTTAAAGAAATGTACAATAATATTAAATATTACTTATTTATAAGTTTAAAATAAAAGTAACTTTAATAATACGATATTATTAAGTAATAACTTTCGGAAAACTCTTTTAATACCTAGTTTAATAATTAATCTTCTTTTTCTTCCCTTTTTTTTTCCTTTTTTTCGGCCTTTAAGCTTTTAAAAATACTAATAATAATTACTATTAATTTTCTTTTATTTAAAGACTTTTATAGTATTATTAATAAAGTAATTAATTTCTTTTTTATTATTAATATAGCCTTTAATTAATACCTTTTTTTTACTTTTATTATTTATAATAATTACTTTAATATATATATTATTAACTTTAAAGAATAATTAATACCCGATTTTTATAAACGTTACTTTAAAGAACGTTATATAAAGGCCGGCTTTATTACTTTCTTTATTTATAAATATAGAAAATATATATTTAAAGATACGTTATAGGGAAAAAATAGGCCTATTAATTTAATTTTAAAGGAGGTTTATATTATTAAAGGTTTTTATATAAATATTATTTCGGAATAACGTTTAAATAAATATAACGTATAGTATTATAGGTTAAATAAAGTATTATATTATAAAATCGAGATATTTAACTTTATTAAAATTAAAAACTTAATTATTTATAAAGAAATAGTTTTTTTTAAATATATTCCCGTTTCTTTCTATTACTTATTTTATTCTATAAATAACGTTTCTTTAAATTTAATAAATACTATTTATTAAACCTCAATCTTAAATATAATTTATAATACTTTTAAACGCCGCTCCTATCGACCTTTATCCGATCCTTCTAAACTTAAAGAGAACTTCAAAGCATTTTAATATATATATATAAGATATTTTAAAGCTAAGGCTTTATACTATTTAATTAAAAAAGTTTAAAATATTAAAATCGTTAAAATATAAAGGATTTAATATAAGTATTACTTTTAAATATACGTAATATAGGTTATTTTTAAAAAAACCTTATTTAACCGCTTCTTTTATTTATTTTAGTAAATTATTTAAGATTTATTTTAATTTAAGGAAGTTTTTAACAGCTCTCGATAAATTCTTATTATAGTTAATAAATATAACGGTAAACCGTAAATATATATATTTATTTATAAAACCTATATTAAAATATTTAATATTTTAATAAATTTTATTAATTAAATAAAACGGTAATTTAAAGTTCTTATTTATAAAATACACTTTAATAATAAACTTAATATATTTCCTTTTTATAGAGAATTTAATTTTAAAATCTAAGCTATAAATAACGGAATCGAATTAAAAAATTTACCGCTATATTAAAAAAAACCTAACGGTTATATTAAAAAAATAAGAAAAAAATTAATTATAAAGGTAATTATAATAAAACTAATAATAAACCTTTTAATAAGGCTTTAATTTAAAACTATTTAAATAGCCGCTTATTTTTTTATTAAATTACTAAATAAAAACCGTAATTTCTATACTTTTAATAAACTTCTTTATAATTAATTCCAGTAAATAATAAAGTAATAAAAACCTTTATTTACTTTAAAACTTACTTAAAACCTTAAATTTAATTAAAGTAATATTTATATATATAATTACTATATATATCCTTTAAATAAAAATCGTAAAAAAAACCTATTTTATAAAGCTTTTAAGAAGTTTTTAAAAGTATATATTAAATATTTAATTAAATATAAAACTATAAATATTTATTAGATTTAAATATTTACTTTTAAAAAAGTTTTTACTATTTATAATATTATTTTTAATAAAACTATATTTTTT
>JAULSY010000229.1:0-24848 GCA_030512305.1 Cercophora samala | reverse complement strand
GAAAAAACGCTATATAACCCTATACCGCTTTATTTAATTACGTAATTTTAAAAATATCCTATACTTGCAAAATTCCACCTTGGAATTCCATTCCAAAGGAAAAAATCCAAAAGTGGGATTTTAATATACCTTACAATCCAGTATATATATATATATCCAAATATATATAAAAATCCAATTTGTAATATAAAACGATCCTACCCGGCCGGGCCTGCCGGGTAGGTCTTAAAATCAGTGGAAGAAAATTAAATAAATATTATATACCTATATTACCGTTCCGGTATAAGGAATATTTATACTACTTTTTCCAAGCTACATCAATTTTTTTTATATGTAAAACATATAATATATTGTACTTATATCGAAAAAAACCTACATCTCGTCAACTTGCATAGTATCGTCACCTATATTAAACTTTTCTCCATACGTTTGTTTTAGAAGAGAAATTACTGGAAGTCTATTATTCTTTCTTATTCTTCAACGTTGTTACAAGACTCTGTATCACACCTGCTCCTTGACTTTGAATATCGCGGAGGCTCTGAAGATTCTCGATCGCTTCTTGCACTTGCTCTCTAAGCGCGCTTCCTTCAGCCTCCTTTTCTTCACGCAGTGCTGTTATACGCTGCAGCTCGTCTTCTACACCTGTTATTTCCCTCTGGGTAAGTAATCTTTCTTCTCTCGTGTTGCAGAGAGCCTGTGCTTTCTCAATCTCATCTGCCGATTTATCGCAATTTTCTCGCAGGTACGGCATTTCAGCAAACACATATTCATGACTGCGGGCCACCACATACGGCATGTTCTCCAACTTGTCGTTGTTCCCTCCTGCTTCTTGCACGTTGAATCCGTCTTGTACGGTATAAGCGTTGGCAAGTACGCTCACCAACAACTCGGCGTCTTGCAGCTGGTCCTTTTCCCAGATCCGCACCGCCGCCACCTTGCTGATCTGGGCACGGATCTTTCTGTGATGCAACAAGCTAAGAACGAGGACCAGGAATTTGTTTACTCGCTGGTATGCCGTCTTGGTGTCTGTCTTGTCATAGTCAACCCACCTCGTTGCAATCTTCTCGGCACAGCCGACGTAGAGCGGCGTCTGCACGCTAAAGGCTTGGCATGCGGGGTCCATGAGCCTCAGCGCTTCATGTCTCTTCTTTAGCGACGCAAACACCATCTCGGCGTGGGCATGCGCCGTATCATCTTGAATAAACCGTGGTTTGTTTCTGTCCTGTGCTTTTCTTTGTCCACAGCGATGGTCGACTGCTGTCATGAAGACTTGCTCATCAGACGTCAGGATCCCGCCTGCGGGTGCGCGCATTTTGGCTGCAACAGCCATGTAAGTCTCGAGGTCCTCCAACAGTATCGCGTACTCGGCGGCGTTGAGGAATTTACCACCCCGCCCTGCTACCTGAAGACCTAGCACATAGACGCCTGGGCCTCGTGGGTCTAGCCCAATATTTTTGTTGCGATGGCTGTCATATGCCACAGTCCCCAGGAGGATGGAGGATAAGAGGTCTCGTGGGATGGAATGGAAAAGGACTCCATACTTTCCGTCAAAGTCCAGTCCATATTGTGGACTTAGTATGAGTTTGGTCTTTGCAAACCCCGGAAGGCCCTTCTTGGGCGGTATGTTGTGTATCTCGGGATGGAAGAGATGGAATTTGGTCATCAGCTTTGCGTAGGATGCACCACCCCATAACTGTCTGACGAGTTCACGTCTCGCCCCAGCCAACAGGGGCACTTCTGCCGTGGGCTGCATGCTGTTATCAAGGAAGTCCATTGAGGCGAATCTGGCGTGTTGGATGTTGTGATTGTCAAAAGTGAAAAGTGGCGGACACATCTTTTTGGGCGAGCCCCCAATGCTCCTTCCTCACCTCGTCGGCCCCCCCGCAAGCACAACGCACGATGCGAGCGGGGTTTACCCCCTATATGGAAAGGGAAGCGAAAGTCTAATGAAGAGGAGGTGGGGGTAGAAAGGGCGGGAATTCATCCAGGCTGAACTGTTTTTTCACCATGCATCAATCACCATCACTGAACATTGATTGCCTTATCATCATCCTTTGCTACTATCCAGCATGGTTAAGCAGGCGGACCCGGTCCAAGCTGCCAAGCGCACGCAGACGAGCCTCGACCGTCTACGCAAGGGGCAGCACACCATATCACCAGCCCAGCGGGCCACTCTGGGTGCGTTGGACAACGCTTCCTCGCGCTTGGAGGAAGAGACACTCCGAGCGGCAAAAGAAACCCTCTCCAGACTGGACAGGGAAAAGCATGCAGAGCAGGCCAAGCTGGAACAGCTAGACAAATCCTGCCTGTCCTTCCGTACCTTGTTTGACGACGTGACAGACAAGACGGAGTGGTGTCGCCAGAACATCCCGGCTCCGCTTGTCGAGACAATCTACAGAATCAGCTACCAGATCAGCCTGGTGCCAGAGTTACATTCCGTCGTAGACAAAGACATCACGAACAGGCTGGCAAACGCTGGCATCACAGCTTCCGCCGACGAGATATCTGCGGCCAACATCAATCAGCTGCTTCACGAGGTCAACAAGCTGAGACGTGACCTTGCTGAAAAAGACCACGAGCTTGCACGTCTCGGCGACGAGAAACTGCATGTTGACGAGACTCTCCAGGAACTGAAAACGAAACTAAAGGAGAAGGACAAAACAATTACCGAAACTATATTGCAGACCAAAAAGAAATACCAAGCAAGAGTTGACAGTATTGGCCAAGACTTTACTCTGCAGTGGAATAATCTGGAACAAAGTTTGAATGCCAAACACCAAGAACAACTGGCCAATCTCCAGCGCCAATTGGAGGCATCCAAAAGCGCTCGACGACATGGCACGCGGGAGATGGAAAAGCTCCAGCTGCAGATTGCAGAATGTAACAAGACCATCGAGAAGCACGACGCATTCTCCAAGAAGCTGAATGATGAAAACAACAAGCTGCTTGCAAAGTTGAGCGATAGCAATACTGAAATTGCCAGACTGAAAAGGTCCTTGGCTCACAACAACAAAAGAAAGACCGAAAGCATCACGGTCCCAGAAAAGAAGAGAAAGGTCGGCGCCGATCAACAGGTAAAGGACTTGGCTTTGGTGCCATGGACAGAAGCCGAGCGGAAGAAGTATGTCGACCTCAACGCAAAAAGGACGAAGCAGCTTCAAGGCAAGACCACGAGTTTGAGGGCGGAGCTGGACGCCGCTCGTTTGGAGCTGCAGGGGGCCAAGAGCGAGAGGACTCGACTGCTTGATGCTATCAAACAGTTCCTGGCGATGAGTGCAAGCATCCCATCCAGCATGAACGACTGGACGGGCGCAACAGAACTGATGATGGATAACACGTATCCGTCTGTGCCGATGGGGGAACTCCCTGCCGCAAGCCGCACGTGGTCATTCCTCGCGCCGTGGGGTCCCAACACGCCAGAGATGCCCCAAAGTCACGGGGGCAGATGCTCGTTTGCTCAGATCACCACAGACTTGCATCTTTCCATGAGACAGCAGCGTTGGGATGACAGGACGGTTCAGCTCGCCATCGAGTTTTGTCGCATGATACGGGACGAGCCACGGATCGGCTATCACATGGTGAAATCGGTCTTTGAGCAAACCGACTGGGCCTCGTATCAGGTAAAGCATGTGGACTGGACTGCGGCCATGCACACCTGCTGGTTGGCCGTCGGACACGCTGCGTATATTCTGCGCGCACGATGCACGGCCGACATGGAAGAAGTAGCTCGCGATGTCCAATCTCACGTGGACGACTTTCTAGAGATTGTCACCAGCGGTGTGCTGAAACGGCTGTTGTTTGGCGCTCAAGAGGCAACGGGACAAGATTGCAGCCTTGAAATACCAGAACAGCGGATCGTCCTCGTTCCGGAACGATCTGTTACAAAGCACTTTGTGCTGATCGCCAACACCGCATCCAACACGATAAGAATCACAACCCGAGACTGTTGGGGCTGGACCACATCGGGTCTCGGGGCAAGAGCAACAGCCCACTACTCGGGGGGGGAAGAGGTGGTGTTGAATCTCGAGATTGGATCGGATAATAGACTGCAGTGGTATGCGGGCAATATCATGACAGATTAATACATATCACTGGGAATTTACAAAGGTCACACACAAACAACCATGGGGAACAATAGAGTAGCAGACGAGAATAGTAATTCGTGTGTCTACCAAAAAACATATCATGACAGATTAATACATATCACTGGGAATTTACAAAGGTCACACACAAACAACTATGGGGAACAATAGAGTGGCAGACGAGAATATCAATTCATGTGTCTACCAAAAGCAAAAAAAGTTTTTTTTTCACACGCCTTACGTGTGAGTGTTGCTGGGGATGCTGATATCATGCTCCCGGCGGTGACGCATCGGCACTTTATACTGTGAGGACCGCTTCTTCCAGTCATCCCACATCTCGGCAAAGATCCAGTCCGAAAGGGTCCTGGCCAACTTGCAGCCGGCGCTGACATCTTTGCCCAAAAACTTGGTGGGGTCTCTTGTGTACTCGTCGAGGGCACGGTTGACATGCCACTCGATGGCTGGGTAGTTGAAGGTGTAGTAACACCCCAGCTCCCTCTCTGACCTCATGAGGACCTTGTCTATAGGGTCCAGAGGTTTTGTTTCTTGCACCACAGGCTCTCCGCTAGCGGCATGCGGCCTGTTGTATTCAAACGTGTACCTGAAATGACCAAGTGAAACAATGAAGATGTCGGGTCTTTCAGGACGCTGGTTCCTGCTGGGTGCGTTGGAATAGTTCCAGGGTCTCAGGTGTTGACCCTCTTTAACAAAGTGGTCTTGGCGCCCCGTCGCTGGGTTTATGGCCACAAAAAGGCCACCACGTTTGTTGTAAAAGCCTTGGGCTGCCCAGTGAAACATGCGGCCGACGTGCTTGGCAGCGCCTCCTGGGCTGTTGTAGCATTCTTTGAGCACGCCAGGGCCGAAGACGCGCTCCATGCAGTTGAAGTTACCCTGCCCCTGAGGTAGCAGCGTGTGGTTCTCCCAGAATTCGTAAAGTCGCCTCAAAGTAGTGCCTTGAGGAAACTCACACGGAAGGTCGTCCACCCGGGTGTGCTTGGTAATCTCATGAGGGGCTGTCTTGTTACCGATGAGCGCCCTCAGGGAGGCCTCTGACGAGCTGGCGGCAGCAGCCACTTGTGCGCCGTACGCTAAAGACCATGGTATTCTGATGGGAACATTCCAGGCCTCGGAGGTCTTGAGCTGGTGGATCTCTGGCACCGTCTTGTAGAGCGCGCCGGCCTTTGTGACGATAAAGTCGTGCCACGCAAAGTTTGGCGAGAAGAGCTGGCACTTGTTTGCCCTGCTGTCAAAGAACTCGACCTCGAAGGACATGAGCCTGGCATGGTCAAGCTTGGTCGGACCAAAATGGCATCCATCCAGCGGATGGTTGTCTTGACCGCAGTTGGGGCATTTGACTTTGCAAGTGCCGTCTTCAACAGGCACAGAACAGAGATTGGACGTGTGCGTGTTGCTGTAGCATCCCTTGCACGGCTTGACGGCCCAACCTCGCTGTTGTGCGTCGCGTCGGAGCTCCCCAATCTCACTGGGCCGGACGAGACGGTACATGATCTGGTAGCACGAACCAGGGCCGGTCTCCAGAGCTTGGGCGACCAAGGTGGTGGCAAAATCGCTCGCAGCCTGGGGCGTTGCTTCAATATTTGCGTACCGAAGCGTTTCGCCTAGGCGCTCGGTCGCGCCGGATGTCCAGTTGATTGTATCGTCTGAGCCCTGGACAATAAGCTTTGGTGTTTTCTGAGACAATTCTTCCAGAAAGCCCAAAACCTGGGGACTCAGAGTGCTGTCGGTCTTTTTGCCCTTGGGGTTGTAACCGATGGGCAGCTGGTTGTTTTGGTCATATCCAAACCCTTGATGGGAAGGATAGCTTGGCAGGAGATGACGACCATTCAAAAATGTGACGGCGGCGTCAATGTCATATTTGTCTTCCTTGTAGGCGTCTTTCTGTCTCTTGATGTTGTCGGCCCTGACAGGCAAGTTTCCGACAACAGCAGCGGCTCGGATTTTCCGATCCCGATACGAAGTCGTTCCTTTTTTGGAAGAGGTCGAGTAGTCGAGCTCTCGCTGCCTCTTCAATGAAATTGGGGGAAAGATGTCACGTTCAAGCGGGACTGGCAGTCTGCCAATGGGACCGGCTTGCATGACATCAGTTTGTAAGTTTTGAAGCCCCGACTCATGCATCTCGACTTCCATGTCTTGTGCAGAGGCTTTGTTTTCTAACACAGCGGCTGGCTCAGCTTGTGTCACCACGACAGGTGGATTTGGGTTTGGATTGGCTGCCAAGGCGGCGGCAGCCTCAGCAGGCAACCAAGTGTTTCTGTGCCAGTCCAGAGCTCGCTGGGCAGTCATTCTGTCTTCCATTTGTTGCTTTTGGGTGATTGGCTCCTCGGACGCCAACACAGCTTCTGCTTTTCGAAGCTCGGCTTGGTAGCGATCATGGCTATTTGTCGCCATGTCCCAGAGTTTCTGTTCAAGTTGTTGTTGCTTTTGGTCGGCCATCTTGAAAGTAAAACTGCGTTAATCTCAATTGGTTAGCAATCAGATTCACAAGAGGGTTCGGAGATGGAAAACCGGTCGTACTTCTTAATGGCGTGGTTGTTGTGAAGAGGAGGAAAAAATCGAAAAGAGCAGGAGGAATTTCACGTCAAGGTCGCTGCAACAAGGCTGCCGCAGGATTGGTGGGTGAAAAGTGGGGCGACCAAAGTCGTGCTGCCTGAGGCGGTCGTGCTGCCTAAGGCCGTCGTGCTGCCTGAGGCCTAAGCGTATTTTGCCAAGGTTTTCTGAACTTCAACACATTCACTCGTCGAACCCGAGGTATCAACTGGGATTTAAACGGCCACTAATGCTTAGGGCATGGAAAAATAGATGTATATAAACAAGATATCAATTTTCGGCTATTTTGGCCATGTTGTGGCTTATATGGATAATCACGACTGCTTGCCTGAGGCACCTAATTTTCAAAGTTCAATTGCATCTTCGACTTACACCGTCGCTTACCTACACGCAGGAAGCCCCGACTTCCGCCACAGCTCTGTGGAAAAAGTGGTAAAAAACAGGTGCAATTGATGAGCCAGTACTCCGTATTTGATATACCAATTCATTTATACGGGGTCAATTGCCAGGCTTTTGGCTTGCAACGCAGAGTGAGACACTACAATCAATTCACACAGACAAGACATCATGGGCATATCACATTTACGGTGGAAAAGACAGAGGCACAAGGAAAAAAGTTTTCATTGCATCAAGTCTTGTTGCTCCCTAATGGAACAACAAAGGCTGTGGTCACTTCATTTTTTGTTTGACAGGGGTGCGGCTGTCTTTGGTTTGGTCAGCTGTGCGAGCCACCAGTCCAGTGATTTTTGCAGCTGAATGCCAGCAGTTCCGTAGCTGCGATCAAACTCGGCGAGCTGGTCCTTGGGCATGTTGCCCTGGCGGTCGCGAGTGATTTTGCGAAAGGTCTCGATGACCCTCGGTGCCAGGCCGACTGGCTCGTCGGAATGGACATGTGTAATGTCCACAAACTTCATCGAGAGCCGCTGCACAAGCTCCTGTGGCTCTGCATTCTGATGCCACGACTCTTCGATGATGCCGCTCAGCTGCGCGGCCAACTCGTCGTCGGTGATGGACGACTTTTTTCGCTGCTTTTGTTGCGGTGCCGGCTGACCGGCAGGCAGAGCCAGAAAAGGAAACGCCACGTGGCCGCGCTCTATCAAGGTCTTTGGCACATACAATTTGTGCTTGAGGATGTCGGCAAGCGTGGCGTTGCGACCCTGGTGTCCCATGTACATCCTGAGGCCGATGTAGACGTCGACAAGTTTCCGCGACAGATCGTGGACTTTGGTGGAAGCATCCAGCGGCTCGGCGGGCCCCAGGCAGATCCAAACATCTTGCACGTGTGTGGTGCGCTCGTCAATGTCGAATTCGAGCCAGAGTTGAATCTTGGATGAACCAATCTGGACGACACCGGTCTTGTTATCCACCACGCTGAAGTGGGTTTTCTTTTCGCCACCCCAAATGTACGTGTAAAACTGCTGCAGGGTGGGGACTCGATACTGCCACACGTCTGGACCGGCAAAGTCGCCAAAGTTGTTCTTCCAGAGGGCGACGAGCGCGGGGTGTTGGCGGTGGGCGATCAGCGCCGGAGGCTGGTATTTCCTGTAGATGCCGTTGACCTTGGTTCTGTAGCTCGCCTCGGCCTCCTGCTGCGCCTTGACGTCGGCAGGGGTGGGGTCGGGTTTCTGCAGGGCTACTGCATAGGAGGTCTGCCTCTTGGGGGGGGAGGCTGGAGGAGCGGGCTGTTTCGCAACGGGCCGAGGAGGCAGGATGGCTGCGGCCCGTGAAGGGGGCAGATTGACAACCACAGGTGGTGCCGTTGGACCCCGTGTCTGACGATTGACAGGATCGGAAATGTAGGGAGGCTTGCCGTACAAGGTTCCATCCTCCTTGGTGACGTTGAATGGCACCAGCGTGGTGGTGGAGCTGGATGCCTTTGGTGCAAGTGCATCCAGAGCCTCGTCCTCGACCAGCTCGGACCAAGAGATACCACTTGGAGGATCGAGAGGGGCGAGGGCAGCGGGAGCTTGACTCGTGTATGGCGAGAAAAGCTGGATGTCGTCGCTCAGCTCCACGTCGTCATCTCGATAGAGAAGAGCTGTCGCATCGCTGACGGTATGGGAGCCGCTCAACAAGGTGCTGAAGTCAGTGAGATGCGGATTTTGAGATATGATAGCCTTGTACTGAGCCTGACTGGCTGATACCAGAGGCTGGGATGGTACCAGAGGCTGGGATGGTTTCATGAGCGCAGGCAGACGAGCGGGCTGGATCGGGCCGTGTGCCATGCGTTTTGAAAGTCTCTCTGACACGACCCGTGCAGAGTGCGAGTGGATATCCATTCGCTGCATTTGATGGGAGAGCTGGTCTTGCTCAAGCTCTTGGCGGCTTGTGTAAAAGACAAAATAATCTTTGGACGACTTTCTGACGCCGCCTGGCAGCAGCATGTCGTAAATTTCTTCGGGCCACGGAAACTCGCGGCCGTGCTCTTCGTAAAATGACTTCCAGATGAACATGTGTGCACCTTCGTCGCTGACGGCCGATGGAAGATATCGGGGAGCGGAGTCGTAAAAATTTTTAAACACATTTGTGCTGTATTCTTTGTAGAGCTCCTCGATTTGAGTGAGGTTGAGCTCCAGGCCGCCTTGGGACTTTTTGGCGAAGGCAAAGGTGAGAAACACGTCTCTGTAGTCGCAAAAAGAGCTATCGAGCGACTTGTAGCTGTCCTCGACGCTGATGGGGTTCATGATGGGCTCGCGCCGCTTTGAGTGTTGCATTTTTGCTGCTTGTTGTTGATCAAGTACTTGACGAGATCAAGAGGTTGTGGGTGGTGTTGTTGGAAAAAGCGAAAAGGGAACGTGGGACGGTTGGTTTTGGCAGCCTTGCGTGTGGTGGGGGTCAGGGCGCAAGCGGGCGTGGGTCAGGGCGCAAGCGGGCTGGGGTCAGGGCGCAAGCGGGCTGGGGTCAGGGCGCAAGCGGGCGGGGGTCAGGGCGCAAGCGGGCGGGGGTCAGGGCACAAGCGGGCGGGGGTCAGGCTGTGGTTTGCAAGCCAAACTTTCGGTGGCCCAAATGTCTTTTTTTTTATTACTTTTGGGATTTGGGCGGGATTTGGGGGGGTGTGGAAAAGCGTGTGTTACATCAACCTGGAAGCCAGCCGTCTTAAAACTTGATGTGTTTTTAAAAGGTGAATTACTCTACGAATCTACCTTCGAATTTAAAAGTAAAATAATGTTTATAATCATTGAAGATAGGCCTATTCGACCGTAATTTTAAAATAAAAATTGGATTAAATTTCATCAAGTCAATTTCTTCCTACCGAGTAAAGAAGAAAAAAAGACGCTCGGGCCACCGAAAGTTTGGCTTGCAAACCACAGGGACACAAGCAGGCGCGGGGGTTACAATCACAATCGCAATCGCAGTCATAGAGCGGCCAAACTTTGCATTTTACTTTTCACTGCTTTTTCCCTACTGTGAAAACTGTTTTGGTGGGCCTGCCAGCTTCACGGACCACTTTGACGCCGAGGCATGTGTTTGTGCCGTGATATGGACATGTCGCCTGCCCGTTGTCGGTTGTGATGACAGAGTAATCGTGTCCCTCTGAGATGACCATGGAGGCACAGTGCCACAGGTGCTCGGAAGCCTCTTGCAGGAACCTGTCCCAGTACACCCTCTCTTGCTTCACATTTGGCATGGTGCAGAGTGTCCACAGCGTTCTTTTGACCAGTTTGGGCGAGGACTCGTCAAAATCCATGACCAGCGCAGCCAATTCATCTGCTGCTTCGTAGACTGCGTTATCCCACTCGTCCTGGGCTGTCACGTCGCCGACTTGGTCCTCCAGGCGTCGTCGCTTGCGAGGCGTCTGGTGATCCACAGGCTCCCGAGACATCTGGCCTTTTACATCTTCCAGCTCTTGTGCCGCTTTGAGCAACTGTTCGTTGAGCGTACTGACTGTTTTTTTGTACTCTGCGACATTGTCCTGCAACTCATCGACAGTCTGCCGCGATGCTGCCAGCCGGGTCTCTACTTGCTGATGAAGATCGGTTGCCAGAGATAACTTCTCCTGCAGCTGATTCCTCGACATTGTCACTTCTGCATGGAGCTTTTCCAAAAGCTCGTGGCCTTGACACTTGGCGGCAGCGAGCTTGGCGTCTCCGAGCGCTAATTTCAAACCCACAATTTCGTCTCCGAGTTGCCTCTCGGTGATTTTTTCCTCTTGCCATTCTTTGATCTGGGCCTGTAACTTGTTCCTTTCGGCTTCCAGGGCCTGGCTCTCTTTCACAAGAGCATCGTGCTCCAACACATGTCGGGCCTGAATCGAGCC
The DNA here is from genome assembly GCA_030512305.1 of Cercophora samala. Lineage (NCBI taxonomy): Eukaryota > Fungi > Ascomycota > Sordariomycetes > Sordariales > Lasiosphaeriaceae > Cercophora > Cercophora samala. The sequence continues at coordinate 13,940 of JAULSY010000229.1, read as the reverse complement.
TGCACGAGCGAGCTCTTGTTGTAAAAGGGCAACATTCGCCATCAACTCGTCACGCAGACGGGAAAGGGCCTTGTTCTCCTCTTGTAGCGTCATGCTTTTTGCCGCCGCAGCCGCACTCTCCAGCTTCAGGTTAGCGTGCTCCGTCGTCACAAGTTGCAACTGCAAGGTCTTGTGCTTGAGATCTTGACCAAGTGAGCCGACTTCCCTGACGAGCGCCTCCCCACGGTGGAGAAGGTCGGTGTTGGCGATGAGGAGCCCTGTGTGTCCCTCACATCTTGCCTTGACACTCGACAGTGCTTCCTCCAAATGGCGCACCTTGTTTGATAGAGACTCGGACTGTATTTCCCATGTTGCCTTTTCCATCATCAGCGTCTGAACTTGTTGCTCAGTCTCTTGCTTTTGGCCGACAAGCTGTTGGTTTTCTTGCTCGAGGGACTGGACTTGCTGGTGTAGCTCGCCATTTTTGTTGGTAACAGCCAGCAGTTCTTGACCAAGCTGCTGTTTCTCCGTGTCCAATCTATCCCTTTGACCAGCAGTCTTCAAGTGCTCACTCGAGAGAGAGGCAACCTGTCTCTGCAGTGCCTTCTTTTCCGACACGGCCTGGCACTTTTCCAACCGGAGACTTTGAATTTTGTTGTCAAGGATCTCTCGAACCGCGTAGAGATCGTGGGACTGCTTCTCGACGGACTGGAAGAGGCTCCCGTGCTCCCTCTGAACGAGTTCCGTCAGCCCCTGATTGGCAGTCGAGACTTTTTCTGTCAACACCTCGAGCCCATTCAGCAACTCGTTTCTCAGGGTACTCGCCGCATGTTTCGCTACCGCTTGGACGGCGTCGTGGAGATTTCCAAGGCCTTTTGAAACCTGTTCCAGCACCGCACTCTGAGCTGCGCTGGCGGTTTTCAAGTCATCCGATACTCCAAGCACCGATGCCTCCTGAGCCACCAGACCCAGACGCACCGTGACGTGATCCAACTTTGCATTTGCGCTGAGAACACCGCCGACGGCAGTCTCCCTCGCATCTTCCCAAGCATCCGTCAACTTTTTCAGCTCTGACTGCTTGGCTGCGTAGGTATTAATGTTCTTGACAAGAGTGGAAATGGATTCCAGGTCCGTTCTTTGAACCCCCTGATCCAACTTGTTTTCGATTGTGAAAAGCTTCTCGTCAACCGATCGAATCTCTTGAACCAGCTTCTGCTCCGTCTGACGCACATCCTCTGTGACGGAGGCCAAATGGGTCTTTTCGGCTTCTTTCAAACTGTCGCCAAGTGACCGCAGTCTATCGTCCAGCCCCTGTGCAACAAGATTGCCAAACGCGGTGCTCTGCTCACCAACCATGTCCTCAAACCTTTTCGTCAGAGTAACCACGGTGTTGTGAACGTTTTTCAGCCTCTCAAAGGCCACTTTGGAGTTGCGCTGCTTCTCGGCAATTTCGGCCTCTCGCTCCACCACGGTAGCGAGCACCGCTTCCTTGTCCGCACACTGCCTCTCACGGTCAGCCAGTGCACTCTCCTTGTCGGCACACCCCTTTTCTCGGGCGCGAACCACTGCCGTGTCCTTTTCCAATTGCTGCCGCATTTGTGCCAGACTGTTCTGGTCTCGGTGCAAAGTAGACTCTTTTACTTCAAGCTCTTTCATGCGCGTGTCAAGAGTGTTTGAAAACTCGTTTAATTGTGCCTGTTGCTCAGTACACGCTTTGAGCTGATCATCAATGGCGTCTTTGCTTTGTTGCATGTCAGATTCACATGTCCTGATTGCCGCGGGAATCTCCAGCAGACGAGTCTTGAACAACCGCAGCAGCGGCTCAAAGCCGTTCTGTGCAGGATTGGCCAACATGGACACCAGTGACCCGATGAGGATGGTCAATGCGTTGACATCGCAGAGGAGCTTTTCGCCCGCCGTTTCGGCCGCCATGTTGAAGATCAAAGGTCAGCCAAGTTGGGCGGTCCAGGAGGAGGCGTTGCTGCAAGTACTTTGGATTGTAGGTCTAGGTTTTCCGGAGGCGTAGTCCATTTCCCGTAGCGTGCACGTCACCAGAAATAGACCGAGACATTACCTCGATGTGGAAAGAGAGACCCACCCAAAGTTAGCAGTCGGTGGCGTCTGTGGAGAAACAACACGTCACTTTTGACAGGCACGACTGGCTCGAGGCATACCACAAAACAGTGGAGGTCTATTTGCAGTGGACCAGGTTCTACACTGAGACTAAAGGAGAGTGGCGGAGGATTTGTGGCAGGGACGGTTGTAGACAAGGTTTGGTGGCGGAAGAATATGGAGGCATTTTAGTAATAAGCTTCTACAGATAGTGTATAGACAAAGCAGGCGCTGCGGGCTCCTTGTCAGAGGGCAGAGTGGCAGATTCAATTGCAGATTCGCGATCATGACAGAAAGAATAACAAGCCGCGGATTGAGAGTTAGATCCGCAAGGGAAGGGCCGTTGAAATAGATGGGTTGCCTCTCGGGGGGGCTCGACGGGGAGGAATTTGGAAGGGAGGACTCGGTTGGCGGCGGAAGCGAGAGAATTAAAAGGTATCTTCGGTGGAAGGGTTGGTGGAGGAAGCTGTAGAATAAAAAGGTATCCTCGGTGGAAGGGTTGGCGGAGGAAGCCTAAAAAGTTATTCTCGCTGGAAGGGTTTGGCGGAGGGATCGAGGAGGGATCGAGGAGGGATCGCGGAGGAGCTAAAAGTGGAATAGAAAAGGAATAATTGGAGGAACCGGCCCAAGGTCTCGACGGGGGCTGTACCGGCTGAAAAAGACTGGTCGAGAAGGCGTCAGCTGGTGGAGGGTTCGATGGGAGAAGGACCTAGCTGGAGGGATTTTGACGGAGGGATCAGCCGCCAAAGGGTCGGCTGGAGCAGGACTCGAGGAGGAGGAATCGGAGGGCTCGACTGGTATGGACTCGAGAACGATTGACTGGAGGAGAGTTCGATTGGAAGAGAGTTGGACGGATAAGGAGGAGTCGGAGAGTGTTTCGAGGAGCGATTGGCTGGGGAATTTCGACGGAAGGATCGGCCGCTAAAGGGTCGGCTGGAGTAGGACTTCAAGAGGATGAATCGGATGGCTTGATTGGTATAGGCTCGAGAATAATCGACTGGAGGAGAGTTGGATAGATGAGGAAGAGTCGGAGAGTGTTTCGAGGAGCGATTGGCTGGGGAATTTCGACGGAGGGATCGGCCGCTAAAGGGTCGGCTGGAGCAGGACTCGAAGAGGATGAATCGGATGGCTCGACTGGTATGGGCTCGAGAACGATCGACTGGAGGAGAGTTGGACGGATGAGGAGGAGTCGAAGAGTGTTTCGAGGAGCGATTGGCTGGGGGAAGCCTCGACAAAGGAGATGGAGGTGGTCTGTTGGTCTCCACGGCGTTTGGATATCGGGTCGAGGTGGCTATCGGGGAATGGGGGAGCTTGAAACTTGGTGGGGTACATCAGTGGGCTCCCGTCGTCAGCTTGCAAACAGCAAGAGGCAACACCGGCCATCTACCCCACATACCTGGTATACCAACACTACACTTCGTCTCACAAATCACTCTGATCGGATCGCAAACTAGCAACCTCGAGATGGACAAGCAAAACCGCCACCTCGCCTCCCGGACGAGGAAATGGACAGAGATTTGGAACCAGTGGCTGGATACACTCAGCCTGCGTGGACCCAAGAACCCAGGGACCTCGTTTATACATGTCCAGTGCGACTGCTCGTCAGCGTTGGAAACCAAAATTGCAATGGGAGATCTCCAGAAGCGGGCAACCAACACGCTCATCTGGGTGTTCCCCGACGAAGCAGCCATGGCTGAATTTGCGGGCCTCCATCCTGAAGCCTGCACTGGTGTCCAGGCCAGAACGTACACCGGCATCGTCCGCATGATTGGCGAACAGAGCGGACAGCAGGTTCTCAAAAACTCCACAATCGTCTTTGACACCCATTGTGGCAGATATACCTTTCCACTCTTTTTGGCTGTCGCGTGGTTGATCCTCCGGCTGGCAGAGCACACTCCGCCGACGACGCCCACCACGGTTTCCACCTCGGTCTTTGTCCTCTCTCCGAATGCCAAGACGCTGTGGACGCAAGAGGGCATCAACCGCCACTTTGGTCACTCTGCCGAGGGGGCGACGGTCAAGAGCATCAAGGTAGACTTGCGCGACGGGCGCCAGGAAATACAATTATTGACAGCAGAGCCGAGTCCGGTGCACTATCTCGGCGCAGAGGTTAAGAGACTCTTGGCGCAAAACCCAACCATTCCTTGTCTGGTATCTACCATACTGCCACTAGGTTTGTGTCTCTATCTGTACGGCCGCGTAAAGCATGAAGCCGAGGCCGAGGGTTTCAAACTTCACTTGATGACGAGGGAAAATGCCAAAGAAGAAGCCAGTCTCATATCCAAGGACCTGTCACCCGGTTGCTGTGTCGTAGTGCTGATGGACTCGTCCATTCGCTTCTTTCCCACCCTCCAAGTGGCAGATGTCGCACACAGCAGCCTTCTCCCTGGTTATTTAAACGCCCGGCACTGGGACGACTGGGCCGGAAAGCCCGCGCTCGGCACCATCGGCATGCCAGAGTCGGAAACGAAGCGCTTTTGGGGCTTGACACAGAGGTGTCCCACCTCGCTTTTCATGTGGGACCCCATCCAGTCGGAAACCGACGCTGCGACGACGATTGCCGGAGCGAGGAGGAAGTTTGTCGAGCTGACCCCCTGGTCCGCCTGGATATTTGAAATGACCTTGTGTGCCATCCAGGGCATCAGGGCCGATGGGAGATGGAAACGACTCGTTGACCTGCCCGTCTACCCGTTCGCGGTCAAAGCACCTTCGGTATGGGAAAAGGCCTTTTCTGAATGCATCCTGATGTTGGTGCGGCTAAAGTTTGTGACGGTGGCGCGCCTGGCTCCCGACGAGGCCGGCTTGAGCATGGTTGAACAACAGGGGCTTGCCCTCACACACAAAGGTAGAGCGGTGGCAGACTTGATGTACCAGCACGGCATATCCAGTCTGCAAGAGGCCCTTTTGATCCTGGGAATCAGGCAAGAGCCAGATCCTACTGTCAAACTCACCATTGCAGCCATTACAGCAACGTGCAAGTTTGACGACACACTGTTTTGCGTTCCCCGTGCGAGGGGTATAAAGGACACCGGGTTTGACTACATCCAATCCATCACAAAAGGTGTCGGGTCCCATCTGGGCCGTCGCGGTCGACCGTGGCTCATACTCGGTCTGCTCCACGCCGCGTCGATTGGCCAGGACGAGGTGCAGTCTTTTGACCCCCTGATATCTCGCAAGGTCAAGCTGGTGGAAGGACAAATGAACCGCATACTTGGAAACAACCCCCGGATGGCCCATCTGGCGGGGGAGCTTACCGACGACCAATTACTCCGTGTAGAGATGGTCCTGTGCGAGGCCATGATTATGAATCTGGTAGCCATTGAGCCGGCGGGCGCGATGGATTTTGTGGACTTTTATGAAGACCCAGAGAACCCAGAGACGCAAGAGATCAACGTGTGGGCTCGCGAGATAGCCACGGCTGTGCATCTTCCCCTCATGCGCCACATGTGGGCAGATGATCTGCCGCAACCTCCCGACATGTGTTTTGGACTGCACTTTGGACTAAAACAAAACTGTTTCAAGTTTACAGAGTATCGTATTGATTACTATCGAACAAACTGGGGCGTGGTCCTGTCCGACCGTGCTGTCAGAAGAGTCATGGACAAGATCTGGCCACCCGTCAACGGCGAACGACGGAGCGCCAAGTTTTACAGGGAAATCCTGAGAACGTACCACAACAGAAGTGTGTAGTTGTAAATGAATTTATTTGCCTGAATGTGTGGATATCTTAAACCCCTTGCCGCCCCCACCTCGTTTTCCTTTGTGATTTGGATGGCTTCAAGTCTGCATTTCTACCAGAAAAAAGCGTTCCTATCTGCAGAAATGGCAGGGTTGGAAAGTCTATAGAAATAAACAAGTCCGGTTGTAGCCAAGCTCCACCGCAACGTCTCCAAACCCAAAATGTTCCCAAACCTGACTGAAAACGGTCGCCCTAGGCCTAGCGTGTGATCTCGGGTGTCGGGTATCGTGGGGGACGCAGGCGTTGTGGCAGAGCACTCGCGATCGGTTTCGATGATAATCTGGCGATGCGCAAGTTAGCTTGGGATACGCCGGCACTGCGATGCAAGATTGATAGCGACTTACTGCAAGACAGCGAGAATGGGTAGTCGGCGAACAAAGTAGCAATGGACGAGGTCGATGATAATGGAGTCTGGTGGTTGGGGATGAGTGGGGCGTGTCGTACGGCGGGCGTTGAGCGGGTGCCTGTGCGGGGTAACTTTAGGGACCAGAGGGGAAGGAGCCCATTTATCCAGTGATCTCCCAGCTCCTTGGTTCCCAAAACAACTCATTATTCGTCTGAATAAAATTGGGTGAAGACTGTCGTGATTGCTCTTTGTGTCCAGAGGCGCCTTCCGTGAACAATGACCCCGCTCAACGCTGACGTCAAGACATCATGTCTGCCTAATTCCATCCCACCATCTTTCACATTTCCATCCGGCCCAGTTCGTGAAACACCAAACGGCCAGAGTCTACAATCGCTACCATGGACACACAAAGAACAACATCCCAGCTTGTCGCTGAAGACCAAGAACAACCGCCTAGCGGTGCTGCTGATCAAGCCATCGAGCATCAAGCCAACCTGGCTGTCGCTGCGGTGGACGAACCTGGAGGCCTTTTCGTTGTGCTTCCGTATGGAGGGCCAGGGTCCCTGAGAATATACGCCCAGCGTCCTGGAATGGTATCGGTTCATGGAACATACCGCCGTGCGCGCGTGGGCTATCCTCGCCCGCTGCATCGTGATATTCTGCAGACGTTCCGGCAGAACCGCCAGGACGGTGCCCACTATCCCACCCAGCTCATCATGCGTCACAGCGGAATATTCTCGTTTGTGGAGATGATTGTCAATATCGATGGCGCTGACGCTTTTGTGCAGTCTCTGGACGCAGGGGACGCTGTCGATGTGGTGTTTTGCGCTTTTCCAAACCCCGAATGGGAGGCCATTTCGGCCGACTGGAGCACGTACAATTCCAGGCTGAGAATGATGTTTGGGGCCGAGCTGGCCAATTGGCCCCAAGTGGAATATGAACAGGCCAGACAGCCCCTTCGAATGGCAATACTGTTCAACCAAGGCATCTTTATGATGTTTGTCCGAACAAGGCAGCAACAGGTAGAATAAATCAAACGTCTTTTTTCTCCGGCTTGGCGATCCATTTGTGTTACATGTATGCAAGGCTATCCCAAGCGGATATGAGTGGTGTAAGTGGCATGGACGAATCAAGAGAATTGCCAAGATTGCGGGCCAACATCACGAAAGTGAAAGGCTGACAGACAGATCAACGTGCTGTACCCAAGCAAGCCAGCTAGCCCCACTTTTCCTGCGCAGCACCCTGGTTACCTGCACTTTGCGACGTCCCAGCTTGGATTTTGCGACACACCCCAATTACAATCTTCTGGTAGGCAATTTCTGGTTGCTGTGGTTCTTTTCCGTGACTGACTCGAAAAATCTCACAGGACGGCCTCTTTTCTGAAGCGCTTTCCAACGATCCCAAAATGAACAAAACCAACGACTCGGCGCTGCAACAGGCGTTTGTGGCGGACGCCTTCCACCCAGACAACCTGTTCGACTTGACGTCGGACACGGTCAAAAGATCAAGCTTGGCCTGCGCGGTCTTTCTCATCCGCCACATGATGGCACACATCAATCAAGAAACTCGCCGAGAGCTGGTTAAGCGTGCGCGCGCCTCGCTCGACGGCCAAAAACCTGTGGCCTTTTTGGTCGCCATCTCGTTCAAGCCGTTGACCGGTAGCAACATTGACTACGAGACGAGAGAAAAGAGCGTGGCAGAGATGGTCCGCCACGTCAGGGGCCGCCCTTTTTCAGGCCTGACGTATGAAGATCTGATGGAGTGCGATGCCATCCTCGCTGGCCTCTGGAGCCAAAACGAACCAATCACACAGGTTTTCAAAGACGAGGAACACAGAAACCTCCCAGGAGGCGAATGGCAGCGCGGGGTGCCCAAGGAGCTTCGGAAAACCCTCCCGGGTGCCGACGGCCTCCTGTACTACAACACAGCCGAGCCCCAAACGCTCGAAGCCTTTCTTCACGAGCGCTTTGTGGGCACTCTGACAAATACCAAGGGGACTGACGAGGTTTTTAGAGTCTTTCGAGATCCCCTCTTTGTGAGAATTCACATCAGCATCAAGGAAGACGGCCAGGTCAGCTTCCATGACAAGCTCTGCCGTTTCACAATTCACGCATACGGCAGCCACAAGGTTGCGTGCTACTATCGATGCATCGCCGTGGTCAAGCTCCGGAAACAAGACACCGAGCCGGATTTGATCCGCCTGTTCAAAGAGTCTGGCAAGTCCTTTTTCCCAACGGGCAAGGTGTTCCCAACCACAGATGACTGGCCAGTCGACGGACAAGGAGAGTACGTGTACACGTACATCCAAGTGACTAAAGAGCAGTACCAGCTGCGTTGTCCCTCCGATGATGAACAAGAAAGTCGAGATACGCCGCTCAGTTACTATCACAATCTCGATCTAGACACACTCGAGTTGTTCCAGCGCCTCAGAGACGACTCACCGCCCCCTCCGGCGAAAGAACAAGAGAAGCCTTCTGAAGCCCCTGCCGAGCCGGTACAAGAAGCGAGGCCCCTCGTGCTTCCATCCGTCCCGGCTACGGCCCCAACCCAACCGGTGCAGACAACAGCCTCTGTATTCCAAGCAGTCCCACCGGTGCAGACATCAGTCCCGGCTACAGCCCCAGCCCCACCGGTGCAGGCATCAGTCCCGGCTACAGCCCCAACCCAACCGGTGCAGACAACAGCCGCTGTATCTCAAGCAGTCCCACCGGTGCAGACAGCAGCCGCTGTACTCCCAGCAGTCCCGGCCCAACCGGTGCAGACAACAGCCGCTGTGCTCCCAGCAGTACTGGGCTTTCCACCCATAAAGACAGCCCCGGACCAAACGGTGCCAGAACAAAACAAAATGTCTTTGGCTTCCCTCGTATCCCCGCCCATGCCCGCGACGGCAGGCTCCTGGGAAGGGATCACGTATGCGTCCTTGTTTCAGCCACCTCAGCAAGGGCCTGCGGCTCCCACACCGTTGCTGTTTGGTTCCACAAGCGGTGATGATGCCGCGACCGGCCCCGGAACTAATGCTTTGCTCATCCGAGAGAATGTGCTGGAGGGGGTTCCGATCCCAGAGTTTCTGGGTTTCAACGAACAGTCCGCGCAAATCTCGAGAGAGCAGCAAGACAGCGCTCCAAGAGACCGGGATCACGGCCGACCTGTTGACGTACATGCATCTGTCAATCAGGAACCCGTGAGTAACAAGCGGCAACTTAATGAAAGGGACCCCTATCACAATGACCCGAAACGGGTAAGGGATGACCATCAGCAGCATCGCGCCGCCCCCTATACAGACGGTGGCAGACACGCAGATAATCAGCGTGACGATTATCCTTATTATAGGAATCGGCGTAGTGGATTTCGCAACAATCGGCGTGGTAGACACACCTACGATGACAGACCCATTCGCAGAGATACTCCGCCTGATTACAACTAGATTTTTTTTTTTTTTTAATACAACTTTGTGAATTACTGTAGCCATGACCTGTGAATGAAAGTCGCGTGAATAAGATGTGCCATGTAGACAGCCCCCTGTTGAATTGTGATTTCGTAAGACCCAGGGGTGTGGAAATTGGTGTTCTCGTTTGGCAGAGGCGATTGGTGGCTGGCCGGGGTGGCCAAGGGGCAGCGAGCACTGATTGTCCTGGCAAGTGCCCATCTGCTCTCGACGCTGGCCACTCTTTGACTCTGCAACTCGCCGGCTTCAGCGACTTTGCCACTGCGACGACGCGTTTGCACCATGTACCGACATACGTTCCCCGCTCGCGCGCCAAAAAAGATTCCTGATTTTCTCAAACGACCCGAGTCGATCGCCGATTCGCAAGAAGAGTTTGTGCCGCAGCCGGAATTGCCAAAGCTGCCAACAGCACCCGCACCCACACACATAAACACCAACATTTACGTGGCACTTCAAAGGAAGCGCAAGCCCCGCGCAGTCCTCGAAACGGACGAGATTGAGGATTCAGATGTGGACGAGCAGGCCGAAATTGACCTCCAGCTGTCCAACCAAGTCGAGCAGAGCATGGTGATTCCCGACAGCGACGACATGGATTACGATATGAGCCCTCCAGATTCAGAAGTCGAGATTCCTCGTCTGAGCTCCGAGGAGCCCCCCGAGCAAGAAGACGACTTTGTTGCAGACGCCGGTGGCTCTGCGCTGCAAGACAATGACCAAGAACCAGAGGCCAGCGATCAGACGCAAAGAACAAGGCCGAAGATGATTGCCTGGACTCTTCCTACGACCGACGAGTCTCTCAAGGCCAAGGGCATGTTCCTCGAGTCTGCCAGCGATGCCTCCATGGCGGCGTCGCTGTCACATTATGCCCACAACGCCATCCAGAACATCGGCATGACTGGCCGTTGGATGACAAACTTTCGACCGCTTGTGTGCGAGAACCTGGAGAAGCTCAAAGAGCAACATCCCCTGATGGAGGTGGATGGGAAAACATGGACGCAAAAGGACAGGGAAGCGGCGCTGAGACGTTGGACGCGCAGTCCCAATCGCGAGAGGCTGATCAAGAATGTCACAAAGACCAACAATGACATTCAAGCCATGTACAAATCCTTCCTCCGGCTGTACGGGCGTCTGCCCGAGGACCTGATCGGGTGGCTCTCCCTGCTGCAGTACGACACGGACCAGAACCGGTACATCAAAAAGAACAAGGTCACGAGGAGTGAGATCTGGAGCTCCGAGTTTTGCAAGAACCTCAAGCGGCTGTCTCAACACCCGATATGGCAAACCGAGATTGATCTTCTGGCAACCGCCATCCAGTACACGATCCGTGTCGACACCAACGACCGCACCGCGTGGGATCCACAGGTGCCCCCGTTTTCCGACTGGAGCTTGTTCGTCAAGGCCATGGTGGCCGAGCAACAAAAGCCAGAGTCCCACGGCCTCAGCTCGCCCGAGATACGGCGCGTCGTGGTAAAAGAGATGACGGCCACCCTCCGGCAAAACACAACCGGCCGAGGCGGCATTCCGCTTCCCAAGACTCCCACGTTCCAGCCCGTGCTGAACCTGGTCAACGCCCTGTTTGAGACGATCGAAGACGTGGTGGAGAACGAAAAGAAGCACGACAAGAAGAAGAAGCACTCGCCCCCGCCCAGGAGGCCCAACGAGTGCTACAAAGTAAAAAACCTACATCTCAAGTGGCTGATCATGGCCGTCGAGTCCATGTCCACCTCTGGATTTCCCATGTTTCCAAGCGTGGACGTGTTCAACGTTGCTATTAGCAAGAGGAGGCCCACGTCCGACTATCCCCAAAAACGGGACATGGAGGAGCTCAGGGACCACGTTTTGCTCCGCGAGATGGAGAGGGATATGTGGTACAAGCAAAACATGCCGGCCGAGGACGACGACGATACGGTGTTGGAGTGGGAGCAAGACAACACCGCTCGACCTCGCAAGAGTTTGAAGCGCAAATCTGCGCCAAAGGCTTGGACGAGTAGGCTTCGAAACCGCAAGCCAGAAGTCGTCAGCTCTGATGAATCATCTTCAGACGACGACGCCGTACCGCGGTCTCCCAAGCGTCTTCGCAGCGTGGCCGGCCGCCGCCCACCACGTCCGAGCCCGGTTCGGGAGCCAGGTGTTCCTCTTGACCTCGGCGGGACACAGCAAACAGATGCCTCGGTGATCCCCGAGACCCAGTACGAGTTCCTCGAGGATGACACACTGGGCCCAAACGAGTCCGAGTTGCCAGACAGCCGCCCTCCCACACGCCCCACAGAGGATGGGGACGAAAACTTGCACGTCGAGTCCCCTCCACGTGCGAACCAAGTCACGACGAGCTCCACTCCCAAGCGGATGGAACCACTGACGGCTGGACTTTTGTCCTCGTTGATAAAAGACATGCCATACTCGATCTTACCACCCCTCAGGCCACATCTCCAAGCGCCAAAGGGGCTGGTCGAGTGGAGCGCCGGTCCGGGCCAGCGAATCTCGTCATGTCCTCCACCGTCCGCCACCGGTCTGTCAAGTATGCTGCAGCACAAAGTCGGCGACGAGTCCGACACCGAGTCCTCGCCTCTACCCTGTACGCAGACACAGGGTCTCCTGTGGTGTCGCAGCATTGAACAGCACGACAGGGCGTCCTCCCTCCCGCCAACGAGCATTCTGACAAGACGGGCTTCTGAACAGCGTCCTGCGCCCAACACTTTTGACACGGCACGTTCGCCGAGCTGGCGGCCGAGTCAGGTACAGGGTGGGAGAGCCTCGTCCCTTCCACCTGTCGGCACGCTTTCTGGGAGAGCCAACGCGGAATCCCAACCGTCAGAATGGCAGCAAAGTCAGACGCAGCGCAGTCTTGTCTTGTCTTACCCGGCTTCCGGTGTGCTCTCACGCAAGACGGCCGAGCCCCAACAGTCAGATTGGCAGCAAAGTCAGACGCAGCGCAGTCTTGTCTCGTCTCACCCAGCTTCCAATTGGCAGCAAAGTCGGGCGCAAACCAGCAGGGCGTCCTCCGTCCCAGCCAGTAGCACGCTGGCTGTAAAGATACACGAGGAATCTGATCTGTCAGACTGGCATCCAAGCGCAGAGCAGCGTGGCAGGGCATCGTCCCTTCCGCCTGTTGGTGCACTATCCAAAAAGGCCGACTGTGGTCAAGAAGAGGAGAGGCCTCGCCCAAAGAGTCAGCAGCCGCAATGGTTTCAGAGCTCCAACGAGTATGACAAACCGTCCTCTCTTCCAGCCGCAAATAACCTCTCCAGGAGGGAAGGGGAAGCTTGGCACCAAAGTGGTGAACGTCTCGAAAGAGCATCCTCGCTTCCACCAACATTAAACAGACCCATCAACACGTCGGTTGTGGTTCAGCACCACATCAGGGAATTTCCCGAATGGTGATTGCTTATATAGCGTAATTTCAAGTCTTTTGGTCTTGATCTTTTTTTGCCGTGACTTGCATGTTTTGCCCTGATTATATGTGACACTTGTGCACCGTATAGAGAAGGTTGGTTGTTTTTCTATTGTATGATATGCCCTGGCACTTGCCCACACACTCTTTGCCCCCTGTAACAAAGGTTATTCGTTGACCCCTTAACAGAATTTGGTTATATAAACATGTTGGTTTTTTATATTTAAACAAGTTCTGAGACCAGATCCAATCTTGAACAACTTGTTTCTCCGCCCAAGTCCGCGGCACAGGGTCCACAGCTTTCGAATGTCCATCTAGGCTCAGCTTCTAACGGGCAGGATTGTGGTGAGGTTGCATTGGTTGGACTCGGCTCCGAATGGAGTCGAGATGGCCCTGAAAACCCGGGAGTTGCAGGTTCTGATAGTGGGGTCAAATATTGATTATGTTGATTAAGGGATTTATAATTGCGGGTGGAAAGAATATGTGAAGGAGTATAAGGCTCTATAGAGTAGTTGGTTAGAGTATAATAGTATGGTTATAGTTAAGTAAAGAGGAAGCCAGGCTTTTAGTAATAATTACGTACTTTTCCTATATAAATATTTACTTTGTATAGTCCTTTAAGCTTTTCTTTTATTAAATAATATTAATAATTTAATTTTAATACTTTAAATTATAATCAATTTAGTTTTTTAAATTTAATAGTTATAAGTTTAACGTCTTTTAATTAAATTTAAGAATATTGATTTAATCTTTTTACTTATTTTTTTAAAGTTTATTACCTTTTTATTCTTAATAATTATATTTATTAAAATTATTAATAATACATGAATATTTATTATTAATGAAAAATAATATAATTAATATATTCTTTTTAAATTTTAAATTACTTTATCAAATATTTAAAAGTTTTTTAACTTTAATAAAACCG
>JAULSY010000228.1:0-25795 GCA_030512305.1 Cercophora samala | reverse complement strand
AAGTAAAGTTATTAATATAAATAAACTAATAAATATTATAAAGTAACGGAAATAATAATAATATTATAAAATAAAAAAATATAAAGGATTATAAAGTTTAGGTTAGGAAATAGGTATTTAACGGCTTTAAATAAAGCGTTAATTAAAAGGTATATTAAATTAATTAGAAGGACCTACTATTAGGAAATTAATACCTTAATAGTAAGACCTAAGTTACTAAGTTTAGCTTTAACCAGCTACCTGGTTCTCTCCCTTATACAACATTAGAATTGAGTACTTTTTGACCCCTATATTGGATTTGACAAAAAGTAGCGTAGAATGCGCTCTGTCGTGTAACCCAAAACGCACGCAAGTCCGGCTGATATCACACGTGGAATTTGACCCCCAATGCCGATGCAGGTCTTGTGCTGTCAGCAGCTCTATGCCGTAACGAAGGATTGCAGCGGAAACGGTCCCCGATTGGTTCCAAGTCGAGTGTCCCTGCAGTGCCCTGTTAATGGCAAGGGGGACCTGCGGGGAAAAGGGGGGGTCCCGGTCAGGGCCGGTAGCCAGTCCGGAACCTTGTGGCAGCGTTAGTCCAGTCTTGGGTAGTATTTTTGGTATGGTTGGTTCTTCAACACCATGCCATTGTGCTGCAGGTGGTGCTCTAGCTGGGATTCTTCGGGAACCACAAGTACGAAGGGGAGGGGGAAAACAAGTCCTATAAAGGCCGATTTCGTTTCGTTGGGTGGTGAGTTGATGCCTCCTTTACAGCTTCCCTCAAAAGCTCAACGACTTCAGCATGGTCGCAGTCACCCTTCGATCGACAGCTGTTGCGGCTGTTCTAGCTGCCCTGGCTGACCAAACAAGGGCGACATGCCCCTCCCGCTTCTCCTGGGAGGACAATGTCTTGACCAAAGCAGCCATCGACAGCACCAACAACGCAGAGCTCTTTGACTTTGGCCCCGTCGAGGGCACACCGGTCAGCTCCAAGATCATCGGTGGCATCCCAAGGCCGCGATGCAAAACCTTCCCCGGGGATGCCCTCTGGCCATCCACTTCGGTATGGAACCTCTTCAACCTGACCCTCGGCGGCGCCCTCATCAAGACGGTTCCCCTCGCAGCTCCATGCTACAGCGGCTGGCCCCAGTACAACGCCGCCCAGTGTGAATACGTCAAAACAAACTGGAACAGACCACAGCTCCATGTCGAGGACCCCACTTCGGCCATGTTTCCGCTCTGGCAAGGCCAAACCTGTATGCCCTCGGACCACCCCAGCCAGATCTATGACAACTGCACCTTGGGAGGTTATGCTTCCTATTCGGTGGCAGTGATCAAGGTGTCCCAGATCCAGCTGGCACTCAACTTTGCCCGCGCAACCAACATCCGCCTAGTGGTGAAGAACACCGGCCATGATTTCGCGGACAAGTCCATGGGTGCTGGTTCGTTGTCCATCTGGACACACAAGCTCAAAGATATCCAGTACATTCCAAACTACACCTGCAACGGACACTCAGGACCAGCTTTCAGGCTCGGTTCCGGCGTAGAGACAGAGGAAGTCTACCGAGCTGCCGAGGCAAACAACGTCACCGTTGTTGGCGGCGAGTGCAGAACTGTAGGCATGGCGGGCGGGTATATCGCCGGAGGTGGCCACTCCCCCATGTCGTCACTTGTAGGCATGGGTGCCGACCAAGTTCTCTCTCTCGACGTGGTCCTTCCCAACGGCCGTTTCGTCACTGCCAGCCAAAGCTCCTACCCCGACCTCTTTTGGGCCCTTCGCGGAGGTGGTGGCAGCACCTATGGCGTGGTCACCTCGGTGACTGTCAAAGCCTACCCTCAGATCCCCGTTTCCACCCTCGGCTTCGCCTTTGCCACCTCTCCCAATGTCACAGCTGACACCTTCTGGGATGGTGTGGAAGCATACACGACCTATTTCGACACCTTCACGGCGGCCGGTGCCTACGGGTACTGGCTCATCGTGAATATCGGCCCCGGCCAGTTCTTCTTCAGCATGAACCCACTGTGGGGAGGCAACATGACGCTGGCTCAATTCCAGCCTCTTATTCAGCCCTTCTTAGACGACCTTGCCGACCTCGGTATCCCTATTGACCCTGTCTGGAACGAGTACCCAAGCTTATACCAAGCGCATTCTGGCACGTTCCCGCCTGAAAACGTGGGAGGCGCCGACAACCGCGCCGCCTCTCGACTCTTCCCCAAAGACAACTTTATCAACCCCGCCAAGAGGAACGAGACGATGGCTGCTGTGCGGTACGCCGTCGAGGCAGGCGGCATCTTGATTGGCTACAACATCCGTGCTGCCCCCAACTCAGCTGTGAACCAGACCAACAGCGTGAACCCCGCCTGGAGAGAGACAACCGGTTTCTTCCTTCTCGCAACCGCCTGGCCTGCCGATGCCAGCACTGCCTTGATTCAATCGCAGAGCAACATTTTGACGAATGACTGGATGGCGAGGTGGAGACAGGTGAGTCCCGGAGCGGGAAGCTACCTGTCCGAGGGCGATATCAACGAGCCGAACTGGCAGCAGTCCTTCTATGGCTCGCACTATCTGAGACTGCTCCAGCTGAAGAAGAAGTATGATCCGACCGGCCTGTTCTATGCGCATACTGCCGTCGGAAGTGAGGACTGGGAGGTGGAGGGACAGCTGCCGGGGCTTCCGACTCAAAACGGGCGCTTGTGCAGGAAGCCTTGAGGCCTTGGTGCAGCTATCTCCTGAATAGAATCCTGTTTCCAATGATTTCCTGATGGGTGGGTGGTAAGCTCTGCATGGATGAAATGTCTCCAAGCTGCAAGACATGTGCGACCACCATCCGAAACCCTACTCGCATATTCGGGCCCTATTGCATGTACGACCCCTCCTGTTCTGTCCGGTATCAGATGATCCATTTTTGATTTGCATACCGTCTGCACGGCGTCGGCGTCCACTTCAAGGGTCTGGCCGAGACATGACGCGAATGCATGGTCATAATGTCTGAACACCCCCCACCACCACCACCAACCTCCTGACAAGGTTTGAGATAAAACACCCACACAGCCCATGATTCTGTGCCTTGACAACAGGCCCTCGAAAACATATCGTTGCAATGTTGTCCCCTACTGTCCTTGTTGACCGTCTTGCCGTAGACAAACCCAACGATGTCTGGGTCAAATCTCCCGTGACCTCCTTCCAAGGAGGCACCGGTTGGGAGGATATCACGTTTTCCCTCCTGAAAAATGCCGTCGATGCAACGTCTGATTTCATCGTCCGGCAGCTTGGCCCCGGAGAGCCCGATGAGGTGCTTGCCTACATGGGGATCAATGATGTCCGGTACCCCTTTGTCATCCTCGGCGCCCTGAAGGCAGGCTACAAGCCCCTCTGCCCTTCCCCTCGCAACTCAAAGGAGGGAAACCTTGCCCTACTCAAGACAACAAAATGCTCAAAATTCCTTTGCTCCGAGGAATTCTTCCCTCCTATCGCCAAACTGTCGCCATCTATGCCGGGCCTCCAAGTGGTCCAGGTCCCTACCGTCGACGAGCTTCTCATGCCCTTCACCCCCACTTCGACGACGACTCCAACGGGACGAGTCAGCTTCGCAGACCATGAAACCATCATCATCCTCCACACAAGCGGCACAACCGGCCTCCCCAAGCCCATCCACATCAAGGCCGGCGTCTTTTCCACCTTTGAGACCATCACCTCGATCCCCACCCCGCCAGGCCGCACCAGCACCCACTGCTCTCTCCTCCTCACCCGCCTCGTCTTATCCGTAACTCCCTTCTTTCATATCTTTGGCATCAATTTCCTTCTCCGCTCCCTCCACTACCAAAAGCCCATCGTACTCCTCCCAGCCGACAAACCACCCACAGCGGAGCTCATCCTGGAATGCATCATCAAGACCAAGCCCAGCGCCCTTGCCTCGGCCCCGTCCATGATTGAGGACGTCTGCCGCCTCCCCGCCGGCCTCTCTGTCCTCTCCACCCTGGACTTTGTCTTTTATGGCGGCGCCCCCCTGGCAGAAGCGTGCGGGAACCAAATCTCAGAGGTGACGTCTCTGTACAACGGCATCGGATCCACCGAAGCCTTCTTCATGCCTACGCTCTTGCTCAAAGACCCCAAGGACTGGCAGTACTTTGAGTGGAACCCCGAGGCGGGCGTGGTGTTGGAGCCGACAGAGGAGAATCCCAACTTGGCAGAGGCGGTGATCAAGCGGCGTCCGGATGGCAAGTACCAGTTTGCGTTTTGGAACTTTCCCGAGCTGCAAGAATGGCGGACTCATGATCTGTTCGAGGAGCATCCCACCAAGAAGGGGCTGTGGAAGTTTGTCGGGAGGCTGGATGATATCATTGTCTTGAGCAACGGGGAGAAGGTCAACCCGGTGGCGTTTGAGAAGGTGATTGACGGCCATCCGTGGGTCCAGGGGGCGTTGATGATTGGCGTGGGGCATTTCCAGGCTGGGTTGCTGATTGAGCCATCAAAGGATCACCAGGGCGATGACAAAGAGGAGTTTATTGACAAGATCTGGCCGTTGATTGAGGAGGCCAATGCCGAGTACCCTGCGTACGCGAGGGTGTGGAGGTCAACAGTGATGCTGGCCAAGCCAGAGAAGCCGTTCAAACGGGCTTCCAAAGGGTCCATGATGAGACGGGCGACGTATAAGCTGTACGAAGCCGAGATCGAGAAGCTCTACAAGGCGCAGGAGATGGCTGTTGAGGAGTCTGATGCAGCAGGCCAGAGCAATGCTGATGTTCAAGAACTTGTTCGGAAAGCCATCCGCTCTGTCCTCGGAAGTCGAGCGGCGAAGCTGACAGATGACGCCAACATCTTTCAGCTTGGGGCCGACTCGTTGCAGGCATTGCAGCTCAGCCGTATCTTGACTTCGTCTCGCCTGAAATGCAACGCCAAGACAGTGTATGACAACCCAACTGTCAGCCAGCTAGCCAAGGCAGTAAGTGCTCCTGAAAAGGACCAGCATCCTGAGAATGCGGTCTCCCGCGAAGAGCGCATGTCGGCCATGATCTACCGCCACTCCCGCTTCCCGAAGCTCGCATCTCCCCCTTCACCTCCCAAGTCACCACCCGCAGCGTTCAACGTCCTCCTCATCGGCTCGACCGGATCGCTGGGAAGCTACCTTCTCAAAGAGCTCCTTGACACACCGGAGATATCCCAAATCTATTGCCTTAACCGCTCTGTAAACGCCCGTGAGCGTCAGCAAAAGTCCTTTGACGACCGCAGCCTTGGTTCCATTCCCCCTTCCCAAGTCCAGTTCTTCACGGGGGAAACCTCTGCGCCCAACTTCGGCCTCGAGTTCCCCCATGATTTCGCCTCTCTCCAGCAGCAAACCGACATAATCATCATGAATGCCTGGCCCGTCAACTTCAACAGCCCACTCGAGGCCTTTGAGCCCGTCATTGCAGGCACAAAGCAATGCGCAGACTTCTCGTCAGCGTCCCCTCGCAAACCTCACATCGTGTTCATCTCCTCCATCGCAAGCATCCTCAACTGGGCTACCGTTCGCCACATCCCCGAGGACGGTAGCGAGATCGTTATCGGCGAGGACTGGGACCCAGACAACAGCCTCCCAGCCAAGCAAGGATACGGCGAGTCAAAGCACGTTGCCGCGTCCATCTTGTCTAATGCCCTCAACGCAGGCCACATCAACTCCGTCGCCGTCCTACGGGTCGGTCAGCTAGCCGGAGCAGCCGAGAAGTCCGGTGTCTGGAACCGACAAGGTATGCTAGCAGCCCATCATCCCCTTTCCTTTTCCCATTTCCCGACCACGGCTGACCTCGGAAGAATGGCTCCCCTCCCTCCTCAAAACTTCCACCACGACCCTCCACCTCCCGTCCTCCCTCCCCTCGCCCATCGACTGGGTCCCCACCGACCTGGCCGCGCGCGCCGTCGTAGACCTCGCCCTTTCCTCCTACCACCGCTCCACCACCACCGTCCAAACCTTCAACATCGTCAACCCGCACATGGTCCCCTGGTCCTTCCTCGTGCCCGGAATCCAAGAGTTCTACTCCCCCACGCGCAAAATCGAGACAGTCCCCTACGCCGACTGGGTCGAGGAGCTGAAGCGCATCAGTCCCACAGCCACCGATCAGCAAATCCAACAGATGCCCGCGTTGAAGCTGCTTGATTTCTTCGAGGGGCTCAACGAGGCGGCGGCTGCCAGCACTGGTGGGGAA
The DNA here is from genome assembly GCA_030512305.1 of Cercophora samala. Lineage (NCBI taxonomy): Eukaryota > Fungi > Ascomycota > Sordariomycetes > Sordariales > Lasiosphaeriaceae > Cercophora > Cercophora samala. Next base: position 19,633 of record JAULSY010000228.1, on the reverse strand, counting down.
GAGGGGAAGCAGGTCGAGGTGAGGTTCGCCACGGGCCACGCGGTGGCCAAGAGCAAGGCGATGGCGGGGTTGGGAGGGATCAACGGTCGGATGATGAGGAAGTGGATGGAGGAGTGGGCGTTCTGAGGGCGATTTCTCAAAGTTGGTTCGCTCGCAAAGGTTAGCTAGAACTTGGAAGTGTCACAAATAAAGGAAAGAGGGCGTGGACCCTAACCCTATCTCGCCTGTGCTGGCAAGTGGCAACCTCCTGAATCGGATGCTGGATTCTGCCCCTTATTCATTTCCCAAAGCAACCGCAAAAGACAGCCAAGCAAAACTACAGAGAGGTGAAGGTTGCTTTGATGCCCTTTCAACGCGGCACTGGCCCTTACAACCCGCATTTGTCCTTCAGCCAGCATAAAGATTTACCCCTGAACCGGACCACCTCTGAGCCAAAGGTACAGGTTCTCCCAGACTCGTCAACAACAGGCAGTAGGGCGTGTGGCTCAGTTGGTAGAGCGTTCGCTTAGCATACTCACCTGTATGCGAAAGGTCCTGGGTTCGATTCCCAGCTCGTCCAAACCTGGAATGAATGTTCCAATTGCTCCTTTTTGCTGTTGTGGCTTCCATTTTCTTTTCTGGCTCCGTTGACGAACAAAACCTTTTGATCTGCCCTCATCACGAAAAAGACCCTTTCTCTAATAAACATCTTCTTTGGACTTCCAGCATACAAAACTCGGACCGCCACGTTCCGTCACGACTTGGCAGAAAGCAGAGTACAAAGTTCAACATTGATTCTCTCAACACAAAAATGATTGCCTACTTGGCGGTACTTTTATATAAACCCAAATCCTCCACCGAACCTGTGCGCCTAAAAATCCTTCCCTTGTCCCATGTCATCAGGTCAAAAACTCATAGCACAAAAGTGCTGGAGATGGATGGAAACCATCAATAAAACATACACCCATGCCACGCTATGCATCAAACGCCAGGACACCTCATCAACCTCGCATCGCTGTCTCTCAAGCGAGACCAGCCAGTTGCAAGACGGTCGGGTGGCTGCTGAACAAACCCTGGTTGAGCTTGAACAGCCCCTGGACGAGGCGGCGAACAAGCTCGCGGGTCTCGTCGTCAAGCTGATCCGCCGGAGGGCTAAGGACAGCCTCAAACACGGGAACAAGCTGAGGCGCGAGGCCTTGGATGGTGGGCTCGTTCAGCTCAAAGAGCTTGCTGATGCACTGGTAGACGGGCGCGTTCTCCTCATAGTCCTCCTTCAGTGGCAAAAGACCGACAAGAGCAGGGAGGACGTGGGGCAGAGGAACCTGGTCGGCATGGGCCATGATCATGCGGCAGAGGCAGCCGGCAGCATTGTCCTTGATGCGGGCCTCAGGGATCTGGAGCATGGGTTCAAGCTTCTGCAGAATGGTCTGGTAGTGGGGGAGATAGACGTTGGATGCTGTGGAGCTGAAGATGAGCTGGCCAACGGCATACGCAGCGTTGCTCTTGGTCTCCTGGTCCGTGTCCGACAAGCGCTTCAGAAGGAGCTTGAGAAGCTTCTCGGTGTAGGGGGTGACGGTCTCGCCCATGTTGGCAGCGCACTCGGCAATGACACCAACACCGGTGGATCTCTCAATGTTCTCCGACTCGGACCCAGCAAACTTGAGGATGGGCTTCTCGAAGATCTTCCAGAGCTCGTTGAAGTCCGGGCCGAGAGCGATAGCAAGGCCAATCACGACATCAAGGGCTGTGTCAATAACAAGCCAGTCGTACTCGGAAGAGCCCTGGACTTCCTGCTCCTCATCATCATCGCCAAGGTCCTGCTGGCAGGGGTGAGAGCGGGTGATGATGCTACCAACGGCGGTGATGGTCTCGGTCAGGAACACGTTGTCGGCAATGATGGCCGGTCCGCAGGTCTTAAGCGTGGCTGCCACATTGCGGTTGATGTCGGTAACAACAGATCTTTGTCAACACATGTTAGCTTTTGGTTGCAACTCGAAAACTGCTAAACAGAGAAAGTGATGGAAGAGAAATCAGGAGTAGATAGTACGCGATCTCAGCATCCGCATTAAATGCGTCTGAGTGAGCTGGGTTAAACGTAGAGTGGTCATCATGGAAGAGGGTAGTAAAAGTGAACAGGGAAAACAACGTACCGGTCAGCTTCTTGTTGCCAGATGGCGCTGGTGGCCTTGGTGACAATCTCGCCGAGCTTGACGATGGTTTGGGTAGGGGTCTGCTTGAGAGGAAGACCAGGCTCCCAGCTGCTGCCGGTCTCCTGCTCCATGAGCTGCCACACACGGGCATACGCACGCCACAAGGTGGAGACAGCACCCTTGCGGCAGCCCTCGTACGAGTGCTCAGCCAAAGGCGCGACCATCTCGACCGACTTCTCGAGATACTGGGTGATCTCGGCAGGGCCGCAAGCGTGTGTGAGAATGTCACCGAGGATCTCGATAGCAACCTCCTTCTCCAGCGCCTCAAGAGAAACACCCACCTCATCCCACTCATCGTCATCGTCGTCCTCCTCCATGAAGCTCTCCTCGTCCTCGGCATCCTTGATCTTGATCTTCTTGCCGGCGGCAATGATGTCGTCGTTGGTGCCGACGATGCCCTTCTCTTCTTCGCTAAGCTTGAGGACCATCTCCTCCTCCTCCAACTGGAGGCTGTTGAAGAGGGCTTGGAAAACGTTGGGCAGGAAGGGCGCAAACTCCTTCTCGTAGACCTTGGCCAAGCTGCTCCACAGGATGAAGCTGGACTCCCTGAGACGGGTGTTGTCAAGGTGGAGAGCCTCGTGACTGGAGCTCATGATGTCCAAAACATAGGGCTGGAAAGCCTCGGCACCGACGGCAACGGCAATGCGAGCCATGGCATCCAAGACACCGCTGCGCACAGCCAAGTCGTCCTCTGAGCTCTTGATCTGGAGGTAAGGGGCCAGGGCGCGGACAATGTTATCGAAATAGGGCTTGAAGTCGGAGCCCAGAGATTCGGCAATGGCACCGAGAGCGCCCGAGGCCGCGATCTTGACCTTGTGGTTATCGTGGTTGATCAGACCACCGATGAGGCCAATGAGCTCACCAGAGTACTGCTTCATGAACTCAGACTCCAGAGCATCGGACATGGCATCAAGAGCGCCACAGACGGACCGGATGATCTCAATGTTCTTTTTGGCGAGAGACTCGTCAGAAGTGGCAGTGGTGGCAGCCTGCAGGTTCTTGACGAGACCAGTCATGATGGCTTCGTTGAAGGGGGTAAGCTCCTCGGCGATCTCGTCGGCAAGGTGGGCAAGACCAATCAAGGCTGTGTGGCGAACGCCGACATCGCTGTCATTGAGGAGGGTGATGACGGACGGCATAACGGACTGGATCTGGGAGGCGACGAAGTCGGGGGAGCCCTCGACCACGTTGCCGAGGGCCAGGACACCGGCCTTTCTGAACCCTGGCTCGGCGTGGCTGGTCATCTGCGGAAGAGCATCAAGCAGGGGGACAATGACCTGGCGGGGAGGGAGATCACTCGACAGCGAGTCCAGCAGGGAGAGGGCGGAGCGGGCAGGGGACATCTCGTCCTCGTCCTCGTCGTCGTCAATCTCGGTGAGGATCAACAGACTCTTTTGCGTGAGCTGCTCGCCCATGCCCTTCATGCCCTGGATCTTCATGCGGCGGTACCGAACTGTCTGAACCAGAAAAGAGATGGCCTGAGAGCGGACCTCGTCGTCGGCCTGCTTGTTGGAGGCGAGGTCGATCATGAACTGGACGAGGTCCTTGAGGTAGTTGCCGAGCAGAGCGGACTCATAGGCCAAGAATTGCTGGAAGACCTCGAAAGCGTTGGTGGTTTTCTCGTCGTCCTGGGCAGTGACAGCATCCTTCAGCACATCCACCATGGCGGGGATAAGGGTCTGGAGCTTGGCAACGCTCTCCTCGTCCTCGAGAGGCTCGAAGAGCATGAGCATGGCGCCAATCGACATCATGCTGTTGATGCGGACCTCAGCGCTGGCAGAGTCACGCAGGGTATGGCTGAAAAGCTCGAGCAGCTTCATCATGTCGTCGGCAAAAGCGACGGGGTTCTCCTCGAGAACGCTCATGATAATGAAGGAGCCAATCTCGCGCTGCGTGACATCGGCGTTGGCGCCCAGGTTGAGCAGAGAAGGCACCAGCTCAGGCCATTGGCCGTCCTCGAGATCAAGGGCAGCGATGGCGGCAACAAGACGGGACTCGGCATGGCGGGTTCTGGCAAGCTGCTCTCTCATGACAGCCTGGACGAGAGCCTCGCGGACGGCGCCCTTCTGTGCTGCAGCCACCTTTTCCCAGTGCTTGACGGCCAGGCGAGCAGCCTGAACCGAGGCGAGTTGTCGGACATTTGGGTCCTCGTGCGTCGCAACAATCTCGATCAGGAGGAGGAGCGACTGGGGGTTTGTGAAGTAGTTCTTTTGGAGCTCAGCCGTGACGGCCTTGACTCTTTGGGTATCGGCTGTTGGGCAACAAGAGTTAGCAGCAGAACAAGATGTCGTTGTCGGGCAAGGTGTCTTGGACTTACGGACTTGCGACTCCAAGAGGAGAGTCGCCAACGTTTGCTTGTCCATGGTGCAGCCAGGCAATGACAAACAAAAACAGAAAGGGAAAAGCAAGGGAAATGGGTATCAACAAACGGAAGGAGGGCGAAGGGGAATGGGAATAAGAAGGGGGAAAAAAAAGGCGACGGTAGACGGTAGACGGTAGACGGTAGACGGTCTCCGCCTGGGAAGATGGGCAGCGAATGGCTTTGTGGGAAGGAGGAGGGGAAGGTCCTGGGCCACCACCGACGAGAAAAAAAAAATCAGATTTTCTACCATTTTCAGATGTGGATGTGGAACTGATAAGAGATTGCTTAGCGTGGGCGCATTTTAGTGCGGGGCACCCAGGCACGCGAAAGAGGGGTCCAAATGGAACTTTTCTCACTTTCTCTGCTGAGTGCGGGGCACCCGTCCCTTTTCACCTGCTCCATCGCGACAAATTCCAGAAGCTGTGGATTTTGCTGGAAATGATCTGATTGGTAAATGCCCCCCGCGGGGTGCCATGACTTCGCTTCTAACATCTTTTTAATAACTGACCTCTTACCACCACACACCTCATGCCTTTTCTTTTTTTCTACCGGACTGAAGTGGAATATCGCCCATGCTGTCCGCCCTGTACCCCCTGGTAATATGCTGCTTTACCACCACTGGCGACCATGGGAATCCCCTCCCCTCGACTCCCCAGTGTCTCTTCATCTGTTGTTGTCTGCCAGACCTCCTTGTATCCGACCAAAACATCACCGGGAAACTTCCACAAAAACACCACTCCGACCAAGAACATCAGTACTCCATCGAGGGCTAGCAAAAAGACTTCCTTTTGCATCAAGATGCTTTGTTTTCCCGCCCCAAACTCAATCATGCGGAAAATCGACCTGACCATGGTCAGCACCGAGCTGATGTACAGCGCGAGAATCAGCTGCCGCCACGGGCCTTCCACCCTGAAGCTTCTCTCGGTTGGACGCTTCAAGATTCTTCTGTGAAAGATGATGGTCGTGACGATGAACATGCCAAAGAACACGATCTGAATCGCAAGGCCACCGAGCACGATGCCTTCAGCTTGCTTCATGGCATCCGGTGTCTTGGCTTGGGCCATCAGTCCTCCTCCTACACATCACCCTTCATCAGTTTACGGCTTCTTTTGGATGGAATACTTGACAAAGCACAAAACATACCAGCGCTTTGCGTCATGAAACTCAACACGTCCCCCACAACAAATATCTTGGTCAACCATTTCGTCCGCACAATCGCATACTCGTGAGCGTCGAGTAGTCTGATCAACCTTCCGAGCACCATGTAAATCGACGCCGCCATCAGCGCTGGGGCCAGCAGGATAAATAAGGTCTGTATGAGGAACGGGGTGAGCGTGAAATTCGGTGCTTCATTGACGGCAACGCAACGCGCAGCATAGCCTACTGCTTCGACTTTGGGTCTGTTAGTACGTACCGAGGAAACTGCGGTCAGCATACGATAAAAAGAAGGCACTTACACAAGCAGGCTATGGCGAAGGCGAGGAAGTACCATGTTCGCTTGCGAATCAAAAGGTAGAACTGGCCAATGGTGACGACCGAAAACAGGACGGTGAACACGACGTTGGCGGGTAGGTTGGGATCGTAGTCGTAGAGTCTGTACTCTGGGAGCTCCCCTGAATCGGTCATGCTTCGGATAGAGTGGTGTTGAGAGAGGTGCTCGGTATGTAAAAGAATATTCAGGGGTGCTTGTATGGGAACTAATGGAGGTTGAAACCAGCACCGAACAAAGTGATCCGGATAACAAGAGATAATGAATGTGGTGGGAGGCTACGGGTGTGTTGGAATATGAGAAGAGGAACAACACAGGTCGAGTGGACCAGTGTATATATTCTCGGCTTCCACCCATGTCTCACTCCTTGAAGCGCCTTCTCGCCAGCCTTCACAGACAGGAAACCAGCCAAGCTGTGGATAACGTGTCCACGTATTCCCTGATCCAATGCAAACGACCTCCGTCATATCCACCCTCAAGGCGCAGATGCGATAACCAACAGGAATTTGCCAGATTGGGGAACATTCAAGCAGTGATGTTGCTGCTCGGCATGTTCCGTTGCTATACGCGTATAGAGAATTATGGGTAAGCTGCCAGGATAGGGGACCACCTTATCAGGTAGGTCCAACCAAGGGACTCCCCTTTCAATGGCATGTTGCTTACCGACAGCTCGGGATCTGGCAAAAAGATCCATTGCAGATGTTGGATCGCGGATGTAGCCGCATGGTGAATGCTTGCTTTGACGCTGCTCATTTGGTGTCGTGCTCAGCCTGAGTGGGTCAAGGGGCATAAAAAGCGGCGCAGCCCCTTGCATCAGCAAATGCTCAGACGCGTGGATTTCGCTATACGCGTATCCGTATCCAAGGCGATCCAGTACATAAGGTATGCGAGCACTGTCACGTTCGGTCTGTATCGCAGGAACTGCTTTTCTCCGTTCCCCTTCTGAGTATCTTCTAGGAGTCGTCCTTCCCATCATCCAGCTCTAACACTCGCTGGGCCAACAGGACCAACTACCTAGGTACCTCCTGTTCTGCGAGTACCTGGGTAAACCGACACATCTTTCTGCAGAGAATATGGAAGAATATCATCTAGGTTCAAAATAAGTCTTCCCGGGGACTGATGCATGCTTTGACCTTTATGTTCGTATTCTATTTTCACCTCAAGGTCCCAGCTATTCGACCTCCTCCTTCCTTGCCTTCACTATCACCAGAGGGCAGATCTCTCCATCAAGCCAAACGCCTTCATCCGTTGTCTCTCTGCACACAGCGACAATACTGAGTTTATCCATGTCTCTTTGAGTGACAAGACAAACTTCTACTCTATTGGTTTCGGCTTCATCGTCGCTCTCCTGAATATGGCGCCGCCTCTTCACTACCTCGAGTGTGGTGGCCTTGGCCTCCATACCTTGTAACCAAGACCGTAACTGCTTGGCCGATGTGATTGGACCGGCATCAGATATGAGAATAGGAATACGACGGCGAGTTGGCTCCCACCGCCCTGGTCTGTCGTGGTTTCCAGCATGCCAGACAGAAAGAGGGCGAGGTGAACCATCTGCATGGTTCCCATTCGGCTGATCCAGGACCTTTTCAACCTTGAGAAGCCTGCGTGTTTGTTTTGCATCTGGCTTCGGTGGTGCCTGCCACTCTGTTGTGTGAGGCAACATCAGAGCAACATAGGACCTCTCATCATGCTCTGTGAGGTCCTTCAGGACCTGCACATCTTCCAAAAGAAGCATGCATACCTGCACCTCGGACGTGCCAGAACTAGGATCCTCGGGTTCCTCTTGGGCCTCCCAAATGTTCGAAATGGAGCTCAATGTACCGCTCATGACAGGAGGTGGCGATTCCAAATCCAGGAGAGCTTCCATATCGCGAGCAGAAGTTATCGGGTCAGTGTCTGATATCAACACCGGCATTCGAATCTCTGGGGCTCTCCAGCCGGCGGCACTAGCTTCGGAGTATTTGCGCCATGCATCGCCCCATGGAGACTCCATCTCGGGTTCGTGATGATGCTTCGATTCCACAATGCGTTTAGCAAGCTTAACTCGAAGTTCTTGATCTGTGGGCATTTTCGCTGCGGTGCTGAACTTTTGTAAAAGGCTACCGTTGAGGCTTTCTTGGTCTTGATATATTGGTGATGGATAAAACTTAGATCCGGCTCGCGGAGGTATTGCGTAACTATACCTCGCCAAAGGTGGGGTGTGGATGGCGGTCTGTCTTGGACTCTTGCTTGTGACCAGGAAAGGCTCAGTGGGCTTCTTGGGAATACAGGTGAAAATGAAAATGAAATATTCGCGCGACTGAAGCTATGATTATCGTTGGCAGAAAGCGGCGCTCAGGTGGGTTGGGGTCAAGGTTAGGTGTCTGGTCAAAATTCTGGACAACCAAAGATGGCAAGCGGCGCAGGCCGCAGATCCATTTATAACTTTGCCGCCGTCACCTCAAAGTACGAACCCATGCATGGGCCACCAATCACAGGCACTTATTAAGACCTGGCCTACTGCAAACACAGTGTTTAATGCTCTTCAGGCAGTTCACTGTGCAATATGCATCTTGATCAACACCACAAGTGAAAGCCTGAAACGACCGAAAATAACTCAAGACATCAGGGTTGAGATATGCACATATGTTTAACAATCAAGCTTGAGAGGCGAACACGTCATGAAAAAAATATCGGTCTTTTCAAATAGTAAAACGTATTATACCTTAACTGTTAGCGTATAGGTACCTTTTAATATGAGGAAATCACACGTTGGCTAGGTATATTTCACGGTCCATTGATGATCTTGTAAAGGGTGGTTCAAGACAATGTATTATGCTTGGTTTCCTGTGCAAATCTTTTCTAGGTATCCGGAGTGTGGTGAGGTAGGTATATGCTCTACATGGTAGTTTTAACCCCAACGTTTGAGGGGGGGCTGAGCCAGATTGACGGATAGACCTGGTTCAGAACGTTTACGTCTGAAACATCATTACGGCGAGTTCAGGATGGCCACTGCCGTCCGAGGTCGGGTACCTTTCTTGTGAAGTCGCTGTCAACTGATAGGTAGACCAGAATAGAAGCAACCCCATCAAGAATAGTATATAAATGAAGCTGCTGGGCGAAGGCAAATATCTGCCATCTCAGACTTTCTTTTGTTACTATCAACTGTTAGCTGGCCTCAACAGTCATATTGCTGCTTTATCACACGCACCACCACCGTACACCAACATAGGTATCGCCCACTGCCTCGATCTGAAGCCGTCCTCATAAGATTTATCGAATATTTCTTTATTTGCATCAGTAATTGCTTCAAGCCCACTAACATCTTCAAAGGACACTTGTGGGCCTAGATTCTCATCAGGTATCTTATCTAGGTAGGTAAGACTTCCTGTCATTTGATCAATTACCTTGTAGAACTCTGACACCTGCAGCAATCATCATGGCATCCCGTAATGGCGTTGTGCTCCAGTTCGGAATAGAAATCGAACTTCTCATCAGGCCTCGGCCCGGCTTTCTGCACACCATCAAAGAGTTCAAGTTTGATCCCAAGGTTCGGCCAAGAGACGAAACTGATGCAGAAGCTGAGGGAAAACGCCAAAAAGACCCTGGGGGCTGGGCTAAACTAGAGCAAGCCAGGGTCTCTAATCGGATGGCGGTATGTATCATGTGACACCCGGCACCAACATCATCAGGCTTGTGGTTGGTGATGTTATAGAGCAATACTTTTGGGACCCCCCAGTTTTACTTCAGGGACCCCCCACCCACTTTTTTCCCCATACTAATCCCTAACCCTGGTAATTTCTTGTTGCTCTTTTATATGCAATACACTGTAATACTTAAACCCAGGGAGCACTAGAGGTGCTAGAGGTGGTGCTAGGCTACGGCAACCCAGGTTGATATAATAGGAATTTAATAGCTACAAGTAGTATGCCGGCTAGTATACCTGCGCCTAGTTTAACGGTAATTGTAGGTGATTAAACCTAGTGTTAAGGCCTAGTAAACGATAGAAGGTAACGTATAATAGTAAGTTCGATAGTTCGGTAATGTGGAAATTAATATTGTATTTAATGTAATTGGCGATGGCTTCATTCCTGACGGCAGTGAGGTAGGTAGTTGCATGACCGTGAGCATGTTGCACTGGACAGAAATGCGGTATTTTACCTGCCAAATTACGACGTTCACGTCCAGCGTGTAATTAAGTGGGTCGGGGGGTCCCTGAAGTAAAACTGGGGGGTCCCAAAAGTATTGCTCATGTTATAAGCTTCTGTCTGTTCATGCGCTCAAGCGTGGTAAAATGAGCGCATGCGAGTACTGGTCTTTGAGCATGGGTGTGCTAACAAGTGTTCGAAAGCTTTATCGAGGCCTAGTTCGATCCCTCACCAACATCGGCGTAACAGCGTCAGCTGATCGAGGAGCGTATGACAGGTGGACTATCACCCAGGATCCCGCTCTTACAGAGATACCGGTTCCGGGACAATGTGGTTTCTGTATGTTTTCCTGTGCATCCCCTGCAGTTGTGTTCGGACCAAAGTGCTTCATGTTTGACACCACAGTGCCTTAGGGAACGTTGAATTGGTTTCCAGAATCCTGAGGACAGATGAGAATTGGGCGGCTGAGGTCGCTCTCGTATACACTGCTCTGGCGGAATGTTGCGAGATCAAGCTCACCACAGGCTGTTCAATGCATGTCCACGTTTCGCCCGTTCGTCAGTTACCGGGAAAGCCCGACCAGTTCACCTATCCCGAAATTGCGAACATCATCAAGGCTGTCGCCTACTTCGACGAGCCTCTGACCGACATCATGCCTGCTGAACGGAAGCAGAACGCGTTCGCTCTGTCATCATTCACAGGCTTGCCCCCTGCTGACGACCAAGATGCCAATGACCGGTTTAATGAACCAAAGATGCGCACGCTCCGGAGCCTATACCATGATGTGCCAGCTGCAGGCTGGGGACCACTTTTTCAGCATTTGGAGAAAGTCAGAAACGGAATATCCTTTCGGCAGAACTGGGACCTATACCGGCTCCGTTCCTTCAATTTCAGCCCTCTTCTGGATGAAAATTGGTAACAACATTTCCGTCGTATGATTGCCCCCTGAATGTGACGCTAACCTCCTTATCCTTGTGCCTCTATGCTTAGTTTAACAATTGAATTCCGACGACCGCCTGGTGTCGACACTGCTGCCAAAGCCACCAAGTGGACGTCTGTTGCCCTGTGCTTCTTCGCTTCCGCCATCGATTCGGCATGGAATGTTCAGACGTCTGGACCTCCGCTTCGCGACTCAAAGTCTCGGCCTACACTGAAAGAATTCAAGACCTTTCTGGAACGTGGTCGAACCTTTCTCAACATGGATAGTTTCGACCCCAATGTTTTGGTTGCGAATAAAGACCCTGCCTTGATCCTGACAGCCATCCAGATTGCCAAGTTGAAGAGCAAAGATGCTGAAATGGACAGTGAAAGCGTATTCGAGTCAAAGCTTTCTTCCCGTTCGAACACCCCTACAAGCCAGACGAGCAAGCATTCCTTGCGAGGCCAAAGCAGTAGCCCTAATCGTACTTCTGGTCGCGATGCCGAGGGTAAGCCACCACTTTCGACATTCGCTAACCGTCCCACAACACCTCAAACAGACCCAAAGCGTTCCTCGTCGACTCCCAAGACTCCTCCACAAGGTTCAGGTTCTCCAACGCCAGCCCCAGGTCGAGCGCACTCCAAGAACGAGCAAACAGAGAGTCCCAAGAGGGCTATTCCAGCATCTTCACCATTAGATCCTGATCGCAAAGGCAGTTCAGGCCATCAGGCAGTTTCATCAAACAGCCAAGGTAGAGCCAGCCCGTCTCAAGTCCAGCATGCTAAGCCTCAGCCATCGGGCCAACATGGTCAGCTTCCAAATAGAAGCAAAGTCCCTCGAATTGACACCAATGTTGCTCCTTCGGTGAGAGGTGGACAGGTTTCAAGTCGGTCGCAGACTCAGAGCCCACGGTCCGGGGCCAATCCCGCTTCTAGCTCTGGTCATACGCACAGCCCAGCTTGCAATTTTGGTCGGGATGGATGCTGTACTGTTTCTTAATGATTCTCATCGGTGCCCTTGGCTGGTCCTTGGATAGAACAGGGAGGGGTTGGTATCGGCATATTAGCGCTATTTAGTTGGGCTGTGTCTGGTACACGGAATTGGCGTTTTTGGTATTGAAATAGAAATAGAATCAGTACTTAGACCGTATTTTCCGGTTGGATGTGTCTTTTGTTGCCTTGACCCTTGGTCACCCTTGTTAATAAAGTAGGTAGACATAGCCCGGCACGTAGTGTTATTACTACTATCTTCTAGGGCCTTAAGTTCATACCGTGCCCGGAAAATGTCCGTCGGACGGACTGTTTTAGGATCCCCGCTATGTACATGAATGTGCAGCTTCCGGCGGTACCCAATTCTGACAAACTCCGGGTTTCTCTTGGTGCTTCTCTCTATAACGCACCTCAGAAAGCATCATGTTTTACCAACCAGGAAAAACTCACCACCACCTGCCTTTTGATCCTTTCAAGGCATGTGTTGTGCCTCGACCCATAGGATGGATATCAACCACCTCCCCTCTCACGTCGTCATGTCCGTCCCCACAGCCAATCCATAACCTGGCACCCTTTAGCCAGTTCACAAACCTCAGCTTCGACCCTCCATATGTCATGTTCGCTGCCAACCAAACGCCCGAGGGCTCCAAGAAAGACACTGTGCGCAATGTGGAGTCAACGGCCAAGTTTGTGTGGAATCTGGCGACGTGGGATCTCAGAGAAAAGGTCAACGCTTCGGCTCAGCAGGTTCCTTTTGAAGTGGACGAGTTTGAGCACGTGGGTTTGGAGAAGGAGTTTAGCTCTTGCCTGCCGGGCGATGACGAGAATCCAGTTCCCATGGTCAAAGAAAGCCCGGTCAAATTCGAGTGCAGTTATCACTCAACATTGCGACTGCCGGGGGTGTCAGCGATGGGGGGTGTGGATCTGGTGATTGGAAAGGTCGAAGGAGTCCACATTGCGGACTGGGCCTTGTCGAGAGGAGGGAAGCTGGACATTGGCAAAACAAAGCCCATCGCGCGGTGTGGCTATTACGAGTATGTGGTCTTGGACAAGACCTTTGAGATGGTCATTCCCGGAGGAGATAGGGCGATTTTGGCGGGACTGGAGGGCAACGCGGAGCAGGTTCAACAGAGCATGGATCGACGTCCTGAGGAAGACTGAAAATACCTTCAATTTTTTACCTTGACGTAGGTTTGCCAAGTCTCTTACCGCACAGTGAAGCCACTTTCCCCGGATTCCAGTGAGATCGCCGCCAGAAAGATCGAGCCCAGGCCCTTCCACTGCCGGAACCCAGACTCCGCTCCGGCTCCGACACCGGCCAGCAAGCTCCACACGTTCCACTGTCAACGGCTGCCAGTGATTTGTTTGGCAGCATCGACCCCTCACTCACGACATTTGGAGCTCCCGTCAGTCATTGACTTCCAATTCCAGCTCCAGTTCCAACCTGAAATTCCGCATTGTTCCTGTTAGTCAATGCTACAACCGCCCCTTCGTCAAAGCCTTCGTCTCTTTAAACGCCTTGCCCGAGGATCACTTGGAACTTCAGTCGCAACTAGAGCTTTCTCTTCTACATCATCACCAGCCAGCATGAAGCTCCTCTATCCCACCTCCTTGGTTCTCGACCCCGCCAAAATCACCGGCTTCCCCACCCTCACCCTCCACCCCTACGACGTCAAGTCCCCCACCCTCCCGACCGAGCACCACGATGCCGAAGTCCTAGTCACTTGGGCCAACTCCAAAGACAACCTCACCTACGCTGTCGAGAACCTCAAGGACCTAAAATGGATCCAATCCCTCGCCGCCGGTCCCAATGACGTTCTCTCGGCCGGGTTTGACGCCTCCAAGGTCAAGATCACCACCGGCTCTGGGCTGCACGACAACACGGTTGCCGAACACGCCCTGGGGCTGTTGCTCAATGCCGCGAGAAGGTTCTACGAGATGAGGGACTACCAACTGCAAGGGAAATGGCCTGGTCACCTTGGTGGTCCGCAGCCAGACCGGGAGAAGGGCACCTTCAGAACATTGAGAGATGCCAGAGTAACAATTTGGGGGTTTGGCAACATTGCCAAGTCTCTGACGCCTCACCTTCTGGCTTTGGGCGCAACGGTCAAGGGGCTGGCGAGAAGCAAGGGGGTGAGGGATGGTATCGAGGTGTTTGGTGAGGATTCGCTGGAGGAGATCTTGAAGGAGACGGATGCGTTGGTCATGATCCTGCCGGGGGATGCCTCGACGAAGCATGCGCTGAACAAGGAGAGGCTGGGGTACTTGCCAAACCACGCGTGGGTGGTGAATGTGGGAAGAGGAACGTCGATTGACGAGGATGCATTGTTCGAGGCCTTGGAAGGGGAGCAGATTGGAGGAGCGGCGTTGGATGTGTTTGAGACTGAGCCTTTACCAGAGGGGAACAAGTTGTATGGCGCCAAGAATCTGATTCTGTCGCCACATGCTGCTGGTGGGCGGCCACAGGGGGCCGAGGAGTTGATCGTGGAGAACCTGAGGAAGTTCCTGGGGGGTCAGGAGTTGAAAAACATTATTTGAGGCCAGAAGGGTCCAGTCTTGATGGTATTTTAGAGCAACCGATGATGAGAACCCTAGAATCAAACCCCAAGTGTCATCACGTCATACACCAACACAGAACTTGAGTTCCAGTAGTGAAACGCAGTCAATTACCTAAGGTACCTATGCCAGGAGAATACAACGTAGCTTGCCGTAACAAATGATGAGTACCTGACCTAGGCAGATGATCAACGGAGCTTTAGTCTACACGAGCCACCTGCATTCTGGATAAGCCCTACGAATACTGTTCGACAGACCTGATGGACTATTGGTATCACCTGTAGAGAAGAAAACAGTGAGGTTTCCAGCCGTCTCCAAATCTTTTCATTTCATGGTCTCTTCGTCATTTGTCCAGCTCGTCATGTAGGCATGTACATCGGCATTTGCTTCGGTTTATTGTTCGTTGCGTCCGCAGATAATTACCGAGTGAGCCACAGGGGTCTGATGTCGGCCTAGGTACGGTACGGATAGACGGCAAGAAAATGAACCACTGGCGTTGCTTGAGTAAAAGAGTCTGGATAGCTTGCGGGTTGTATAATTGCTGCTAATGTCGTTATGACAGGCGGTATCTTCAATTGTGTCAAGATCTTCAAGTCTTTTTTTGACGCGGTTTCTGTCTTCTCTGACGCTGACGCTGGTCTGTCATTTCCTAATAAGCATGACACTATACCTGACTAGGTAAAGTGAGCTAGGCAAATCCTTCGTCAGTCCACCAGTCGGTCGATGCCGATCGGCAACCCACCTCTAAACTAGCCTTGGCTGGGTACTGTATCATGAAGTACACTACCTCCCTGGTTTGTTTGTCTAGCGCGGTACAAGCAGTGGAGGTGAACCAGGGGGCTTTAACCACTGAGAAAAGCCCGTACAGTACTCCCCTGGTTTGTTTGTCTAGCGTGGTACATATGGTGGGTTAGCCAGGGTTATACATAAGGATATTAAACCAGTAAAATTTAATTGCGAGTAGATAGGAAAGACTTATAGGTACTTCTAACTCTTTATAAAAAGACCATAAAAATAAGTATCTATTAATAATCCGTATATTTACCGTTACTATTAATTACCTACTATAACTTACGAGGTATTGAATAGACCAATTTTAATAGAAAATCGTTAGGTATAGCCTCCTAAGCCTTAACTATAATATAACGTAATTACTTTAAAGTAAAGCCCTTAAAGTAATTTTCACTAATCTACTACTTTATTTAAGTCTAAACGTATTTAATTAAGTTAAAATTTAATAAATTAAAAGGCTATACCGGAAACTAAATATTAAAGAATTTACGTATTATATATTTCTAAGTACTTTTGGTTTTATAAAGAAAAGCGTTATTTTATTAAAATTAAAAATCCTTTCTTTTTATTTAAAATTAGTAAAATAAAGGAAGGATTTACTTTTAATAAATAGTAACTATAATCTTGCCTTAATGTTTATTTTAAACTATAAAAGTACTTTTAATACACTTAATAAAATAACTTTAAAATATTTATTTATAGCCTTTCTTTTTAATTTTAAAAAAGTCCTTAATATTCTTATCTAGTAAAAGCAATACTTACCGCCGAATATTAAAGTTAGTAATTTAAGTTTCGTTAAATTAAATTTATTCCTTTTACTTAAAATTAATTAAACCTATTTAATATAAGGTAAACTTTAAATAAGTATATTTAGTTTTCTTAAGTAAAGGGTATAATACCGGTTAAAAAACTTTATAAATACCTTTATTATTTAAAATAATATAAATCGCGTTATTACCGTAAGTTTAAAGTTCCGGAATTAACTAACATAATTATTTATTAAATATAAAACGTTTTAAATATTTAAAGGTATTTGTAAGGGCGTGGTACATTTGCCGAGATAAGGCTACGGGTTAAATGCATCGTTTATTCTAGAATACTAAGATGAAGAAGGAAAGCCCTAGAGCCGAGGCTCGGAAAGAAGTAAAGCCTTATATAAACTAAAAAAGGCTGACAAATCCCTAAAATCTAATAAGTCCGGCTAGTGCCGTAACATTACCCCCCTATTTACAAGGCTTTAAATAACGTAATCGAAGCTTAAAGAATAAAAAGAAATGGAAAAAATTTAAAGGTTTAAAGGTAAGAAAAAATATAAAGAAATCTAAATAAATATTTACTATATTACTTATTATCCTTAATAATATAATCCCTTATATAGGAAACGTTAATTATATTAATATCTATCAGGTTACTTATTAATTTTATATAGGAAGAAAGATAGTTATATATATTAATTAAGGATAAAGTTCCGGAGGATCTATTTTACCGAAGGTCACTAAACTTTTAAAGTATTTTAACGAAGTTATTATAACCGGAGGGCATAGTAAGTTAAATATTTAACCGGATACAAATATCTTTATTAATAACCTTATATAAAAGGGTAATTTTAATTAAATCCGGTTAATAATTAGCTTTTACTTTATAAAATAAACGTTTAAAGCAATTAAAAAATTAGCCTAAAGTATCGGAATCCTAACGTAGGTTATATAGCTTATCCTCGGCTTTTTACACTTTATTAAAGTCGTCGTATAAGTAGATTAATTAATCGAAAATTATTTAACAATTATATTTATTAATTTCCTCGGTTAATATTAATTATAATTAAATTAAAAATTGCATTTTTCCTTCAAGCCGGTCATATATATAGTAAAATATTACTTTTAAACCACTAATAATAGCTTTATCAATCTAGATTTTAGCTTTAATAAACGGGAACCATTACTCCTAAATATAAGCCTACCCTAAAAATTTAATTAGGTTAAAAAGCAAGGGTTTAAGTCTCGAGGTCGATATTAAAAGCGATACAGGTACGGGGTTGGCTTTGGCCATAGAAATCGCTAACGTAATAGCCGCAGTTAACTATTTAATTGAACCTTAATTAGCTTATAAAACCCTGACTTACTCTTAAAGCTCGGCAACAGAGGCTTATAAAGTGGCAAGTAAGCCTTACAGTTATTGAACGTTAGTTTTATTTATTGTAGGTAGGTCGGGCAGAGCGTTCGGGCCGGAGCGGAGCGTTTGTTTCGAAGGCGGTGAGTGGCTACGATGGCAGAATCGTCGGTGGGTTGAGGGCTCGCGAGGGCTCTAGCAGGGCGAGCCGAAAGGTGGAAAAATTAATCGAAAAATCGATGAAAAAGGTGGTGGAAAAATAGAAGAATTGGAAGAAAGGAAGGTCTGGAAAGGAAGGTTTATAAAGGAAGGTCGGGTCTGGGCCACGTGGATTGAATTGGTGGAGGGGTATTGCCGAGAGTCACCGCTTTCCGGCTCACGTAAATATCAGAAATGACTCACCGCGGGGTTCTTTAACGCGGGACAAAATAACGTAACCGGTGAAGTGCGGGGCAGTGCGACAGTCGAACTACAGATCCGAAGGCTAGAAGCCCTAGCCGAATTCACCAAGTTGGCAGGTCGGGCTAGAAAAAATCAATCCTGGCCGTTAAATTCGAAATAATCGGGGCTACGGCTGTAAGACTAATAAAGGCGTGCCAGGCAGTTACGTAAGTGCCGGGGCTCTTAAAAGACAGGGCGCTCCGATGCACCGGAGTTGACGTAAATGCCAGTAGTACCGGTGTTGTCCTTCTTTATGGCATGCATAAATCTTTGTACCGGAGTTTACGAAGGTCCACAAGGATTTGTGGATGCTTCCAATTTCCCGATCGCGAGACTGGTTTTTTTCTGCTACCAGGTTTTTTTTCGTCCCGTTTTGGAAGTGCAGAAGACCGCCCTTAGGTCTAGCGTAATGGAGCCTCCACGTGATGCCAAGGTCACCACAGCCACGTCAACAGCCACGTCAACAGCCACGGTCAACCACAGTCAACAGCCACAGTCAACCACGGTCAACAGCCACAGTTAACAGCCACGGTCAACCACAGTCAACAGCCACGGTCAACCACGGTCAACAGCCACGGTCAACAGCCACGGTGAGAGCGATGTATGTGGTGTTGCGTGTGAGCCGTCGTGGGTGCCGGTGCCGGGCGGGTGCCAGTGCCAGTGCCGGTGCCAGTGCCAGTGCCCGTGAGGATGCCAGTGAGGCCTTGGGCAGGGAGGTTGTTGATGGCTGTCGCAAGCCGTGATGTGGGAGCAGTTGGGAGGGCCCTGGGCAGGTAGGTTGATGGGTGTGCCGTCGTGGGTGCCGGTGCCGGGCGGGTGCCAGTGCCAGTGCCAGTGCCAGTGCCAGTGCCAGTGCCAGTGCCAGTGCCAGTGCCAGTGCCAGTGCCAGTGCCGGTGCCAGTGCCGGTGCCAGTGCCAGTGCCCGTGAGGATGCCAGTGAGGCCTTGGGCAGGGAGGTTGTTGATGTGTGTGATGATGGATATGGTGTTGTATGTGGGTGCGGTTGGGTGAGGGTTAGGGTCAGGCGCAGGGCGGTGAGACCTGAGGCGGCAGTATTGGCTGCGAGGACCTTGATGGGCAGGGCAAGCCGTGGGGCAAGGAAAGCAGTGATGGAAGACGTGTTTTTCGACGGTTTGGCTGCAAGCGATGGAAAAGTCGGTGTTTTTCGACGATTTGGCTGGGCAGGTAGGTTGGTTGAACTGGGTCAGGTAGGTAGGTTGAACTGGGTCAGGTAGGTAGGTTGAACTGGGTCAGGTAGGTAGGTTGAACTGGGCCCTGGGCAGGTAGGTTGGTTGATGGAAGACGTGTTTTTCGACGATTTGGGTGTAAGTGATGGAAAAGTCGTCGTTTTTCGACGATTTGGCTGGGCAGGTAGGTGGGTTGAACTGGGTCAGGTAGGTAGGTAGGTTGAACTGGGTCAGGTAGGTAGGTAGGTTGAACTGGGTCAGGTAGGTAGGTTGAACTGGGTCAGGTAGGTGGGTAGGTTGTAAGGTGGAAGTGTGAGAAGTAAGGAGGGTGAAGGTGTTGTGGTTGAGGGCAGTGGATGTGGATGAGTCACGCGGCAAGTCACGTGACTACGTTATGGATGATGTGAGGGTTAGGGTTGTGGACAACGGGGCGTCCGAGCGCAGGCCTTGCGAGCGAGCGTAGCGAGCGAGCC
>JAULSY010000227.1:0-26682 GCA_030512305.1 Cercophora samala | reverse complement strand
AAATAATAAAAATTATAAATATAATTATAAATAAACGGCTATATAATAATAGAAATTTTAAAGTAATCGATTAAAGTTTTAATATATTAAAAATATTAAAGATTAAATCTAACCTTTTTAATAATAAACTTTTAACTTTTCCGGTTAAAAGTCGCGGTATATTTAAAAAATAATATTTAATTTAAAATAAAGGGTTAAAGATTATAAAGAAATATAAATCTTTTATAGAAATTATATTAAACGTTAACGATATATAATTTATTAATAATAAATAATTTTAAATTACTTATAAAATCTAAGGCTTTTTAAAATAACTTTAAATTAAACGTTAATCGTAAACTTAAGACCTATAATAATATAGGTATATTTATAGGCCTTAATTGCGTTAAAAATTTTAAAGTTCTATTATAATATTAATTAAAAGGTTAGAAGAATATACATAAAAATTTATATTAACTTTAAAAATAAACTCTCTATCGATAATAATTAATTATAAGCCTTTAATATTTTTAACGATATTTTAAACTTACTTTTAACTTAATTTCGTTAACGGAATAATTTAAATTATTATTTTTTAAATTAATATAAAGAAAGTAATTAAAATAACGCTTTTATTATAATTAATAATAATAACTAAGATCATATCCTCTTTATTAAATATTAAATAACGTACCGCTTTAACTTAATTATTATAGGCTTTTTTAATATATTAAATAATATAAATAACGTTATTAATTTATTAATTAATATTATTAAAATCTATTTTAAATTTATTAATTTATATATAATATTAATACGATTTTATTAAAGAAAAAAGTAATTATTAAACTTCTTTAACGTTAAAAGAAACTATATATAAAGTTTAATTTATTTATAACGTTTATAGTAGATTTTAAAGGAAAGTAATTTATAAAAAAAATCTATAATAAAAGGTCTCGGCCGACGTTTTAATTTAAGATTTAATTTTATAATTAATATAATAAAATAAAATTAATACTATTAAATTCTTTTACTTTTTAATATCTTTAAATTATATTTAAAAATTTTCTATAATATAATAATAAAATTCTATTTAATTTAACGTAAATTACTATTTTTCTATTTATATAGAGAAACGTATCGAAGGGTCCGGATTTTCTATAAAATACTCTTAAACCTCTTTTTTAAACGTTTTAAGTAATTAAATAAATTACTTCCTAAAATATTTAGTAAGATAAAATTAATTAAATTTACAGGTAAAATTATAAAAGGTATATCTAAGTTATATAAGTAAAGGCTAAAGGCCCTATTTAAAAAGCGTAATTAAAGACACTACCCGAAAGGTAGATCTACGCCGCAAAGCGGCATACGCCTAAAATAAAAGAGGTCTAAATACTGAGATAACTTTCACCCCTTTTTCCTGGAGTTGAGGCTCCTTTATCCCTGCCTAGATCCATGACAGTGGTGGTCGCACACACTGCTCAGAATGCTAAAAGTGGTATCATTAGTGGCACAGCATCTCGGACAATGAGACCGCCTCACTGAACCGTGTGTGGGCATAAGGCGGGTATATTGCCAAGATCGTTGGACGGCAGAGAGGGTAGGCAGCACCACCAAGAGAGAGAAGAACTCCAGACCACCGCGACAAGCGGGAATGAACGCAGCCGCGACTGTGACATTGGGTGGACGGGGACCGGAACGGGAATCTCGCAGTTGAAGATGCAACTTGAACCCGAAGTCTGTGCTTATCGAGGAAGGTCGTGCCGAGTAGCGCAAACCTTGTAGAGCCTCGCGGTTGCTGTCAACAGTGCTTTGAACTGGCCTGGAAAACGGTACCTCCTTTTCGGGGCAGCTTCTAGCTTGGACCGGGCTTGGGTCATTTCGCGCTCCGAGCGGGCGGGAGCCGATGAAGCACCCGATTCCCCAGGGCCCGGGGTCGTCATGGAAGAAAAAAGACCAAGACCATCCCATGTCACGAAGTAGCGTGCTCCAGTACCTAATTACATGATAATGTAGTGTATTGATCCTGCATACGTGCGACGGGATAGTTGAGGTAGGTAGGCAGTGTGCACGCCAAACTCCGGAATCTCCGGCCTTTTGCATGCGCGAGCCACCCAACACACAGGGGATTTCAAAGGCGGCTTATGAATACACCCGCCCTGCCATCTCGGCGGCCGAACAATATTTCCGACTGAGTGAGTGCTTTTCTATCTCAATCCTTCCTTATCCTATTCATAACCGATGAGCCTCGCCTTGGCTTTTCTCTCCTGCCAAGCACATGCCTAATTTGTTTACTTCTTTGCCACGCTTTTGTTTCTGACCCTGCCACCACAGAATGGCAGTCAGATTATACCCCGGGGCCAACCTGCAACCCCCGCTCACAGACAGCGAGAGCTACAGAAGCCCGTCCCCAGGTTTCGGCCACGAGTCTAAATCTGCAACATTATCACAGCAACAACACCTCGCACCACCCCCACCAGGCCAACAAGATGACTTCCCAGAAGGCGGCATCCACGCCTGGATGACCGTCAGCGGTGCATCAGCCTGCCTGTTTGTCTCGTTCGGCTGGGTCAACTGCGCTGGTATCTTCCAGTCGCATTACCAGGCCAATCAGCTCAGCAACCACACGCCATCAGAAATCTCGTGGATCCCCGCGCTCCAGGTCTTTTTCATGATATTTTCTGGGATCTGGGTGGGGAGGATCTTTGACAGCTATGGACCGGCGACTTTGCTTGCTGTGGGGAGCTTTTTGCACATATTTGGGATGATGATGATTAGTCTGTCGACGACGTATTATCAGCTTCTTTTGAGCCAGGCGATATGCTCGGCTATTGGGGCGTCGATGGTGTTTTTTCCTGCTTTTGCTTGTGTCAGTACCCATCGCGTTTCTCGATACCTAGATGAACTTCCAACACTAACACGGTCTTTAGGTATCAACATGGTTCCTCAAGAGGCGCGGTGCAGCAATGGGTCTCGTCGTCTGTGGCTCATCAGTTGGGGGTGTAATCTTTCCAGTCATGTTGATCAACCTCATCCCCAAAGTTGGCTTCCCCTGGGCCATCAGGATATGTGCCTTTCTCGTGCTAGCTCTTCTCGTTTGGGCGAACCTTACTGTCCGAACACGCATCCCGCCCGTCAAGCGTCCTTTTGAGTTCAAGGCCTTTGTCGCACCCTTGGCAGAGCTGCCATTTGCTTTGCTGACTGGAGCAATATTCTTCTTCTATTGGGGCATGTTTGTCCCCTTTACATTTATCGTCGTCGAGGCTCTCGCTGGTGGCATGTCTGAGAACCTTGCCAATTATCTTGTACCCATCTTGAATGGAGCCAGGTATGTTGTCCTCACATGTGCATGCATCCATCAATTAGCTGTATTACTGACATTTTCCCAGCATCATCGGCCGAACAGTTCCCAACGCCATGGCCGACAAGCTAGGCCATTTCAACATGATGATCGTCATGGCCGCCTTTACCAGTATTCTCATCTTGGGCGTGTGGTTGCCCTCATCAGGCGACGGAGCCATCATCACCTTTGCAGTCCTTTTTGGCATTGGCTCAGGCGCTGGCATTGGTCTCACTCCCGTGTTGATTGCCTCCATCTCTCCCCTCCAACAAATTGGTGCCCGCACCGGCACAGCTTTTAGCATCGCTTCTCTTGCGGCGCTGACTGGGTCGCCAATCGGTGGCGCTATTCTCACGTCAGCAAACGGCGCGTTTCAGAGTACCAAGATTTTTGGTGGCGTTGCCTGTGCTGTGGGGACTCTGCTGTTTATTGCTGCTCGGGTAGCGTTGGTGGGATGGAAGCCGAAGAAGTTTTGAGGCGAAGAAATATTTGTTGATGAGTGATGTGATACGAAAAAACAGTTCCTTCAGTTCATTGTACAGTACAATAGATGATTTTTAGACACTTTTAATGATGAGTGAAAGACATTCTTGATGTGTTCTCGGCTGCTCGTTCTTCCGAAACATGTTGCAACTTGGAATTTGTCTTTGCTCTCCATGATGCTTCATTGGTCTTCCTTTTGTGTGGCTTGATTTCTCAGTTCTTGTTGCTGTCAGTGCACATGTTTACTATGGCCTTTTTGTAGCAGAGCTGAACTGTGTTACATTGGTGACAACGCATCATGCCAAGACGCAGGATTGCCTACATGAGGCTGACAGCCCCTGTCATCAACTGGACAGTTGTCATGCCTTAAGGGCATTCAGTTTCCATCTCCATGATCTTGCAGGCAATGTTTCTCCGAACACAGGAATCGCTCCCCGTCTTACAACATTCTTTACATCAACGAGTACTTGTCAATCATGTCCAGGGCAATCAAAAAGTGGTGGATAAAGCGATATGCCACCTACTCTTACGCTCAGAATTCGGAGACGAACGATTGTTATACAGTCAGCGTGCCAATGCCCCCACCAAAGTTCGTCCTTCAGCAAAGCCTGCAGGAGTACCTCAGGAGAGAGCAAGCGTCGCCTTGGTAGCAATGACGTCAAGGTTTCTGTGGAAGGGAGAATGAAGACTTCCATGTGCGCTGAAGTTGTCCAACGGGCTTCAACGCAGGAGGGGCAAGGGGAGAAGGGTGGAGACGGTGAAAACAGTGGACCAGAGCGAAGGGAGTGTGAAGGGGAGGCAAAGTAACAGCCCGGGGATCTGTCCAATATCTAACAAACAAATGGCAAGTGGTGGGTTTCGATTGTGCAGAGAGACGCAACTCTTGCAAAGGCATGGAATGTCACCAAGATCAACATGATATTCCGTTCATCTTCGTCAAACCCGCTCTTGAGCCTTGAAGGTGTGAGGTCTTTCCCCAGGTTTCCCTCCTTGCCACGTGCTGAGCCGGCCTACCTACCTGGTCCAGAGCTTTCTGTGACTTCACACAGTGCGACTCTGAATTCTCCAACGTCACGACCAATGGGAGTTGCTCTAAAGGGGTCTGGAATGTCACGGAAAGACCGCCTTAATCTGCAGTTGCCGCCATTTTACGCCGCATGACGGCTCGGGTCGGGCTCTTTCCCCCAGATCCGGACCCCGTGACGAACCAGAAATATCAGATGGCCACCCCTTGGTGGTAGTTACAAGCTGAAGAGGCCGCAAATGCCACAGATACCCGACCTTTGGAAGTGATGAGAACCAAGGAGAGACTCCGGTGCCTTTGTTCTTACCAGAGGTGGGATGAAACAGGAGCAGAAGGTCGGAAACCGCTCCTCCTCCAGGTTGGGACATCGTGAGGGGGGATCCACAATTGGTCACGAGAAGCCTCAGAACGCCGAGTTTTCTCGGTCAGTTGCTTTGTTTTTGTTGAATCCTGCCGTGAACCCTCGATCGTTGTGGCCCACCATCGTGACCGTGGTTCTCAGACATCTACTATATATTCAGGGCTCGACCTCCCTCCTGGATTCCTCTCCATCCCACCAACCACCCACAATCCATGACTCTCTCTCATTGAGAAACCAAACTTTCAATCTCTCAACTCCACAACAACAAACAACGACTGCTGCCATCATCATGCAGCTCATCAAGCTCACCGTCGCCATTGCCGGCCTCTTCACCGCCGCCGTTCAGGCCGCCCCCGCCGTCCACGAGACTGGCGTCACTCACTCTGCTGCGGACATCAAGGCCGACGGCTACAATGACACTCTCCCTCTCCCGTACCCCAAGCTCAACAAGAACTGCCGCGACGATTTCGAGTACTACAATGACACCAGCCAAGCTTCCCCCTTGATCAAGGACTGCTGGCAGATCTACAACAATATTGAGAAGAATGATGGCAGCTGGTATGTCTGATCTTTTTTTTCTTCTTCCCTTGCATGCATTGGATACCCTTTTTTCTCTCTGACCCAAGTGACTGACGGCACATTCAGGACCGGCACCATGGGCCACAGAAAGATCCTCTCTTATGGCACCTGTGCCTATGACGTCTGGCCGGACAGCAATGGTCTGTGGTGGAACATCAAGAACGACGACGTCCGTCTCACGATCAAGAGGGCGATTGAGAAGTTTGCTGTGGCTTGGCCTGGCGAGGATTACAAGGTTGGGGCGCATGGCAAGCTGGCTTGTGAGACGTATGTCATTGATTGGTCCATCTACCACAACTGATGGTCGGGGTGTGGAAGGGAGAGGAGGATCATGACGATGCACCGAGGGGGGCGTGAGATGATCTAGGATCATTGGGCAGATCATTTAGCATGGAGCGGGTGCTCCTGGTTGAGGACAATGCAATTGTTTGATGCGCCAGATTTCATGGATACTTGTTTTGTGATTTCGATATCTGGAATGGTTCTGTTTATACAATGGTGACATGAAGCTGACAAGGCCTAGGCCTCTATCTCGTTTTGTTCCTGGCTTCCAATCCCTAAACTAAAGCAAAGGTTGTCAAGGCCACGCCCCTCTGTCGAAGTGCTTCTACTGACATCCTTGGGTCAAAGTTGACCACTTCGCCCGTTGTTTTGTTTCTGAACCTATCGAAATAATCCGGGTCGTCAAGCGTGCGATCATTGCTGACCCGCTCCCATTCTGACGGCAGGGGATCGAGCCGTGGGTCATCATCTGCCGTGTGGTTGGTGTTGGAGTTGAAGTATCGATACACGTTCTGGTGGCCATTCTGGTCAAGCATCACCTGTACAGACCACCCTGGAGGCAGTGGTCCGAGAAGGGCCGTTGCATCATGCAACCCCCATACCATCGACTCGCCAACGAAGTGGTATTTGCCATCTCCAGCATCACGAAGAACCACAGGGGCATCGAATCCTAGCAAGACAGCAATGGTGTCGCCTATGTAAGGTATGGTAATCAGCTTGAGATACTCCTAGGCGGGCAGTTGGAGGAACAGCACAACAGACTTACCACTTCTCATTCCCTTCGGGCCCAGTCCTACCAGTCCATCTCTCGTAAAGAAGAGCTTTCTCTGGAAGATGAAGATACTGACTGCGTCAATGATGTAGGTGTTGACTACCTCATTCCCCTCGATGGGCCCCTCTCCGCCTATGATGGTGTCGCGGCAGTACTTTGTCCATTCTTCGATTGTCTGGTAGTGGAAGTTCCACGGGACTCTGTTTCTGGTTATCATGCCGCACCGGCTGAGGGTCCAGGCAAGCCCTTGGAGAAATGTTCCACCGCCGGGGTAGGGGTTGTCCATCATGTCACGGAGTTGCCATTTTCTCACGACCTGCAGGCCCTGCATGATAGTCTCCGCCATCTCATCCCGCACGGTTGCCACTTCGCCCGCGTGAACGCCGCGTACTTGTAGGACGTTGGGGGAAATGTAGTGTGTCACTGAGCGGGACATGCCGGAGGAGAACTGGCCGCGTCTTGATAGAGGGCGGAAGGGGGGGGTTCTGAGATCGGGAACCCAAGTTGGCATGTCGGCGGTGGTTGTTGAGGTGTCATCGTCATCGCTCAGGCCGGAACAGCCAACAAGGGGGTCTAGCCGACCAAAGTGGTCCATCTGCGCGAGGGCAAACAGCTTGTACACCTCGGCCGGTGGGAGCGCGTAATCGACTCTGATGCGTGCGCGCAGCGATGCTGACATGAGTCCTAGCAGCCCGTAGACTCTGTCGGATGGATTGGAACATTGGCGATCATCAAAGTATCGCACCACGCGCGAGAGGGGGTAAGCGGGGTTATACTCTGCCAGCCGGCGGACGTGTCCCACGCGGTCGCGGAACTCGGCTGAGGGGAGGGTGTTTTTTGTCGAGAGGCATATTATCGCGCGGCGCATTGCTGGCCATGGGAGCACGTCGTTTCCGCATTGCACCTCTGCGCGAGAGGAATGGGCTAGGGTGATCTCCTGCAGGATCCACACGCGGGTGAACCATTCGCGGTAGAAGAGCGCCTGCAGCGCCTGCCATGTCTTTTGGTCGTAGGGGAGGTCGCCCTTGAGGGCGTACCAGTTCATAGTCCCGCGCTGTATGCTGCCTGGCCGGCTGATCTGGTGCATGGTTCGGGTGATGTCGACTTGCTCGCTGAGGTAGTGGAGGGTGGATAGGGCGTGCTTGCTGTTGTCTGCTTCGGGGCCTAGCCACACGACGAGACGGTTGGCCAGACGGTAGATGTCCGTCATGCGGTGGACCTGTTTGTTGCGCTCTGCTTCGTCTTGCTGGTTGATGCAGATTGCGTCGATCCACAGTGTGCGTGTGTGGAGAGGTCGGCGAAGATGACGCAGTGCCGTCGCTAAGTTTTGGGTGACACTCAGCTTACCACGTGTGCTGGTCGCGTCGGAGTGGTGTTGAACAAGGATGAGGTCAGTCTCGGTAGCAGAGCCCCAAGTGTACGAGAGAGCTTCGTATACTGGAGCCCCAGGAACTGAAGGGGTCTCCACCTCAGGTAGCTGGAAGTTGGGATCAGTGGGATGTTCCCAAGATGTGTCAACCAAGGGATCATCGTTGTTGTATATGAGACGGCCTTCGATGGTCTCGTGAACTGTCCAGTCGGCCGGGAGTGTTTTTTGTACTCGCTCGAGCGTCGCCTTTTGGGAGGGCATGATGAGATCTTTCTCATTGTAGCTCGGGAGGTAGACATGTTCAATCTGGATTTGTATCGAGTCCTCACTGTCGCCTGGTAACAGATGCAGGATTCGAATGTCATGAGATGGATCTGCTAGAGAACGATAGCCAAAGTCCGGTATCGAGGCCGAGGGCTCGCCGGTTGCGGTTTGGGTTGCCATCCTAAAGCCAGCCGGGCTGAGGGGTGCTTCTGTTGAAGGATAGAAGTAGTCGTGATTTCAACGCATAGCTTATGCCCCTTCTTAAGCAAGTGGAAAAACTGTTAGTGAGGCAAATATGCTACGGATTCCTGCGAGCCTTGTGGGATGTCTTCCTGCATGTTGTCGTTCTCGGATCACCCAGCCATCGACACAGCCTGACCGCGGGGCTCTGTGACTTGCGGCGTCCTTCTTCAGGTTGGTTCTTGGCATTACTCAAGCAGACAAATAAGGCTGTTAAGAAGATAGGATGCCTTCTTTGGGGCGTCTTACCTATCCAATAGACCATCGACACGCATCCAGTCCATGACTTCATGATCATGAGAGCTGCAGCCCTTCTCAAAGACACCAGATAGACCGTACATTCGGTTCGGTGAGGACCTCTGATGCAGGTGGGGTTACACAGCATCTCGCAAAGAATAGAGCGACCAATCGGGGCGGTGAGATTTCACCCGAATGCCACACCTGGCTCAAGAGCCCTATTTCCGTGGACTCCTGTCATGTGACTGTATTTCTCAGGCTTCTCGGAGACGAATCGACGATAGCCATTGCTTGGCACAAGTAACAGGCGGCCAATCGACAAACAGATAACTGCTTCAAGTTGGATGCATTAATTCAGTAATCACAAGTTTCACCCAGCCTTATGGTCTAGGATCCATGTCTATCGTCTTGCTACAATTGTCCATGCCATTCCAATTGGGGCTGGTGTTGAGCATCAACTTCCACCGAACTTCCACCTTCTGATATGGCTCGTGCTTTTTTCACACATCCCTGCTGGCTCAGGTCCCTAGCGAAACTTGCTCTTCGTGTCGTCAATCAATGATTCCGGCTGCTTTGATGAACTCGCATCCAGTCTAGGTACTAAGTAACCGTATCCACGCAATAACACCCTGTTGCAATATTCCTTCTGACATCCCTTGGCATAGGTAGGTACCTCATCTCGCCGTGGGTTAGGGGACAAGGGCACAAAATGTGGGGAATTTGGTTAGCTGCCGGCGGGAACGGCCGAGAATCCGGGGAAGCCTGCAAACGTTAACCAAGCTGTTGGGTGCAGCTTTTGGCGCGTTCACGTGACCCATCGCACGCCAGTTTTGGTTTCCGATCCCCAGGGCGGTGCAAACCCAAAAATCGCCATTTTCTCACTTTGAAAGCTCTTTCATCCACAACACCACATCCAATCGTGTAAAAAATTCCCCTGAATATTCTCACCAGTGATATGCAGCTCTGTGATATCTCAGGTACTGTTTGCAGGACGATTTGCAGGTTGTAGGCGAGTTTCTGTTTTCCACACTAAAACAAGATGTCCCGTTTGGGATCTATGAGGCAGCGGAATATGCCTTGTAAGTGCGCCTAACCTTTCGTCGGCAAGGCCCCCAACACAACTATCCCGCCCCCAACAGTGCAAGTAAGCAACGCTGTGTTGTTTCTCTGAAGGCAATCAGCCCCCAACAACCTGCCCAATCTACCATCACTCAGGTTTTACCAGTGCGCCAGAAGAAGAAATTGCGCGCAAGAAGTGTGAACAAATATTTCATGATAACGGCAGACAAGTAATTAGTCTAGACTTTCTTTTTACTGAAAATAAACGGTTCTACATGTACCCAGGTGCTGCTTGATGGTTTACAGTGAACCAATCCGTTTTAAAGTGCGAAGAATGTGGTATGTCCTAAGCGGGGGAAATTGTCTGTTGCAAAGCGCAGGCCTTCTGTCGTCCAGTTTCCAGGTTGTTTCTCTGCTTTGAGGCCCTGAGGGTCCTAGTTTGCACAAAGCGTGATGTTTGTGCTGCAGGGCTCAAAGCAAATGAAAACTCCGTCATTCAGCAGCTCAGTAGTTTCCGACATTGAAAATGTGCTTTGTAATCAGTTGCATACAGTTTTTATTGTTGGCTGATGGTTCTCGTTGTTAGCATTGTCTATGAAGTGGTTTTATCTGTTAATGTTTGGTGCACAAGGATTTGTGCAGCAGAGCAATGCCTGGCAGCCGGCTCGCAGCTGGCGCAGGCAGATATCTTCTGACCGAACGACTTTCGTTAGGGTTGATATCTCATTGCTTGCGCCAACGATAAGGGTTGAGGGTGCATATTACGGCCCCGATAATCGACATGAACATCTGCTATGTTTGCGATCTGGTTTCCAACCAAAAAGAATAAAAGGTAGGTTTGGATAATCCCTTCAACATGCTGAGTCTTTCAAAAGGCTCCCGAGGTGCTATCAGCTACAAACTCTCTATCTGCGCCACGGGTGTCTCTGTTACCGTTACCTCCACAACAGGCCTACCTTCTTTCCTGACGTACGATATCGGGAATGATGAGAGGGCAATCACGATGGGTTTTAGCTGCTCAGGATCCAGAGCGAACCTGCTAGCCAAAATCTCAGCCAGCCTAGAGTTCCACCGCTCACCCTGCAGCCCACCATCGTCGCTCATCTCTTCTGAAAACAGGGGCAAAATGCACTTCTGCCCCGTTTTGCTTTTCAGGTGATCTGCCAATTTATCTTGCCTGGCAAACTCCCTCCCACACCCCCAAGTTCCTCCGTTATCGAGGTCACCAAGACAGATGAATCGTTTTTTCCCCGAGTGCATAGTGGTCTGATGACGATCGCGGTCATGTTTGCGAGTAAATGCTTGGCTGCAGTGGCTACAGGGGTGTGGCTTCTCATTGCGATGCGTACGTAAATGATTCTGGAGGTTGTGGTTCCGGGTAAACATCTTGGGACACACAGGACAAGCAAAGCGCGTAGGATTGGAAGTGTCGGACGCTTGCTTGGTCGGAGGCAACGGGAATTCTAGGTCCTTGACCGGGTCGCTGATATCTATACCGTGTGCTTCCAGCAGGTGCTTTTGGAGTCCGTCTTTTGTGGCCCAACCAAATGTTGAGCCGAGGTCACAGTCAGGGACCATGCAAAGGAATGGCTTCTCATGCCGGTTGGTGTGATCCTCGAGTTGTTTTCGCGTCCGAAAGCCCTTGTGGAAGAACTCGCAGTTCATGACTGAGCATTTGAACCAATTGGGCCCGTAAAACTCGCAAAGCGTCCCACGCTGCTCGTTGGTAATGTTGCCAGACTCCGCAAGCATGGCGAGCGTCTCCCTTACCCTCAGCAGCAGTGGTCTCAGGTCGAGCGGTTCGTGGTCGGCTTTTGTCAACCTTTCTTGACACAGTTGGCGTTTTGCGGCAGAAACTGCCAAGCATAACCTCTGATAAAAGTCCTGGCCCTGCAGTTGACCAAGACTCCTTTGCACTGCCTTCGGTATATCCGCGGCATCAAGCAAGGTTTCTTGCGACAGTGTGCAATGGGTGTCTAGAAACACGTCGAGATACTCGGATAACTCCTCGAAATCCGAGTTCGCACCACTCGCTGTTTGGAGTGCCTCTTGCAGATGGAGTGACCAGCATGTAACGGAATACTCCAAGAAAGCATAGTACCCCGCATCAATGTAACACGGAAGCAGAAATGTACTGACATCTCGCTGTACTCCTGGCAGGGTGAGGTAGGATATGATGAGGGTGGAAAGTTTCAAGTGTCCACGGTGGCCGTCGAAATGGTGTTTGACGATATATCTGGTTGCATATCAACATCCACACTCTGTCGCGCATCAAGGGTGGAATCAACTTACTCTCTTGCCGTTGGATGGATGAATTGTAGCGTGCTATCTGGACCCTGCTCAACCAAGGGACCGAAGAGATCACGATGACTCTGCTTCAAGCTTCGAGGTACTAGCTGCTCGAAATTGACAGTTTGGCCGTCCAAGTCAAGAGCCGCAGCACCCCGAACCTCGTACCACTTGAGAGGCCTCCGTGCGCAGGCGAGCCAGCCCAGCAGTTCAGCACGGTCTTGCCGTCGAAAGTCGTTGCGGGAAAGCAGATTCTGCATGATGCGTTCGTATCTTTGACAATGAACTTTAGTTGGTGAGGAGGTACAAAATGGGGGTTTGTGAGGCTGTAACTTAACCCAGTAGTAGGTTCGAGACCTACTGGCGCCAACCATACGGGGAACTGGGGGTAGTACAGTGGTCACAAGTTCATGGGGTCTTACACTTCATCAAGGCCCTGCGGTATTTTACGCAGCTCAGACTGTAGCTCCTGCAGTGGAAGTGGCTCTAGATGCAGAAACATCAATGTTGCAAACAAAAACATTCCTAGATAAGTTGTGTCAGTATCATTCGAGAGCAAGGAAAGGGTTGCGTGCCGTATACCATGAGCTCTGGCTGTGACCACCTTGACAATGTCTATGCCTAGCGCCTGCAGCGATCCGAGTCTTGTTTCCAAGTGGTTCTTGCAAGAATTCCAATAGTTTTCGATGTCACTTTTGTTATCCTTCGGGGTGATTGTGATAGTGGGGAGATCACCGAGATCCTTCTTAGCAAAGCCGTCGTTCTGAGACAAGAACACGCACCGAACATCGTCCATTTGCTCTTTTGGAAGAGAGTCAACGAGGGATCGAATTGTGCTGACAATTTCCTTTCTGTCCTTTCGGCTGCAGGAATCAAGCCCATCAATGACAATGTATGTGTTCTTGCAACAGCCCAGCGCGTCCTTGAGCATGGATTTGGCAAGATCGGCTGTGGACAAAGTCACCTGCCCGCTAAGCGATCGTTGTTCGGCCAGGCTGGTAATCAGGGAACTGTTTTGGGTCATTAGCTGCGAAATTAACCCTCGCGCTACGGCAACAAATGTGTTGGTGTTGGTATCGTTGGGTTGACAAAAGAAGAATGCCACGGTGGTGTCCGTGTCCAGATTTCTGGCTTCGTCGATAATGATGGATGCCAACACAGACTTGCCAGCTCCTGGGATACCCGTAATCCACAGCAAAGGGCTTTTGCAGAAGTCAGGATGGAACCAGTCTTGGAACGGCTGTGACTCAAGAAGCCATCTTCCCGCTCCAAGACACCACGCTCTTGCGTCTCTGTACTTCTCCAACGGGGGTGGTGCTGGATTGAGCCATGTGATGGTTTCATTCCGTTGGCGATCGAGTTCGGACTTGCGTTGTATTTCAAATTGTTGCTCAACATTCCGTCGAAAATTGCTGATCTCCTCGAGCTGAGCGAGTGTGGCACCGTTCTCTAACAGTCTTCGGTGCCGTGCCATATTTTCCTTGATGAATTTGATTTTGGGCAGAAATCCCCTCCAAGCAGCTTGAAAGATCTGTTTCCACACTGCGAAGTTCAACTTGTCAGTGTGTTGCAGGTCAGGCGGAATTGGTACTGAGTCTGACCTCGGTGTTTGAAGTAGGTGATTGCCTCTCGGTGAAACTCCAATACGTCTTTGTATATCCAGACGAGAACAGTTCGAAGATGTGGCCTTGACTCCAAGGCCGAGGCATATTCTCCCAAGAGAGGAAGCTGTTCCCATATCTCCTGATACGCGTTGAGTAAGCTGTCGAAAGCCTCGTTGTAGGATGAAGCTGTCTGTAAGTGGACTCATCAGCGCTTGGGACCGGTCGGAGAGAAGGATCTGGACCTACAATCAACAGAAATTTCATTGGACCCTGTCAATGGTCTGCGATTAGCCACATGCTACCTTTGAAAGGTTCACAACATACCTACCCAGATAAAGGCAACAACTTCCTCAACATTGACGAAAACCTCAACCACCTTCCCGTACTCCTCCATCGTCTTCAAGAATGGCTCAATCCTCTTCATATATCGCATTCGCCGTTTCGACGTCTGCTCTTGTTGAATGCGGGCGATCTCAGACGTGAATTGGTGGAGGCGCACACCCTCGAAAGATTTGATGAGACTGGCATCCTGCAACGTCGTTTTGAACTCGGCCAACGCAGTGTGAAATGCATCAGAAGCCATGATGAGTAAATGGAGGTGTAAATTACAACGAGAACGGGAGAGCCATCAAGAAACCAGAATGGAAGAAGAAGAACTCAGTCCAGTGGAAAGACGGACAAAATGCGCCAATGGTGGTGCCTTGCAGCAAGGTGAGAGGCGGTGCACATGCACGGCCTCCTTTCCCGCAGGTCACCTAATAAAGTGCGGGGCTCCTTGTCCATTCCAAATCAAGACGAGGCTCTGGCCCTTCACGGTTGGAAAAAGAAATCTTCTGTGCTTCATCTTCATCAAATTCAAGGCAGTTTCTCTCAGGCGCCGACCAGCACACCTTTCAGCAGTCATGGTGGATGTACAGCTGCCTTGCTCCTTCTCAATCTCGGAGACATCGACATCAACACCTACTGAGGTTCACGATGACTCGGACCAGATGGATATTGATGAGGAGGACATGGTATGCTTTGGGATGGTAATGGAAATGACTGCTCCCCCTTTTACGCTCCACCGGGTCTGACCTTACAGCTCTGCGATCTCAAAGCACAGTTCTACCGAACACGTGGTCCAGCTCTGGTACGACACATCACAGATGCGCTTGGTGAAAGTCAAGAGGAATGGATACCACTGAACCTGTCCCTCGAAGAGACATATTGCGGACTATCCACCTTGTCTCACCACTTGATTGCGGTCCTCAACAAGAAGTCGTCGGCGGGTCTCGCAAATCTTCTTCAAGTCGCTGATGGGGTTCGCTACTTGAGCTATGCCCAACAGGCACAGCTACAGGGAGGCTTGGAGAAACTACAAAGCACCACCGGCAATGTTCAGTTTGATCTCAATATCATGGTAGTTGGACCGCAGTCGGAGAGCGACGAGGTTGCGAGAAGTTTGTCTGAACACAGCTTGTACTTGCAAGAGCCCTATTTCATGCTGGAGCAGTATCCCTATCACAATCCCCAGTACCTTGACATCAAACACCATGAGGAACAGGATCCACCAAGCAAAGAACGATGTATGGATCACGAGAGCCAAGACCGAAATACAGACACCTCAGAGCCATCGCATCTGGAGTTGATCTTGGCTGCAATTGACAACCTGCCAGAGAATGTCAAGCTCGGTGAAGCACGCGTAGACTCGCGCATACAAACCCCACTACTTGAGTACATCCTTCCAGGCATCCATACCACCGACTCTGTCGTATGTTACTAAGTCCCCGGCAGGCATCAAAGCAAGGCAACAAGCTTTATTATCGGTAGGGAAAAAGGGGACAATGCCAAATTCACATCCCTATGGGAGGAGACAAGCGGAGAGCATTCTCCAATGTAGGCTCCGGGCACTTGATACCCGCTCTGGCACTCCGCTGATCATCGCTGCAGCTATCAACACCTCATCACCGGTTCCAAGAGCCCCTCCCCAGACGACATCCCAGGTGGCCTACTGGCAGACGAGATGGGTTTGGGAAAAACTCTGAGCATGATCTCTGCCATTGTAACGACCCTTTCATGCGCCGATAGTTATGCAAAGTCGAACCAACGCTCTCATTCTGGGATCACATCAACACCCTCAACACTGGTGATAGTCCCATCCTCGTGTAAGTTTCGTTGGGAGCTAGGTGTGCATGGGTTAGGGGTACTAACAGCTGCAAATAGTGCTTTTGGAAGGCTGGGTTGAAGAAATCGAAAAGTAAGCCCTTGCCCGTTTGCTCTAATTGTCACCGGAATTCATCATGGAACTCCTAGACATGTTCATCCCGGTGTTATCACGCACTACAAGTACCATGGTCCCGACAGGCGCCTCGATCCCTCCAACTTGCCGTCAGTGGTGATCTCAACATACGGAACTGTGACTACAGAGCTTTCCCGCGCAAACAGCATTCTTAAACAGATACACTGGTACCGGTTAGTTCTGGATGAAGGTAAGGTTTGCCAACGGACGTGCCATGTGTAAAGACTTCGAATCTGACCATCTACTAAATCAGCACATATCATACGGAACTGGTCAACTAAGCAGTTCCGCGCCATGAACAGCCTTTCATCTCACATTCGGTGGTGTATGACTGGTACCCCGGTGCAGAACGGTGTGGGCGACATCGGGTCGTTGGTCCGCTTTCTCCGTGTCCCAGTATTGGGAGATGCTGCCACCTTTAGAAAGCACATACTGGAAAAGACCAAACTGACCTCTCTCGGATCATCGAACAGTGACTTTGAGAACCTGCGCCTTGTCCTATCCTCCATCTGCTTGAGGCGCAACACGTCTGTCCTCCAGTTGCCAGGCGTCAAGTACGAATACCGGCGACCCGGGTTCAGTACGTCGGAGAAAGAGGCCCACACCAAGCTCATTCTTGCCTGTCAGAAAGCCATTGATCGGTCGGTCTTTGGCAACCCGGACAAAGGTGTTGCGGTCCAGGAAAGACCTGGCCTGGACCGCTCAAATGGTGCACTCGAATCGCTTCTTCGACTCCGTCTGTTCTGTGACCAGGGGCTTGCATTGGGGCCACCAAAAGGGGGGTTGCCCTCGACGCTCGATGAGGCTCTCAGCTTCCTGCAACAAAAGGGCATTTCAAGATGCGGAGACTGCGGTAGCGAAGTCAACACGGACCTCGCTAACAGGTATGTACCCGGTTTTGGGGGTATTCATCTGACCAATTGCCATATGTTGGTGTGCTCCGAGTGTATCACAAAATTCCATGATGACCTGCTTGGACATGGCTCGTCGAACGGCGTGGGTGGGACCTGTTCTTTCTGCAGACAGTATGATGATGGCGAGAATCTCTTACCTGGCCAGCAAACCTTGGATCCAAAGACCATGCGGGCCGACATCCCTTGTCCGTCCAAGCTCCAAGTGTTGATGGAAGACCTCTGCAAGACGACGCCACACGAGAAGAGGTATGTCCTGACTCTGGTTATTCCAACCGGACCCAAACAAAGAACAGATTGATTGACCATCCAACCCACCTAGCATTGTCTTCTCTTTCTGGATGAAATCGCTTGACCTGGTCGAGAACCTCCTCAAGAAAGAACAGATCGATTTCCGACGCGTCGACGGCTCGCGATCGAAGAATGACCGGAGAGCTTCGCTCCACGACTTTCGAACAACAAATGTGCCGGTGCTCTTGATGACATTCGGGACGGGATCGATGGGGTATGAAAACAAATCCATCACCTCGTTAGACCTGCTGTTAGCTAACAACTGCTCCAGGCTAAATGACTTGAATGTCGCGCGCCGCGTCCACATCCTGGAACCGCAATGGAACCCCTCGGTCGAGAATCAAGCCATCGGTCGTGTGTCCCGGTACGGTCAGACAAGGGAGGTGACGGTGATTCGATATGTGATGAAGAAGAGTATCGAAGAGGCTGTGGAAAGCAGGCAGTTCCTCAAACTCAATCTCGCGCTAAAGGGAGGGCTCCATGAAGGGAAGGGAACGAATCCGAAAGGACAACAGGCGAGCCTGGCGCGGAGAATCGCCTCGGATCTGCAAGAGTTCTTGACGCAGCTCATGATGTGACAGCACGGCGCGGTACTGGCGGAGGGAAGAAGTGCGTTGGATGTGTTCGGAATTTGGTGAAGAAAGGCCGGGGTAATCGCTATAGGGGTGAAGCGCTGTAAACAGTGATGGCAGGGTTTCTCCGGCGCGCACTGTGCTTTCGCCCGTCGCGTCTCCCAAACTTGACGCGCTCAAGGCAATAACCCTAGGATCACTGTGCGTTCCGCACTGTCTGACACCCAACCCACCTAACCCTGGACATTCACGTGCTCTTCCCAACTAAACACCCACGTGACACCCACCCGAGACCAGTCAAAGCAATCTCGCGGCGCTGACCATACACCGACACCAGCACGACCACCTCCCAACATACAGCTTTGAAATCGTCATCTTCACTCCTCTTCCTCTTTCAATCCAGATTCCCTCGCAGTCCGACATTCCTGCCCACCGACTCTGCACATATTTTCCCTGAGCGGGGCAGCTAGAAAGCGGGCCGCGCACGATTTCCGATTTCCCCAGACGCCAAGTCGCATCGACCCCGCTGCTTTTACGATGAAGGACAAGGATCAGGGGAGCACGGCCGAGGCTCTGCAACGTTGGGAGGAGGGAGGGGTTTGACATCTGATCGTGGGAGGGAAGACACTGCTGTTAAGTCCAGGCCATGGGTATTACCTTTGCTGGTGGCGCTGATGGCTGGACTAATAAGTTTGAAGCATACCTGGAATGGATCCTGACACCGGACATCCCCGGGCTTCACGAATACCCTTCTCGGCAAAGCTAGGACTGTGATGGGGCGGACGACTGTCCTGAAGCTTTGGAAGCCACAAGATAAAAGACGGCGCAAGAGCCCACACAAAAGCATGTGAGAACGGGGAAACTTCCGGATCTGTTTGCTTGGTGGTTGGGGTCTGCAGTCGCATTGGGTTGTTTGGAAAGGGTTGCTTTTTGCGGGGGAAACGTCACTTTGCGAGCTTGGCTTGTCGTTTTCCTTGGAGAGAGGTCGCATCATGGGTAGCAAGCATCGAAAGTTACTCATCACTGCTACTCAGCCTGGTGTGCTTGGAGTACAGCCGGGGGTTACTCATACGCTGACCATGACACAGGGAAACATATCAAAAGGACGAAGCGCTGCACATGCCCTCTCCGAGCACATGCCCCAAGAACATGCCGATAATTCCGTTCGAAGAGAGCGATTCGATATTACCAACCACAAAGGATTTTTGAACTGGACGACATCAGGTTATTTCTACACACCACAAGTCTGCATGGTAACTCTTCGGGCAAGTTCCTGCATGTTGGGCTGCAGAATCTCGGTGTCACCTTCCAAGAGACAGCAAATCCGGGCCCACAGGGGTCATCCTTCTCCGCAATGTTTCCAACGAACGAATGACATGTCACACATTGCCCATACATCCCATCGAAGTATCGTCGGGTCGTGGTTTAATTTACTGACTTGACATTGCTGCGGGCCAAGAGGTGGAAGATGCGGAGAAGCTCATGAAGCTGTCCCTTCGTCCGCTGTCAGAACCAACGGGGGGAGGAGCTTGCGGCTTGATATAAAGGCTCTCGTCCATGATCACGCCATTCAAGAGAAAGCGCTTCTCGTCACCAGCCCTCTCTCGTTTTTGTGTCTCACAGGGACCCGAGGCCATGATGGTGTCTTCTACTCCGACTGTGGCTATCCTCCTAGCTGCGGCAACCGCCGCCCTCGCTCTCGCCCCCACCCCTGTTCTTCAGCACAATGCCCGGTCTGAGATCACCCCCGGTCCGTCCTGTGGGGAGTTCCCCTGTGGCGCTGAACTGGCAGCCATTCCCAGCTGTGCCGTCCCTTGTATCGAGTCGGCCGGTTTGGGCCTAGGCTGTGGAACCACCGACTATGGCTGCCAGTGCGACAACCTCGACGCCCTCCAAGGAGCAGCAGTCAACTGTGTCATCGACGGTTGCGGCGGCTTCGATAATGCCATCCCGGTGGTCTACTCTGCCGTAGCCATGTGCCAGTGCGTGGGCTCTAACAGTCCCCTTCCTACTCCTTGCCCTTCCTCTACGTCGACCACCGAGGAGCCAGTCATCACCGAGGCACCGTGTGGTGACTTCCCTTGCTCTGCCGAGCTCGAGGCCATCCCCGCTTGCGCCGTACCCTGTATCGAGAACTCGGGGGAGAAACTGGGCTGTGGGAAAACCGATTACGGGTGTCAGTGCCAGAATCTGGATGCCATTCAAGGCGATGCAGTGATGTGCGTTATCGACGCCTGCGGTGGCTTTGACAATGCTATTCCTGTTGTGTACTCGGCTGTCGCGATGTGCCAGTGCGTGGCTAGCAACACGCCGCTGCCCACTGCTTGTCCTACGACCAGCACGGTTGAGACCACGACCACTTCGGCAGCCGAGACTTCAACGGCCGAGACTTCAACGATAGAGACTTCAACGGTAGAGACTTCCACAGTCGAGACATCCTCCATCGAAACAACCACCGTCGAAACGTCCACCACTCCCTCCCCTTCCGAAACAGAGACAATCTCGACATCCGATCGCCCTGAAGAGTCAACCACATGGGACATCTCAACACCACCCATCCCCTCCATCACGAAACCCCCCACCGTCACCACCACTACATCAGTAATCTGCCATACCCCCTGCGCCGGCCAAGCCTCCGCTATCCCGGTCTGTGCAACAGCTTGCATCGAGTCTGCTGGTGGTGCCGTTGGCTGTCAGAGAGATGATTATAGCTGCCAGTGTGCCTCGAGCAACGCCATCCAGGCGACTGCCGTCAACTGCGTCCTTGGGGCTTGCGGGGGTATTCCCGGAGCGGTCAAGGTCGTCGAGTCTGTAGCTGCCATGTGCGGGTGTGTCAGTGCTAGCGGGCTTTCTTCCTGTGAGACGACGACGAGGACGATTACAGTTGGGGATGGGGACGATGATGGGCCAGCTGTTACCACTACACCTGGTGGGAGTCAGCCGGGGAGTGGGTTTGTGAGTGTTACAAAGAGTGATGGTAGTGGGGGAGGGCCGGTTGAGACGCCTAAGCCTGGTGATGGTGATGATGGAGCTGGGGATGATGGTGGCGATGGCGGCAATGGAGATGGTGACGGTGGCAGTGATGTCGTTGATGGGCCCGGAGATGACAATCAGTCCCAAGGCCCTACCCCAACCAGCCCACGCCCACCCGTCGTCACTGCGGGCGCCTCTTCTAATACCCTTTTCATTGGTGCTTCAGGACTTGTTGGTCTCTTGGTGGTATTAGCCGCTTTTGTGTAAACAAGGCGAACAGGGATCACTAAATAATAAGTAGTTTGTCTACAGACAGCGTCCGTAATTTGATGGGGTTCTCGACATTATTTTAGTGTTCGTTTACTTGCGGTGTGGTAAATATAAGAGTTACACCATTATTATTCAAATTGTGGCCCGTTTCAAGCATCGACTTGCCTGAAGTCTGTACTGGTCAACTGACGAGAAAGCCTTTGGCCCCCGAGTTCAGTCTCCGATGGAGTAACTTAGATAGCGGGTACAGTTCCCTGTTATGGCTTGCGCTAGGCGGTGAACCCTGAGAGCACAACGCTTTTGAAGAACCACAAAATATTCTTGCGAACGACACAGCCGGTGTGAGCGGGCAGAATCGGTCGTTTCCCAACCAGGACCAGGACTGATGGGGACGCTATCATCACACTGTGGTCTGCGGAGGGGAAAAAATAATGACCAGAGAAATCTCTGCTCGTATTCACTCACTCAAGACCTTCGCAAGAATGGGAATGACGCCGTGGATGAAGGGTTCCACACCGCCCACCGCCAATCTGCCAACTGCTTTTGTGCCAAAGACTACGTAACCTTAGGGCTCTGGTCACGATCAGTGGACCATGGAGAGCCACTCAGTGGCTGAGCTTGTCTTGTGACAAGCATCAAGTCCGAAACTCAATCCTGAGGTGCCCAAAAGTCAGAATTTTCTTCTGGCCTCTGCTCTATTTCAACCTTTTCTTCTCTTTCCATCCTCAACCACGCTCTCATTGCCAACCTTTCGCTTTTGAACGCTCTTTCTTTCACATCAGTAATCGCCTGCAAACACTCCAAACGTCGCTTTCAATCGTCGTTTGGAAAGGGTTATAAGCCGTTAGCAAGCGAGATGTCACGCGTCCACAAAAGCCCAGAAGAGCAGGTCGTAGAGCCAGAAGGAACTACGACACAAGATGAAGCAGCACCGAAACCCGCGGCCAGCACAGGTAAGGCATAGGAAATACAGTCCCGTCGAGATACCTCGGTACTAACAAGAGTCTTGGAAGTTCCACAAGACATTATTGATGAGATGTGCGCCGTGATGGACCAACAGGCGGCAGCCGAAGGCTCTCAAGACATTAGTGGCCAGGAAGACGAAGATGAAGATGACAGCTCGCTTTTTGGAGGTACGACCTGCAACCACAGAGTTCTTTCGTGTAATTGCAGTCCACTAACAAGAGTCCCAGATATCCCAGATGATGAATTAGACACAGCATTGGACGAACTGGACGTTGAAGACACGCAGTCCTCTCAAGCCACCGGTCTCACTCTACCCACTACCTGGTTCACTCGACCCACTCCCAGCCTGACTCTACCCACTCCCAGCCTTACTCTGCCTACTCCCAGGCTCACTCTACCCAATCCCAGCCTCACTCTACCCACTCCTAGCCTCACTCTACCTACAAAGACAACAAACATTGAGGACTCTCATGCGGAAGTTCCCGATGAGCTATTCGAAAGCGCGTTTGCGGAACTGGACGCACAACAGGGTGGTCAGGACTCTCAAGCTCCCGAAGAGGCACCAGCACCCCCTCCCGAACGAGCCGCTCCTGCAACTCCCGCCAAGCCCACCAAAGGGCGTCGCGGCGGCCAGACCTCGAGAGGCCAAAAGGTCGAGACTGAGTTCGACAGACAGAGTCGTAGGGTGACCATCCAACACGCTGTTGGCTACCCGAGGCTGTATC
This sequence comes from Cercophora samala, assembly GCA_030512305.1. Classification (NCBI taxonomy): domain Eukaryota; kingdom Fungi; phylum Ascomycota; class Sordariomycetes; order Sordariales; family Lasiosphaeriaceae; genus Cercophora; species Cercophora samala. The sequence goes on along the minus strand of JAULSY010000227.1, from coordinate 3,814 downwards.
ACTGGCTAGAGGACGCACGGAAGTGTGCAGAGTTGGGCAGGAACACGTTCAAGCCGGAGCAAAAGAGACGCTGGGAGGAAGATGACGAAGATAGGGCTGCCAAGCGTCGCAAGAAGGGGGCGAACACCGCCAGCCCTGCAAAGACCCCAGCACCGGGCACTGACCCGTCCCCGTCGGTGGCCATCGATGTCGAGATGAGCGGAGGTCAACAGCTGCCGACCTCGCCAGGCTCCTCGCGAGAGACACCCATGGTCATCGAGGATGACACTGCGGCCGGGAGCGCGGCGACTGGGATGTTTCCGGCTTCTTCGCAGGCGCTGCTGCCGGCCGGGCAAGCGCCTGCTCTCGGGGATCCGCTTGCTCCGGCCGGGCTTGCTCACCCCGCGGCCCAACACCTTTCCGCGCCCACAAACGGCGTTGACTTCTCCCCGGCCTCGCCTCAAAACGCGATGCCGGGTTTGCAGCAGGGCTCGCAGGCGCCCACACAACCGGGATATGTTGGCGGGCAAACGCCAATGTCTCAAAATGTTGGAATGGGATATGCTCCTAGGCCAGGAGTCCCACAGCAGTCTGTGATGATGGCACAGAACCCAGGCCAGTATGCCGTGTCTGGGCAGCAGGTGTTTCCCCGCGGGTACGGGGTGTATCAAGGGCCTCCACGGCGGTTTGGAGGACAGGCCTCTGGGGTTAGTCAAGGGCTTCGGCAGTCGTTGAGCCGGCCAAACTATGCGCGGGGATATGGGATTAACCCGGTTCAACGTCAGCGAGTTGGCATGGCGGGACAGCAGGGTCTCCCATTCCAGTATGGTTCCGGCGGGCAGGTTCCTGCTGGGCAGCAGCAGCATGTCATGGCTGGACAACCTGCTCCTCGTCAGCAGCAGTATGCCATGGCTGGACAAGCGCCTCACCAGCAGGCTGTGGCAAGCCTACAGCAGCCTCTCCAACCACAGTACAGAGCCCCTATGCAGCAGCCTCTCCGACAACTGCCCGGAGCCCCTGTACGACAGCAAGCCGCGATAGGACGGCGGACCCCTAGGCAGCAGGCCGCCACCCAACAACCCCTCCGGCCTGTACCACAAGCCTTTGTACAACAGCGAGGAATGGCCGGCATGCAAGCGCCCGCACTGCAGCCCTTCCAACAGCAGCCTGGCTGTGGCTATCAGATGCCGCCACAGACAGTACCCCACCAGCCTCAGTTTCACTTTTCAGAGTTTAGCCGAGTGACACAGACCTACGCTGCTCCTCCTGCTGCTCCTCTTCCGATGACGACGACGGGCGTCATGTTCCCCCCGCAAGATACCTTCCAGTCTGTCCCGGCCTCTCTGCAAGCGACGCCGCAAACAATGCCTCAGCAATTTCAGGGCATGTCACAGTTTGGCGGAGCTCCACAAGGCTACAGAACTGCTTCTGGTCCGACGGTGGGGTTGGGGATTCCACAAGGGGGGCTGTACCAACCGGCTCCTGAACTTGACGGGCAGGGTGGGCAATGAGCCAAGTCAAGTCAAATGAGCCAAGTCAAGTCAAATTGCCCACCCTGTTCACGAGACGCCGGAGCTATGGGTTGAGGCCGAGAAGTGGGTATCTGGGACTTGGTGAACCTGGAGGGCCTGGGATATTGGTGGCAGATGCGTGTTATTTGATACAGGAGGGATGGGGGTGGATGTTTTACGATAAGTTTCGGTTTTCTTTGCTCCTTTGTTGTTCTGGGTTGAAGACCCTGGATATGCAATTGTTCATGGCGTCACGATGGAATGGGATTGGGTCTTTTGATGGATGTTTTGTTTCATGGGGTTATAAGATACCCTGTGCTATTCGGAGTTGGAAAGGATTTTATGGACTTGGGATCGTGGATGATGTTATGAGCTATACCCTGTTATGTTGGAAGAGAATGAGGAATGAGTCAAGATGATTACGATGAATGGAACAGCAAATGATAATCTAGTTGCTCTGTGTTTAATGCCAGGTTCAATGCGCACTTCAATACCTAGGTAGTTTACTTTGGATGAAAACGAGAGGTTGAACTCGCCGGAACAACTGGCGACCCTTGCTGGAGTTCCAAGCTTTCTGCCTCTCGGGTTCTCAACAAAATTTTCGTCTCTTACAGTCTCTTCTGCCTAATCTTCTGCTTAACGGATTCTTACCACGATTTCTTCCTCACCCGGCTTCCTCGAAAGCCGTTTACAACGACCATCTACAGAAGCCTGGAACAATTTTCACCTCAATCCTATCCATTTTACACTTGGTTCTCTCATTTAACACCCAGCTTCCTTTTCGACTCATCGTACTTTGCATCAAATCTGCTCGATCAAGCGAACCGAAACCTTCACGCGACTTCTCGACTTTCCATCTCCCTCAAAGACATCCTTTTACCCTATCTTGAACCCAACGTTCTTGAGTATCAATCAAGATGACGCACCATGGCGAGCAGGAGTTTCTGCCAGCCAGCCACTGGAATGGGTCGGATTCAGAAATGTCAGACGAGGACGACTGTGATGATCAGCCCGTCACCACCGCTCGCCAGCGCGTCTCTAGCCCCCAGACGACACCCGACTCAAACCCAGTCAACACTGCAATCGACACTTCTCTCAAGCCTGTGGAGTCGGAAGACGAGATCAGGGTCTTTGAAGGCCAGTTCGAGGTCGCGGAAGACGAGCTCGAGGTCGCGGAGGACGAACAATCGCGCGAGCAGCTGGCAGCCACGGCTCATGACGAGGCGGATGTCTCGAACCACGAGAAAACGCCCGAGCAACGGGAGGAAGAGATTTACGACTCCCATCAATATATAGAAGCAGAAGACGACTCAGATCTGGATTCAAGGACGCCCAAGAAACTCGATCAAACTACTACCAAGAGTAATATTGTCCATGATCATCCCATTGAGGACCTGGAGGTGGACCTTGGATTGGACGACGATGATTCAGATGATGATCGCTCCGCGCCGATATTTCTTCACTCCACACCTGCTTAGGACTCGGATGAGGAGGAGGAAGAATGGCCCGAGCTAGAGGAGGAGATCCGTCGACGAGCTTCTCCCCCAACCAGCCAAAGTGCCACTGAGCAGACTCGCTTGGGCTCTGTGCCGCCCCTGGCTACTGCGTCTGCAGCAACCGAGATAGGGACGCCAGGAGCCATGAATTCGGCAGCCGAGAAGGCATTGGACGATGAGTTTGAGCGTGCTTGGTGCTAGAAAGTAGGGTCATTGCCCCCAGGTCAGACTGTGTCTCAGGGGTATTCAGGGGTATTATATATATATTTAGCTATTACCCTCTTTATTATATAACCTAAATATTTTAATAATTAAGTTTTATAACTATATCGTTTAATAGGTTATAAACTTAGAGTTTAACCGATTAGGGCTTTAATTACCGTTAAGGTTAGTTAATTATTAATCTATACGATTTAGCCTTAACCGTTTAAGCTAGCCTATTAACCGAAACGTTAAACCGGTATTTAAATTATAATTAAATCGATTATTATATTATCTTTTTAACTTTTTATAATTAAAATTTTAAAATTTAAATTTCTTTATTATTTTATTAAATATAATATTTATTATATTTTAAAATAATTTTAATAACCTTTTTAATAATAAAAGTAAAACCTTTTTCTTTAAATTAATAATCGAAAACCTTACTTTATATAGATTAAGTATTTTTAATAAACGATTTAATTTTAACCTATATTAACCGATTAAACTAACTTTTTTAAAACCGGAATCTTTAAAATTTAATAAATTTAATAGAATAATAAGTTAACCTTAATAATCGATTTAACCTTTAATAACTTTTAAAACGTTAAATTAAATTAATTTCCT
>JAULSY010000226.1:0-26782 GCA_030512305.1 Cercophora samala | reverse complement strand
ATTAATAACTATTAATTATTAATTTATATTTTAAGGGAAATTTTAATTTGTAATTTAAACTAATTATTATTATTTATTAGTAATTATTAATTATTAACCTAACTTTTAATACTAGCTTTATTAGTTTACTTAGACTATTATTTAATTAATAAATATTAATTAATTACTTTAATTTAATTTCTCCTAAATAGGTTAGTTTATTTTTAACTTTAGTAAATTCTAACGCCTTTAAAATCTATCAAGTCTTTTTTTAAATATATAAGGTTTTTTAAATTAAATAAAGGAGATAGTATTAAAATTTAAATAGGTAATATTATTATTAATTTCTATTACTTTTATAAAGATATTTATTATTATTAAAACGTTAGTATTATTTACTTAAGTAGTATATTTTTATAATTATTATATTAAAAGTTTATTTAAATATATAAAATTATTAATAAATAAAGGTATATAAAAAGGTATTTTAATAATAAGAAAGATAAGAGAAAGGTTAAGTTTTAAAGGAAAATAATTATAAGTAAGTAATTATTTAATTAATAAGGAGGTTAGCGATAATTTTATAAGATAGTACTTTAATAACGTAATCGATTGCTTAATTATAGTCGGCGATAAAGTTTCGAAGGGGTATTAATATATAGGAGACGATAATTCTTAATGTTTTTTAGGCTGGCGTTTTATATTAATTATTAATTTCGATATTAGGCTATTTAGTATTATAGGGCTTAAATTGTTAATGGATCGCTTTTTTATAACGGCTACGATAGGCTACTATTGGTAGAAACGAACCGGGAATTTAGGAGGTTGTAAATCCGAATAAAATAATCGATTATTAAGCTATTGGCGGATTATTAGGGCTTGCGAGTTGTAGTTACTATTGATGTGGGAACTTACAGGTACTTTAAGATATTATATGTAAGATAATGGATTTAAGTAGCGAAAGCTATTATACTGCAGGCTAGCCTTTATGTATATGCCTATCCCTGTCATGTGACCTGACCCCCCTTTGCTTTTCCTATCACCTTTAAACCCTTAAATTTTTCTATTTCTTTAATTTTTTAAACTTCGATTATATTATTTAAAGCCTTGCGAATAGGAGGGTAATATTACGGCGCTGGCTTATAGCACTGGCTTAACTAATAAGGTATTAGGGATTTATTAGCCTTTTAATTTATATAAGGACTTACTTCTTTCCGAGCCTCGGCTCCAGGGCTTTCCTTCTTTATCTTAATATTCTAGAATAGACGATACATTCAAACCGCAGCCTAGTCTCAGAACTCAGACCTCTTTCGTTATTCTTCACCCTAGAGCCAAATGTAGGTAGCCCTACAGGGCCCACCAGCCGCACAGGCCACTTCCAGGTATTTGTAGGCCCCCCGAGTAAACAATGAGAACGAGGTCTGAGACCACGCTGGTGTTTTTGGCCGAGCATAGCAGAAAAATAGCACTTTTCGCACTATACTTACTTAAATATCTCACCACTAAGATTTTTTAAAAATATATAAAAAATTAATTGAATATAGTATAAAAAAAGGCTTTTTAAATGTACTTTATTTTTATTTTTATAATGTGGGGTTTATTTTCAAATAAATTCACGGGAGGCCGTTTTACATAGCAGAAACTGCGGAAAAAATCCTTAAAATAAGGATGCCCCATACCAGCTTTTACCACTTTAAGCCAATTTTAATAGAGAATATATACTAAGGATCGTCTTTTAAAGACCTTTTTCAACTATATTTTATTATTAAAATAGGCTTTATATCGGTAAAATGGTAGTATAAAAGGTAATATAGTAGGTATAAGTAATAAGGAAAGCTTACTTTCCACACTACCTTTTCCACCAAAACAGGCTATACCGAAGTAAAAATACACCCTGAGGATGCCCTGGAAAAGACGGTTATTTTGACACTAGTTACACCTTCGTGGGCCTTATATTAACTAGGTGGTGGTGGAAAAGGTGATGTAATGGATGTAAGTGGTAAGGAAGGCTTACTTTCTTACACTACTTTTTCCACAACTACTGGGCCGACGCAGGTGTAATTGATATTGGAAGAAAGGCCTGGAAAAGACGGTCATTTTGACACTGGGTGCACTTAAATTGGACAACTGGGTGCTGTGGTATATGTGTGGGAAGCCGAGTATCAAGTAGAAAATGTATATAAACCAGCCTTCCCACACATATACCATATCGCTCAGACGTCCTACCAGGGTGCAACCGGTGTCAAAAAGGCCGTCTTTTCCAGGGCTTTCTTCCAGTACCAATTGCACCTGCGTGGGCCCAGTGGTCGTGGAAAAGGTAGGTGGAAAAGGTACTAGGTAGGTAGTGGGTGTGGGTGGTGAGGAAGGCTTGCACCTACCGCATCCAGTCAATCCACCACTACCCAGTCAATCCACCACCACCCAGTCAATATAAGGCCCACGCAGGTGCAACCGGTGTCAAATTAACCGTCTTTTCCAGGCCTTTCTTCCAATACCGGTTGCACTTACGTGGGCCCAGTAGCGGTAAAAAGGCCTATATTCCTGAGCCACGCTCAGCGAAAAACAACAAAATGGACTCAGACCAGCTGTCGCTGTTGTATTTGGTGGGTTTTGATTGGCCGGTTCAGGGGGGTGTGGGCCTGTGGGGCAAAAGGTACATTCAACAGTCAAGCTGGTCTGAGCTCTGAGACTACCGCAGCCTTATCTCGGCAAATCTTATCTCGGCAAATATACCGCGCCCTTACACCTACCCTATAAAAAAGCCACCTATATTGTAAAAAAGCTACCTATACCGTAAAAAACCACCTACACCGTAAAAAACTACCTACACCGTGGAAAAGCTACCTACATCGTGGAAAGCCACTTAACCATAAAAAATCACGAATTTAAGCTTAAAATCCGTATTTCTAATAATAGGCAATTAGTAAAGGCGTAAGTAAAGGCAAGGCGTTAGGAGCAGTTGATTAATATAGCTAAAGTTGGTTTTTTACATATATAACCCTAACCCTTATAGGGGGGGATGCGCCCCTAAGATCTGGGGGGTGCGCCCCTAAAGTGTCCCCCCCAAAAAGCCACCCGAGCAAGATCACGAGTAGCGCCGCCGAACCAACCCAAACTCGCCCGCCTGCGGAAGAAACTGTTAGCATAACTTCATATCTTATTATGTAGCTAAACATACTATAATTTTCCCCAAACCTTTCCAGGGCCACAGTTAACCCAAGCCCCAAAGACACCCAAGGCAGAAGAAACCGGCATCGCTGCTAGCATATTGGGTCATGACAATGGTTTTCGTGTGCCAAATGCATCCCGCCGCGGACCTTCCAGTCCTTGATACGTGAAGGAAGCCGCTCTAATCTGGAGCTTGGCTCCGAAGTTTGTGTCATAACTTAAGCCAACCATGCTCACGAGAGCAGCCAGCCTCATCAAAATGTTGATTGTTCCCGCAGTTAACGGGATATTCGCTGAAATTCGTGGTTCTTTTGTGATTTGGATCAGCTGGCGTTTACCTACACATCTGAGTCCACAAGAACTACGCCGTTTCCAAATGGGTTTGCCCCTTCCCCTGATTGGATGCACCGACCGTCGGCCACGGAAACACACTGTACTTTCTCAATAGATTATCCACCCCTTTCCAGTAGGTTTCCCGAGTCTTCGCCATCTGCCATTGTAACACCGCACTCTGTCGAGGTTTTGGCACGGGCTGGCATTCCTTGTACCACGAGCTCCAGTTGTACGTGAAGTAAACCGCCCACCAAGCATTGAATCTCTTGAGCCAGCATGGACCCCATCCCGACTCATACCTCAGCCTTAGAAGATGGTTTCGTGTCTCTATGATCTCTTCCCAGCGTGTTCCATCTTTTGTACCGGAACAAGGCCCATCATAACCCAATGCCCTCTTCCCACTCTCTTCCTTCCTGGCGGCCTGATATGCCACCTCAAGAGCTGCCAGTTGAGAGTTTCGTTCCTGCTCTAGGTTCACCATTCCCCTCCAGAATTCCAGTGTCCGGTCCCTAGCCTGGTGCGTCGGTAACAACTCTCTCGGTGGGGGGTCCACGCCCGGGAAGCCGAACACCACCTTAACGATGGTAGAAATGAAGAGCATGCTAAAAAGACCTGTGACAATAAAACACATGGCGGCAGCTGCCAGAAATTCGACGCCGGATAAACCATCGTGTCCTGACGGCTCAGTATGATTGTTGTCCATTGCTTTTCATGTATAGGGTGGTGTTGCGGGTTCGTTTCGTGGGTGTCGGCGAAAACAACAGAGTGGGCGTTTGGGGAGCGGTTGAGTGGAATGAAGAAGATAAAGAAAAAGTTTCAAAATTATGAAACTGAAAAGATTTATACCTTAAACTTTTTGACACACAGTTTACTGGCCTCTCCTCTCACTGTGTAGTCGAAAGTACCTAAGTTAGCTTTATCTCAGTTGCCCAAAGCCACCTACGTACCACGAGAAAAACAGACGCGGCTTCTGAGCATGCAGAACAACATGCTAACGGGCGGTGGCTGTCAAGGCGTTGAATAGTTAGGTATGCTTCTTATCTTATCAAAAGCTTTCTTCTCCGCGGTGCACAACCACAACGTTAGCAAGCAACAGGGCTGATACCACGGCTCTCCACCTTGACTGTTTTTGTTCACAACCAGGCTTTGGACATGGGCCAAAAAATGTCTAGATCCCACTCCGAAACATCCGGGTTTCTTGCCTGTCCTTTCCCTGTCGATGATCTTGTCCCGTGCCGGCTTCAGCTTTGAGGGTTGGTCAGTCAAGCCACCAAGCCGGTGGGCATACATGGCTGCAGTTTAACTCTGGGATAAATTTGTGAGTGGCTGCGAAAGGTTTGACTTTGAAACCGAGTCTCCAGTCGTGTTTTGATGCAAAACTTTAGCTCCCGAGACTGGTATACGATTGCTTAAATTCCCCCTCCCAATCCATCCAACTTGCTCCCGCATTCTTCTGCATCCTCCAGGTCTAAACTGCTCAGACTTGTTACCGATCCGACACAGCCAGACTAACGAACAGTACAGCAGTTCCCAGACATGGTTCGCCGTGCAAGAACACCTTCGACCTCGTCGGAGTCGTCAGATTGGGAAGATGCCCATATCGGAGAGACGGGCGGCTGGGCTTCTGACCACTACTCGAGCAGTGACTCGGAGCACTGGAGTTGTTTGGAGAGCGACTCGGAGTGCTCGATCAGGCCAAACAGTGATGATGAAGCGGACGCGGAAGCAGACACTGCCGTGCAAGAAAAGATCGATGCCATGATGGACACAGGGGCGGTGAATCCCCACGCTGGGGAGGAAGTGTCAGACGAAGAGCCGCCGAACGTCGAAGATGTGGCTTTGCCCCAGCTCGTTTTCCCGCGTGCACCCACGCCCACTTGCGTGCCCAAGCCCGTGCAAGCGAACAGAGAGCCCGCTTCCTCACCAGCCTCCAGTGTTCTCCCACCGGTACTCACCACCGCTCATGCCCCCGCGCCGGCGCCGGTCTCGACATCAACGCCGTCTCCCGTCCCCAAACCCGAACCAACCCAGGTCACAGCGCCCCTCTCCCCCCTCCCCCCTATAGCGAGAGCCCGCATAGCAACCCGCTACTACACCCTCTCTGCCAGACTCGAGGCCTGCCTCGCAGAGGAGCTCTCCGCTCTCCCCCCCGCCACCCCTCCGACACCGCCTCGGCCACCCTTCCACGTCATGACCAAGCGTCTCGACATGTACAACAAAGCCTACCGCACCGCCGTCGAAGCCGACCGTCTCCACCGTCTCAATCACGGCCTGCCACCGAGAGGTATCCTCGCCCGTATGTTTGAGTGGGTCTGCGGCGATGGACCTTTGTCACGGGTCGCTTTCGAGAAGGAGGTCCCACACCCGCGGATGTGGGACCGGATCCGGGCCGAGACGGAGTATGGTTCTGTCTTGGAGAAGAGAAACTGCAAGGAGAAGGAGATCAGGGGCCGGTATGAGAGATTGAGGCAGAAGTTTCGGAGAGAGTACATGGAGATGCTGAACGAGGGGGTGGAGTCTCGCTGAGGGGGATGAGGGTGGGCAATGGAGGCAATGAGCCAAGTCAAGTCAAATTCGGGGTCTGATTTGGCTTGACTTCCAGGCTCATTGCGCACCCTGAGTGGGATGGAGGAAATACGAGTCCAGTGCGTGCGGAAATATATATACATTAATTAATTGTTAATGGTTGGTAGTAAGAATGAGGAGAAACATTGATTATTAAATGTTGATCGAGTGAAATGCGGATGTATGACTTGAACATGGTAAACGAATGATTGCACTTTGTCTGCCCAAGAAATGGTGCCGACTCGTTGGTTGCAAAACATCAGCGCTGGAAAAGAACCCAAACAATAGGGTGCAAATTCAACAAAATAATTGTTGGGCGTTGTTGAGCGGAAAGAACCACCCAAACGGGTAAAGCAATTTGTGGGAGCAGGACAAAAAGAAGATAAAAGAAACTCGACGTGGGCCTGATTCGAACAGACGCTCCCGAAGGAACAAGATTTCTAGTCTTGCGCATTAGACCACTCTGCCACCACGCCTTATAATTGAATGAAAAGTGATCCGGACCTTGAATGCTTGAAACAACCTGTCATTCTCCATCTACTTACTCAAAACAATTGGGTTTACCAACTCTGCCTTGCTGCTACTGATACTACGCATGTCCAAAGATTTCTTGAAAACATCTTCTTGCTATCACGCCGCAGAAGTCACCCTTGTGTTCAGCCGGAAATATTCGGAGCCAGAGTCATCCTCTTCTTCCTCGTCCTCGGATTCCCCCATTGCCATTTCATCTTGTGTCTGTGAGATCCAGGCTGGAGCCACACTCAGACTCACTGTCTGGATCCGAAGTCAAGTTTGCCCTTGCGGCAGGCTGATAGTTGAACTCGGGGATGTGGACGATGATGGCGCAGTACGAGTAGTTGGACTCCATTCCTGGTTCGTTTCCGTACTGTTCATGGAGTCAAGCTGTTAGCGTCTTGCCTCAAGGAAATCCTGGAAGTACATCAGCTGGCGCAGTTTGTGCTCGTCGTGGCTTTTATTCATCCACACAACATTATTGAACTTGACACGACTGACGCCCCAACTCTTTCCTTTCCCCCTTTCCCAAAGGTTGCAGGGAGCATATCAGCAACGAGGGCATGTAGGAGATCATTTTGCTTCCCGTGGAGGCCCTCTGGAAAAGTGATCTTGGAGCGAGATGCAACCGTCAAGAAAGCAGGTCCCGTGTGGTGTCGTTTTGCCAGGGTGACCTGAAGCCAAACCCAAATTATGTCCTCCAAAAAGATTCCAGTCCGATTTTTCAAGTGCCACTAAAATTCAGCGATGCAGACGGCGTGCAAGACCAATTTATCTACCCAGGGAAAGCGAATAAATGAGAAATCCATTATACGGCCTCCTTCCTCTTGGATGGAACGACCTCGCTGCCTTCGAATCTGACATGAACCCTCTTTGCAGTCTCCTTCATCGCGTCCATCGACCGAAGCCCGCCACCTGCCGCAGACCGGGCTTCTTGGCTGAGCGCAAGCAAAGGAGCCAAATACGAGTCCTTGTAATCTTCAACCGCCGGGACATCGATTTTGCCCTCGGCTGCCAGTCTGGCACGCATCCTGACCTGAGCGAGAATCGTAATGAGGAGGAAAACGGTGGCAATTACCAGCTCGACAGCCAGGAATGTAAGCCAACCCCAGGTGATGCTCACATAGGATTCTTCCATCCAAGCTATGCCAGTGATGTTGGCAACGCCATCTGATACTTGATACCTGGGGTTGTTCTCACGTAGTCTGGAGCGGTATGGGGTTAATACGGGCATGTAAAGAGAACAGAAAGCGAACGGTTTTCAGGGAAAACTTACCCCCTTGACAGGCCGATGGCGAAGTTCTTGAAAATTGTTTTAATACGGTCCGTTGCCCGCTGGGGGTCGAGGAGATTCTTCGGGTCGTCAAAGATGCTTGTCCAGAGCGGTCGGGAAATCGTATCAAATAAGAGATCGACATATATGTCTTCTGGGCGCTCTTCAAGCTGCATGGGGCGGTTTTGACCAAATGTCATGAGAAACGCCTTCATTTCTCTCGCAATGGTCTCGACTGCTTCGTAAGTTGCCCCATAAGCTTGAAGTTCTGGAACCGCAGAAGGGTTGGTGGGACCTTCAAGATAGAGTGTGTCGTTGTACCGATCAAATCTGGTTTCATGAGTTTCGTCGCATATTAGCTGATCCCCTGGAATACCGGCGCATGTGAAATCCATGAAGAAATCAGAATCCGACTCCGTCGGTCTCGTTGTAGAATTCACAATTGTTGTGATCTGTGTGCCCCTCTCCACACGGATTTCGTACGACTGAACACAAAGGTGAAAGAGGGCTTCGATGGCCTCGTATCGAACCTCCTGGATGGAGCTCAAGATCTCGGCGAAGTTGAATTGCTCGAGAATCTCCTTCCTTTCTGAATCACTATGTGCTTCGAATGCCGGCACGGTGCGAATGAGCACCACAGATGCTACCTTTGTCTGCATCAGATCTTTGTCGGCCAGAAATGCTATGCTCTGATTTCCGGTAAGCACATCCATGAAGACGGCCAGCTTCCCTTGATGTACAAGGTCAAGACTTCGACCGTCCGGGTAGGCATTCGGAATTGAGGCGTTCCACATTGTGAACTCGTCTTGATAGACGGTCCAGTATTTGTAGGGGGCATTGACAGATGCTTCCACGTTGTCCACGCTCTGAACCACCAGAGCCGAAGATATGTCTGCGAATTTGACACAAACTCCCAAGGAATGAAGCTCATCGAAGGTACAATTGCCTGTTGAACATAAAGCTCCGGTAGGAGAAACCAGTTCGTACTCGTAGTCTTTCATCGGCCATGGGAGTTCGTTGAGTGCTTTATTGGTTGCCCGAACCATGCTCTCATGGTCGGTGGTGTTCAAGATCCCGATCACCGAAACCTGGGCACCGTCTGCACCCGGAGAAGGAACATGTCTGGAAGGGTAGTCGATGGCCAATTGTGTCAACGGAGAAGTGAGGACACATATGATGCTAAGGAGTGCTGCGAGGCTGACGAAATGTTTGTGGCGGACTCGCCACAGCAATGCAAGCGCCCCCCAAGATCCCCTACTTGCCTGGTCAATAAGATGGAAGTCGTGCAATGGCCGGTCCTGAAGAAACCAGCTCCATTGAGCTTGGCTAATGGCGTTGGAAACAGGCCACATAAAGCATGCCTTTGCCAGAGTCGTCAAGAGAGCCAGTATCGAGTTCAGTGATATCTTCAGAGGCCAATTCGGTAGCTGCTTTTCGCTATGGCTAATGAGTACGATCACGATGGCTATTGATGTGTTTGTTAACACCGAAGGAATAAATCGACAAGTCTGGCAAATAACAGTCTCAACACATACCAATGAATATGAGGTAGCTACCGCTGATAGATATCACCTCAAGGCCCCAGATTCTCCAGAAAGGTTTGACTGTATGTGATTCAGGGGTATCCGCGACTGAACCATCCATGACATAGGGCGTCTGTGAGTTACTGACGTTGAGATGGGGCGTATCGGGATTGAGCTGAAGACTGACAGTAGTCGAATTGGATTCAGGTGAAGATACCCGACTGCCGATGAGAGCTGAATCCAACATAACAGGATCCAAGCAAAAGTAGCGACTGGGAACCCCATCAGATATCATTTGGTGCGATTGCGGAGGAGTAGTAATCTTCTGATGTTGTGTCTCATTGACTGCCACATCGTTTTCTTCGCTGAGGCAAGAAGCGGAAGAATCGTTAGCATAGAGTATTCCAGACCTCGCGGCAACAGCTTCATGCTTATCATAGCATTTCAAAGCTGTTGAATTCGTCGTTAATCTCTCGATGTGCTCTTGGTCATGCAAAATCTCTTGTGCATCAGATGAAAAACCTTCTAAGGGTCGGCGAGCCCTCCCAGCGTCCCATTTACTGATGTTTTGTTGTTGGTCTGACATGGCCTGTGGGTTGGAAATGTGTGCTGAAGTCGAACACCGGTACCAAAATGTAGAAGTGCCTGGAGGTAGTGTTGCTCCAACCATTTGAAAGAGGTTGGAGTCAAGAGCTGTGATCTGCTCGCTGCATTCTACGACAGTGGTGCTGGATGGGAAGGAGGGCTTTATATCTCCAACGACGGCTGCCGTGACCACACACGACGGACTGCCAGGCCCTCAGTGCGTTTGTAGACACTTGCCGAAGTACGACTGCAGCTTCGATGCCTTTTTCTCAATGAAATGAGATTTTCGTGGGGCTCAATTTTCATATTAGACATGTGGCCCAGCCTCATTCTTTTATCCAGTGATGCGGCATGGACGAACCTTTGCTTCCCTGTGCCGTATTCGACCCGGAGGTTGTCGAGTAGCTAGGTACCTACCTAGCGAAGCCGCAAATCGAACCCTTTAACACCCCAGTTTCCACAAATGCATATTTCTTGGCCTTGAAGCAGGCCAGCAATATAACAGAGCTGCCAATCCCGTGTGATGCGAGGACTTAAATCGCACATCTGTGGATTTGGTTATCTTGGGCACATCAGGCGACCTGCTAGTTCACCTTATCCAATCAATTCAGCCACTAGATAGGAAGGTACCACAGCAAAAAGTGCACTTGGGGCCAAAGCTAGGTACATGGATCTATCTTTCACAAAATTCACAATTAGGGATCGGCCTGGTTCATGAGAAAAAGGGCAGGATATCAAGGTCATGGTAATAACATTAAATGTAACTGATGCACTTTTGGCCAATGCCCCATCATACAAACAGTTGAGCTAGCTCGAAAGAACAACATTTTCAATTCCCTTGTCCAGAGGCCTCATTTAAAGAATGATAGTGGGCTGGGGAAGGTTGGCAGAAGCAGCAGCGCAGCGGCAGGCTATATTCACCAATGTCAATCAAAATGATCCAAATATCATCGGAGGAGGGGGGGGGGATGTCAAAGTTGGAAGAAAGACTTACCGTTGAGACCGGCAGGGTAAACAGCATTGTACTCCTGTTGGGTGCAGCGCTCAAGAACGCACTCGCCCATGGCCATCGCAATAGGCTGGAAGTTGACACCGCACTGGCATTCCATATCTCTGATGCCGGTGCAGCCCCAGGCCGAGGTAAGAGTATTGAAGCACTCGTGGGCGCACTCGGGGATCTCGCGGACGGCGATCTCATCACAGTTCTCGGCGGGACCGAAGTGATACTCATAGGCGGCTGGGGCGCGGACAGTGGTAGTGGTGACGTTGACGCTAAGGCAGCCGCAGGCGGAGGCGTAGTCATCATCCCGACGGCACTCATCGGCGTAGGCAGGGACAGGCTTGGGGGCAGCGGTCACAACAGGAGCCGGGGCGGGGGTAGTTGCGATCTGGCCGGAGGTGGTGTAGATGGTTTCGGTCCAGGTGCGCTGAGCGCCAGTGACGGTCACCTTCAGATACTCAGCGCAGTCGGCGCTGCGGGTCTCAAGGGCGACAGCCTTGCGACCGAGTCCGAGAATCTCGCGATTGCAGCTATCCATCGGGTTGCAGACCTTGGGGGTGGGTTTGGGGGGCTGAGGTCTTCCGTGACCCTTGCCGGGAGAGCCTCCACGACCACCTCCGGGACCTCCATGTCCTTTTCCAACGGCACCGGCAAGGCCAAGGGTGGCAAACGCGAGAATAATGGCGGCCTTCATCTCGAGGGCGTTGGACTTGGCTGTGATGGGCGAGGAGCTGTTGTCTGTGAAAAGATGGAGGACAGAAGTAGTGGTCAGGAGGATGGTTTCAAATCCTTAGGCGAGAGAGCGGGATGCTACTTATATATCCCTACACTCGAAGTTTGTTCATCATCCACCATACCTCCGAGCCGCCTCCGAAGACGCATTTACATGAAGACGGTGAAAGACCCAAGGCTCCCAAGCTGACCACCGGTTCAGGAGAACGATGTCACGCCCGCATCAACACTCCATCAAGGGCATGGGACCACCCAGAAGCTTGCGGAAGCTTGGCTTCACATCGTGTGTTGTTGATCGAGTCGGTCCTTGGCATCAAGGCCTAGAAGTCCCTGGTATTGGTAACACTTGGCCGCCGCCTGAGTGTCGTCAGTCACAGAGCTGGTATGCCTGGAATGCTACGTCTTCATGGGATTACCGTCTAGCGCGAGGTCGCGAGCCACAAAGAAGACTCAGACGAGCACAAAGTCGGTGCCAACCGTGATATTGTGGGATCTGATCAGTCCATCTGATAATCTGATTTTGGTGGCAGGTTCCCTCCGAAATGGAGAAGTCGAAGACAGCCTGCATCAAATCCACCTGGATTCCACAACAATCCCGCTAGCTCAGTACTAGTTTTTCCCCCAGCTTCAATTGGAACCCGCTTTGCTTTCAACCTAGCCAATGGATGTGCGACCTTTCATCTGATAAAAAAAACTCAACATCTTATCAATCAATCAGTGATCCACAAAGATCTTGGCCTCAACGTCCCGTCCTCTGGGATGTGATCAGATGTTCCAGTGATTCCCACCGATCGCCTGTTAGTCAGCGGCACCAAATTCTGGTTATGCGAGTTCTCCGGCTTCTTCCTCTCAGGAATAAACTCATCGTGCTCATGCACAGAGAAGCGACAACCGGTCTTGCCCTGCTTAAGGTATGCCTGCCTTTTCTTGTTCTTGGACCCGTACCTAAAAGCCGAGCTGCGTACAGTGCCGGATTCTTGACCAATATTATCCTTGTGCTAGACTCATCCTTATTCTTGGGCTTGCCGAACTTCGGCCCTTAGCAGGCTGCTGCTTCCTTCCCTGTCCCCGACTCCCCGTGGTTTCAAGCATGTCATGAGAGGGTGGGGGTGGGGGAGTGGGAGAGAAAACGCAGCTGAGAAGATATAGAAGGAGGATAGTCTTGTTGAAGTATTTTGAGCATCATCATTATCTTGCTGCAGACTTGATCTCAGCAATACTAGTGGGTCCTTGGATTGAATTGCAAACCCCTCTATCAAAATAGTTCGGTATGGCCTCTGCGAAATGGCCTCACACTCTGATGACTCTGGTCATTGTGCTTTCAATGCCGGTCTCGCTGTTTTTGGTGTGGCGCAACGACGCGAAACACGACGGCAAGCTGAAAACTTCGCTGTCGCAACTAGAAGCGGCAAAGCGTGCGCAGGAGTTCTGGGAGAGGATGGTACAGTTGGAGTGGGAGAAAAAAAGCCCAAATTCGGTGCGCTTGCGGTTTCTTTTAAGAATGCCCAATACACCACGGAAGCCTGTGTTGATAGTGATACGCACCTCAACACCCACGAGGGCATAGCGCAGAATTGGAGGAAAATGAGGCAACTACGTGGCGAACTTGTGAGATTGAGGAGCGACGACAGCCCCGGACTTATAGGTATGTTGCTGGCTTGACTGGCTCAAAGCATGGTAGACAACATATTTCGTCTACAACTGGGTCTGGCCATCTTGGGAGCATGAATGCCGTTCGGCAGAGACCCGAGAGATGCAGAAGTTGCGGCAGCTCTTCCAGAAGCCCGTGAAAAAATACGACCAAAAGGTGACAGACCTTCTTCAAGAATACAAGGTGTACATATTTCCAACGACGTCTCACCTGCCAAGATACCACCGGACTGGCCGTAAAGATATGGAGTGGAAGGAAGTCGATCTCGAGTCTGGGAAAAAGGATTAGTCTTGATTGCAAAATTGAACATTTACTGGTACGCAACTGATGTCTACCTTAGATTCATTTCGCAAGAATTTAACACAATGTGAGTTGAAATGACACCCCATCATCTCACTTAAAGGAACTGAGGGACAAGGTCAGCATTCGGAAGGATACATAGGGACATGGACCTGGCATGTTGCCCGAGACCACCCGCTTGGGAGCAATGTTAATCAACTGTCTATTCATACTTAAACAATGACTTATGAGATGGGGGAAATGTGTAATTTGCACATCCACCCACGGCAATAATGCAGCTCACGTACTCCGTATTTCTTGGTATTTATTTATCAGATTCTGTGGGGTGGAATGAGCCGAATTGTCATAAATTCCCCAGTCCTGCTTTGCCCGTATCTACATTAGCTTGTGCTCACTACTCATTTCGTTTTGTCATAGGTAGTCTCGCCATATGGGACGTCGATCGCGTGGCTCAGACGTCGAAGTACTCTGCCTAGTCCTCCAACAACCCCGCCGCCAACGCCTCCAAGTCCTGTAAGTTATCCGGCTCGTATCCCATTTCAATGACCTTCTTCCCACCAGAGGTCTTCTTCTTCTTCCGTTCTGGCTGCTCATCCTCGACGTCAGAGTCGTTCTGGAACCACTTCTTGGTCTTCTTCTTTGGTGGCTCATCCTCCTCATCAGACTGCCGACCATCACCCCCACCAGCAATAGGCAGACTCCTGAGCAGAGCCAGGGGGTCCTCATCCATCTCATCACCGCTATCAAGCTGAGCAATCGGCCCCCTCTCTCTTTCCACCTCCTCACCCCTCTCCCTAGCCTTGGCCCGCTCCCTCTTCTCCTTTCTCCTCTTCCTAGCCAACTCCTTGTCTTCCACATCCGCCTCCTTGACCCTCTCCCCTTCGGCCTCGACGAACTTCTGCCTGAGCTCCTTGGCATCTCCCTCCTTTTGGAAGTCGTCCAAACCCTGGAGTACATACAGCGGCTGGGCGTTTCCTTCGTCGTCGAAAATGAGCTTTTGCCCCTTGCCCATCATCTTGGCGACCTTGGCCTTGGACATGAGTTTCTTCTCCGCCCGCTTCGAGTCAATAATGACCTCCTGATCACCAATCTTGACCACCTTTGCACCAGCAATCTCCTTCCCGTTGACTCCCTCAATAGCCCCGGCAGTTTCATCCAGCTCCTTATCGCCCAGCACTCTCTTGACCGACAAGAACCCATCATCCTCATCATCGTCATCCCCTGCCTCCCCTTCAGCAACAAGCTTCCGGTAATGACTAGACAGCACATCTTGGTTCTGCCTCTCCGCCATCTTCTGGTACTTGGTCCTGACCTCCTTCGTCTTCGGCTTGCCCTCAGCGTCGTAGTCGCTGCTGTCATTGTCCGACCCAACATCAAACGCCATCCTGCTCGCCTGTTTATTGGCGCGTCGCATCTCTTCGCCACCCTTCTGGAATTTCACCTGCGGCGTCCCCGGCAATCCCAGACTGGCGGCGTACCCATCCAGATCCATCTTGTCGAACTTGAACACCTGCTTATCCCTTTGTACATAAATCGACCTCACATATGTGATGAACGCCTTTTGTCCGAGGTACTTCAGATCGGCCGACTGGAAGCACTGAGATTGCAGCTCGCCCCGGATGCTGGTCTTCTTCCCCTCCCGAACGTTGACCTTTGTGATTGGGATCTTCTTTTGTTCGAGCCTCGACAAAAACCCCTTCTCTTCACTCGGGTCCAAAAATAGGACTGCTCGCCCCTTGCTTTCGTATCTGGCTGTTCGACCCACCCTGTGGATGTACGTGTCCGCATCCTCCGGGCAGTCCACCTGCACGACCCAGTCCACAGCGGGGAAATCGACTCCTCTGGCGACAACATCCGTGGCGAACAAGCAAGCGAATTTGGAAGAGGTGAACTTGCGAGTGATTTCCATTCTCCCAACCTGCTTTTGTCGTCCGTGGAGATGCAGCAGCGAAATACCAGGCTGCATTCGCTTGAAACTCTCATACACAAACCTGACCTGTTTTCCCGACGAGAAGAAGACAATCATTTTGCTCTTCAGATTCGTCCGGATGAACCCCCACAGCGTGTCCAACTTCTCGGGAAGGGGCGTGACGATGTAGCTCTGCTGCAGGTTGGTCGGGGTGGCTGTCGGCGCTTCCTCGTGCGCGGAGACATACTCTGGGTCCTTGAGACTCAGTCTTGCAAGGTCAGATACACGTTTCGACTGGGTGGCGGAGAACAACATGGTTTGTCTTGTTTTGGGCAGATGCTCGACCAGCGCGTCGACGGCGGACTGGAACCCCATGTCCATAATTCTGTCTGCTTCGTCCAGAACCAGCATCTGGAGGTTGTTGACGTCGAAACCGGCGGTTTGATCGAGATGCTGAAGCATGCGGCCAGGAGTGCACACCAAGATGTTCATCCTGCCGAGTCTGTCGGCTTCTTCCTTTAGCGACTTGCCTCCAATGACCAGGCCGGCCGAGAAGACGTGGTTTCGGCCGATTTTCCGGAGCACCTCGAAAATCTGGACGGCGAGTTCGCGCGTAGGGGAGATGATGAGAGCGCCGAGGCCGTCATATTCGGTCCACTGTGCTTGGACGAGCTTCTCGAGGACGGGGATCAGGAAGGCGAGGGTCTTGCCGCTGCCCGTCTTGGCAGCACCGAGGATATCACGACCCTTCAGGGCGAGGGGAATGGCAGCTTTTTGGATGTCGGTCAGGACCTCGAAGTGGGAAGCACGGAGACCGGAAGCGGTCGCGGCGCATAGAGGAAGGTCGGTGAATTTGCTGAGGTTTGGGGATTTGGGGTCCTGTGGTTGTTATCCGTTAGAAACTGGTACCATGAGAACGTAAAAGAAGGAACAATTGGGCCACCCACAAGCTCCTGAATAGCAGCCTTCAGCTTCTCGAGCTCATCTTGTCCTCTTTTTCTCTTGAGCGTCTTCGTTTCGGACTTCTTTGGTGTCGCATCCGCTGATTTGGAGTTCTTTTTGTGACGATGCGCGACAAGGGTCTTTGCGCCACCAGTAGTGGGCGCCATGCTGAATTTTGGAGTCTGGTGTCGTTGTGTGGTGCTCGCGCGGCTCGTTGAAAATTGTCGGAAGTGGAATGGAAGCTGGAGTCCAGGAATCGTTGCGCAACTGCTTTGCTTTGCTCAAGCCACTACAGGGAAAATTTTGGCGGAGAAGGAATTCTGCCACTTGCCCCACTTCGGCCCACACGCCAAGCGATAGAAACGCCAAGACAAGAACCCCGTCAGTCATGCAAGGGTTGGGGTTGAAGCAAACAAGCTTGTACAGTATATCAATCATTGCAACGAAGCGACCACATTCTCACATATAATCTTGAATTATTCATTTTCTTTTCTCAGTATGTGCATAACTCAAATACCAAAACAATCCATCAGCGCCGTCTGAAATCATGTCTTTTACCGTCGCTCCACTTTGTTCTCGTGGTTGCCTTGCTTAGCCTTGACAGAAAGCAAACCCAACCCAAACTTGCCTTGACAGCCAAAAGGTGGCCGCCTTGTCAGCACTGTGCTGAACGGGGTATCGTGTGGTATACGACTGACCACTATCTTCCTTCATTGTCCTGGCTCGACTTGGTCTGCTCGACCATTGAGGAATAAATAATACTGAAACGGCGTGATACTAAAATATATAGATGAACCATGGGATGAAACACTAGAAAGAAAAAACGCCTGGCCAGCCAACTCGTTACTCCCTTCCTTCTGCACCTTCCGCCCTCCTTCCATCTCCATCAACAAACCGCAGATTACCAAGAACTCGATCCGATGTGTTTCCCAGTGCGCTCGTCGACCTCTTGCCCGTACAAGCGAAGCCTGTAGAAGCAAGTATGATCCGGGCTACCATTGTTCGTGACAGCCCTTATGAGCACGGTCTCGACAACAGCGTCAAGGGTGATGAGTTCGTCCGAAAGCTTGTGGATAAAGACACCGTTATCCACATGACGATACTCGTATTCAAATTTGCCAATCTGGACGAACTCCTCTCGAAGCTGGCCAGCGTTGCGGGGATTAGCAGCGGCGGTTGGGAAATGCGTGTTCATCCACTTGTGCATCTGCGAATTCTTGGCCTTGTTCTCAAACTTGGCCCAAATTTCGATGTCTTTGGGCATGGAGCCAGGATCGGTCGTTGCCCCCGGATTGATATTCTCAACCACGACGTACTTGGGGATGATCAACCCAGCAACACTGATGCCAATGTCGGCTGGAAGCTTCTCCTTGTCCTTGCCAGCAAAGATACCAGCGCACCAGCAGTGGCCACTGTCCGTCCAGAGCGAGGTAGCATGTAAGCTGTCATGGAGAAACTGTGGTTTTTTGGCAAAGGTTCTGAACCACGCCACAGTACCCATCGCTGGCCTTTCGATTCGAAATGTTGGCGAGGTGATGCTAGTGTCGATTTGCGCACCATTTCCAAAGGAAAACCAGTTGACGTGGCGGCTCAGCATGTCCATGACAAGGGCGGTTGGGCTTTGCTTTCCAGGGCGGATAAGAGATGAGCCCAGTTCCTTGTCGATGATATCCTTGACCAGTTTCCGAATTTCCGTCTTGGTCAGACCACCCGTCTTGTGTCTTTGTTCTTCGATGAGTCCGTGTAGCTCCCTGCGTAGAGATTCCAACTCCTTCTCAAATTCCTTCCTGGATTTCGATATTTGTTGTTGAAGATTTTCAACATACTGGCGGCTCGTGACGGTATCCTGATAGGTTTCTGCCTCAGATGTTACTGGCTTGGTGATCGGATGGCCGGAGAGGAGACCTGAGATCCTGTGCTTATTCTTCTCGAACCAATCCTCAAACGACTGGTCCAATCCGGTACTTTTGATTCGAGACCGAATTGCATTCCAATGAGCCTCGCTGATTCTTCCCTTGTCAAGCTTGAGAATAGAGGGCTCATGTTTCATGCGATCCAAGATAGCTTCCCAGAACTCTTTTGCGACAATGATATTGCCATGCCTGTCCTTGGTGACGCGAACCACGTCGGGAAGAGTGGATTGGACCTCCCGGAGTGCCATCTCGGTGGCGGTTGCTCTTCCTTCCCAAAACGCCTTGAAATCCTGGTACTGCTTGTCGGTGAACACAACCGTTCTATCCGACAAAGACGTATCGCCCTTGAGAAACGAAAACGATGGAATCGAGGGGGCTCTGAGCCTGTGGGAGCCAAGAAAGATAGAGAGGATTCCGACAAGCATAGACACCGCCACAAACCATTTGAGAGCTGGCCACCAAATCCTGTTGAGGATAGCGACCCCCTTGGCCAGAATGTCGCCCACAAACGCAACGCTTACATTGACTGCTTTTCGAGAGGCTCCTACCCATCCTCTGCCATGGCGCCTGTTTCGCGGGCCCGTGTACCGAGCTCCATAAGTGGGGTTTCTAGTTTCATCGTCTTCGTCACTGGATGAATCGGAGGAGTCTGGACTTCTCCTCCTACTACCACCACCGACCGCTGCCCTTCCATCATCACTGACCCTGTCTGCAGAAACAGCAGGAGCTGACAAGGAGGATACCGTGCGTCCTGCAGAGCGTCCACCCCGATTAACCCGACGACCAGCATTCCCCGGGGCGAAACCACCGGAATTGGCGCCGGCCATACCGCCCCTTACACTTATTAACCTGTCGGCTCGCCCCATCGTTCCCAGGGCGTCTTCCAATGAGCCTGGTAGGGGTTGGACCGCTATATGACCCGCGGCTGGCGACCCAACTCTGTCATCAGGCGGGCCGTCGAGGAGGGCAACATTGGCTTCCTCCTGCCAACTACGAGAACCGTCATTCGTCTTCCCTAGAGGATTTGAATATCCAGGTGGCAGAGGCACCGAACTACCTGGTAGTCGAGAAACTGGGCGACCGGGTGTTGAATGTACTGAGAAACTTGGAGGAATGGGAACCGGATTGGAGGTTGCAGGGAGTGGCGGTTGGTTCGGATTGGCGACCTGAGAAACGGGCGCCGAAGTCTTCTTGGCCTGTGCAGCTAGGCGAGCTTTCTGAAGACGTTGGTTTTCGAGTTCTGCATGTTGGGTTCTGAGGGCTTCAGCACGCTCCTCTGCTTCGGCTTCATTGACTTGTCGTAGAGCATCCACTCGCGCGGTCAGCCTGTCCAATTCGGAGTTATTGACATTGGGGAGTTCAGGCGAAACGTGATCGAGAGGTCTTTTCCCGTTCTGATTCGCGGCGGAAAGCGATGTCGACTTGGACCCTGCGGAACCTGATCTCGACCTGTTGCCAGATATCACACCCCCCGTCCTTGACGTGATAGCGTCGTGCTGTGACCCGACAAGGGTTTGCTGTGAGGGTCCGTCATCTTCTGGGTCTCCTCCCTGTCCGTCCGACTGTTCTGATTCTGAGCGAGATATTTGTTGAGATAGCGTCGTTTTCCCCAGGACCTGTGTCCTGCCTCCTGTTTGAGGTTGTACAGGTCGTGGCGGTAGCTGCGATGAGGTGTCGGTGCGAGATGCCAATTCCTGCTGCTTTGCTAGCAAGCGGGCGTCGGCGGCTTCCCTATCTTTAATGACCTGATCCACAACTCCGTGCACCGCCTTGCGTATGTTTCCGCCTCCCATGATCCTGACTCGGTCTGGTAACGTAGGCATTGAAGAGCCATATGAGGTGCTGTACTTGACTGGCACATCGACCCTCACAGCCGCTGCATCAATAGGTTTCCTGGAAGACCGTACGGAGGATGGCGTGCCGGCTCTTCCGCGCTGCTGAGGTGAAGGCGAAGGGACATTGCTGCCACGCCCTGGGTGTTGTCTGGGTGGCATCGTGAAAAGCGAGTTAGAATTGGTGTTGTGATGAAGCGATTTTGAAGGACCTGTGTCCTGGCTGAGATTCAATGAGATGTGCAACGATGTTGTTGGACTGCTGAGGGCGTCAGTCATGGTCGCAAACGGTGTGTAGTGGGACACAGATGCTTGAAATTCAAAAAAGAAATAAATAAAAAATGGAAATTGCAAGTGTAATCGTGAATGACAACGCCAAACCCAACATTCAATAAGATACACAATAGCAAAATGAGTTGCTCAATATGAGACTCCGGACTCGCGACTGTTCAAAAAGTGCAACAATAGAAATGAGCGAGGGGGGGCAGAGCAAACAAATAACAAGGAGATAGACAATAGCTGGCTGCGTTGAAGCCCGACGACGTTGCGGGGGTGACTCGTGAGGTGTAGATTTACCTGGTTGTTCAGCGTGACAGGTGTGACAGCGTGTCTGGCGCCAATGTCGAATCCCAAGGCTGCAACAGCCTTTGCCTCGCCTTCTTTTTCGTTTGCGACCAATTGCCCAACAGCAGCCGACACGTCACTTCCCTGCTCAATTCCAATCAATTGCTGCAGCGCCCGTAGAGTCGCCAGCCAGGTGAGGTGAATGGTTTCCAGGTTGCCGGGTGGTTGTCAGTCCTCAATCGCAGCAGTGGCACACTATCATGGTTGGTCTGAGATGGGATGGAGAAAGCTCGAGGATCGGGGCGTTGAAGCGACTAAAATGAGAGACGAAGACGCGCAGGCTGTTGTTGACTTTACACGACGCATCGCAAGCGGACATAAAGCTCTTGTCTGGGTGCTGAAAACGGCCTGGTTCTTTATGGCCGCATGGATTGTCCCCTTTCAAGACGCTGTCGAGGTGCACATGCTTTGTTCTTCAGTGGCCGTTCCTGGAGGTCTGCAGGAGCATCTGCCGTGCCAGTGGATCGGCGCGTTTTTCGAAGCTGGAGCTCTGCTCTGCGCAATTGAGCCTTTTCCCATCTTTGGGCAAACAAGGTGGTCCGTGCTTATCCAACTCCCGTCCAATACATGGTCGATGTGGCTCGTGCCGTGGCTTGGGCTAAAGGTGCTGTAGTGGCTGGTATCCGTAGTGTCGCGGGAAAATGAAAGGCTGGTGGGGGTGTGTTTGGTGATGAGGGTCTCTGCTTTTACCCCCACGCATTTATCCGGCAGGCAACCGGGAACCTGGCATTCATCTCAACATTCACTTGCACCCAACCTGACGCCCCCGATTTTCTTTTCAACTTCAGGCTCAGATCCTCTGTCTCGACTGGGGATAGTAGAGCTTGCAATTGGACTTGCAATTGGCAGTTAATATGCTATTCGAGGTACAGGACAAAGTAGTATGATCGGTTTGATCAAGACAAACGAACTTGTTGATGACTAGGTATTGCGTACACGCCCGTCCCATTATCGGCTCAAACTGCACATCTCACCTGCATATACATACAGCACTGCCGTCTACCCCCAATGGGCGCCATCTGTTTCGTATTCCCCTGTAAAACTCCACCGCTTCCTCCAAATGTTTGTTGGAAATTTGGGGTTCGACTTGAGCCACCCTTGCGCATTGTGTATGTACAACAGTTCCGCGATGATCCTTTCTTTCTGCGGCCTTGCTGAAATTCAGATGAACTTCATGACTGAGGTGGTCGCTGTCTGGTATTTTGAGTTCCCGTCTCCAAGAAGCAGCGACTGGCAGCAAGGCAGCCTCAAGCTCAAAGCAACGCAGTGGTGGCCCCATCCCCACGAAGCTTAACATGATGTCAGTGATTCTCACTCGCGCCCGTGAGCCTGGGCGAGCAGGGGACGGCGCATGTGTTGCAAGGCCGGGGCCCCTGTTTGACTTCCATCCCGGGCGTCACAAGCACGAAGTGGGAGGTGGA
The DNA here is from genome assembly GCA_030512305.1 of Cercophora samala. Classification (NCBI taxonomy): domain Eukaryota; kingdom Fungi; phylum Ascomycota; class Sordariomycetes; order Sordariales; family Lasiosphaeriaceae; genus Cercophora; species Cercophora samala. The sequence goes on along the minus strand of JAULSY010000226.1, from coordinate 4,519 downwards.
GAGACGGTTGCCCCACGGCTGGCGGCGGGCTAGCGAGATTCGATTTGCGACTTTGTGCTGACCACATCCATAGCAGGCACCTCTCATTTTAATAACCTGCGACGTGCTCCTCCAACGCGACCTTGTTTTGTTCATTCTTTCTGCCCCATTCTCTCGTTTGTTTGATCCCTCGTTTTGCACCCTCGCTACTTCAACACCTACACACGCGAGATCATGGCCGTGGGAACCGTTCTCGTCACTGGGTAAGCCCATCTCTCAACTCTGCAGCCCCAAGACCCCTCTCCGCAATCGCCGTCCACTCCCCCGCATGGGCATGGGCGTGCCAGCCGCGAAAAAAGCATCCCCGCCAATTCCCCAGAAATAAAAAAGAAAATACATCTGACGCTGATATGGGTGGCTTACAGTGGCACCGGCTACATTGGGTCTTTCACTACGCTTGCGCTGCTCGAAAACGACTACAATGTCGTCATCGTGGACAACCTCTACAACTCGTCCAAGGTGGCCGTGGATCGCATTGAGTTGATCTGCGGGAAGCGTCCCTTGTTCTACGAGGTCGACGTGACCAACGAGGCCGGTCTCGACGAAGTGTTTGCGAAACATCCAGAAATTGACAGTGTCATTCACTTTGCAGCCCTCAAGGCAAGTTCCGGATCAGCTGCGTGACATGCGTTTACCCACAGATGCACTTTTCCCCGCCAGCGCAACGCAGTGTAACGCTTGCTACATCATCATGGGCCAAGGCTAACAAATGTCTCCCACATAGGCTGTCGGCGAATCAGGCGAGATCCCTCTGGATTACTACCGTACCAATGTCGGCGGCAGCATCTCGTTGTTGCGCTCCATGGAGAAGCACAATGTCACCAACATTGTCTTCTCTTCGTCGGCCACCGTTTACGGTGATGCCACCCGTATTCCCAACATGATTCCGATCCCCGAGCACTGCCCTATCGAAGCCACCAATACCTATGGCCGGACCAAGGTTATGATTGAACAGGTGATTACCGATCAGATTCATGCCCAGAGGCAAAAGAATCAGAAGGCTGGCAAGCCCTTTGAGCAGTGGAACGGGGCGCTCCTGCGTTACTTCAACCCCTGCGGCGCGCATCCCAGTGGTATCATGGGAGAGGATCCCCAGGGTGTTCCTTACAACTTGCTTCCTCTGTTGGGCAAGGTTGCTACCGGGGAGAGGGAGAAGCTGTTGGTTTTTGGTGATGGTAGGCATTCCAAGTCGATTATGCCGCCGAGAATTGACTAGCTAACATTGGGAAAACAAGACTACGCTTCCAAAGACGGCACTGCGATCCGTGATTACATTCATGTCCTCGACCTCGCCTCTGGCCACTTGGCTGCCCTCAACTATCTTCGCGAGCACAAGCCTGGAGTCCGCGCCTGGAACTTGGGATCCGGCCGTGGCAGCACCGTGTTTGAGATGATCAAAGCCTTTAGCAAGGTCGTCGGCCGGGATCTGCCGTACGAGGTCGTTGGGAGGAGACAGGGCGATGTGCTTGATTTGACAGCCAACCCAGCTCGCGCAAACGAGGAGCTGCACTGGAAGACGAAGTTGACGCTGGAGGATGCCTGCGCTGATCTCTGGCGCTGGGTGGAGAACAACCCGAGGGGGTACAGGCAAGAGCCGCCGTCTGAGCTGCTGGATGCGCTGAAGGCAAGCAAGCACAAGAACTAAGAAAAGATTGACGCGTTTATGATTGTTTATGACTAGCAGGCTGGCAGCAGACGGGAACTGCGGACGATGTATTCTTCTTGGGGCTTTATTACAGAGATAATGGTTAGACACAAAAGAAGACGTTTTCTCAATCTATGCGGTTTGGTTCTAGTGACGAGAAAACAAAAGGCCAATGCCCCTACTCGACCTTGAGGAGAAGCTTGCCCGTAGTCTTCCTGCTCTCCAGGTCGATGTGCGCCTGGGCAACATCCTTGAGGGGATACACCTGGTGGATGTTGGCGTGGATCTTGCCCGTGACGAGCAAATCAAATAGCTCGCTGGTGAATGCCTCTTTTTCCTCGGGGGTCGTGATGTACCCGGGCATCGAAGGCCTCATGATCTTGATGTTTTTGGGCATGAGGCGGAAGAGGTCGACGGGCTCGACAGCGCCAGACTATGGCAATTGTTAGCTCTCCCATCACTGCATCAGTTCAAAGGTACGCCTACCGCATTCCCAAACACAATCACCGTCCCCTTCCTCGCGACAACCTCTAGGTCTACCGTCCCAAAGGTCGCCTTGCCCACCCCGTCAAAGATGACATCTACGCCCTTGTTGCTGGTGATCTCCTTGACCTGCCGGACGACCTCTTCCTGGGGGAGGCTGGAGTCGACCACCCAGCCTGCGCCCAGCTTCTTGGCCAGCTCGCACTTTTGCTTCCCGCCGGCGGTGGCGATGATTTTGGCACCCATGACGGCGAGGATCTGGACGAGCATGGAGCCGGTGCCGCCTGCTGCGGCGTGGACGAGGGTCCACGGCCCCTCGGAGATGCCGAGCTGCTGGGTTATTCCTGCTGCCTCGCGGATGAAGGTCAGGGCGGTGAGGCCTTGGAGGTAGGCCGCGCAGGCGGTTTCGGGGGTGAGCGAGGCCGGGAGGAGGGTTGCTTGAGTGGGGGGGGAGGTGAGGAGGGTGTATTGGGCGTAGGTGCTGTCTGCTAGGTAGACTACACGGGAGCCGACGGGGTAGGAAGGGTGGGAGGAGGCGGTGATGGTGCCGGCGCCTTCTTTGCCGGTGATGAGGGGGTAAGGAGAGGAGGTGTCGTCGGGGTTGTTGGTGGATGGGTGGTTGGAGTTGGAGGAGGGAGAGGGGGGTTTGTAGAGGCCAGTGCGGAAGTATCTGGGCGGTGGTTAAAAAGGGGGGTTGAAAAAGGGGGGCAGATGATGGAAGAGGGGTTTACGTGTCGATGTAGTTGACACCAATGTACTCGTTGCGGACGAGGATCTGGCCCTCGCCGAGAGAAGGTACGGGTAGGTCATTTCTGTACTCGAGGACGTCGGGACCCCCGGGGTAGGGGATAATAACACCGAACATGCTCTTGGGAATGGGTGCCATTTTGAATGATGGATGTTTGTTTACTTTTGACGGCCGGTTCGTGACAGTAGCTGTGGCGTTGTCAAAGACGTTGATGGGATGAACGGATGGAGGTGGGGATATAAGAAATATGTAGTCCAGTGTGGGGATGAGCCGGACTGAGTAAGACACTGGGGATGAACTATCGTAGCCCGATGAACCGTGTCTCGGATTGTCGATAGGACCGGTGACCTCGCTCGATTCACGAAGTTGACAAGTCAGAAGGATTTCGGAGAAAGCATCAATTTGTAATTCACGGTGCCTCCTGATTGCCTGTTTACCGCCGACATCAAAACCAACCACAGGAGCATCCTTCGGGATTCCGTGATATCCAGCTTCCCCTCTTCAATGGCCATCATGTTACACATGCAGAAAAGGCACGATAACAACACTGCTAAGACCGAGTCGGAGGTTGATTCGGGGATGACTAATGATGTCATTGGTAAGTGCTTGGTTGTCGGACTTAGTCGAAAAGAGCTCCAAAAAACATTCTGCCCCAATTTCGTGAGCGGAGATATATGTAACCTGAAAGGAGACAGCCAGGTCAATAGCTTCAGGCATTGAGTTCGTTCCGGAGGACGTCCCTGGCGTTCAATTCTGCCTTGGCTCATGGTGGCCCATTGGGTTTCCATGCGCCTTTGCGCAACCTGACGACGGGCAACCCTCCATAATATTTCCGCCTATCTCCTGAGCTCAAGACGATGGTTATTCTTCCCTGATGGCCATGAAAGCCGACAAGGAACAATATTCGTGCACTACCTTCACGAATCCCTTTGCGTTCAGGAAAATCACCTTGGCACCTTGGCGCCCTATATAAAAGATATAACTATGAAACGCGTGTCTGGTGTTAAAGCACTAGGTATTTTCTAGATACGTTTTTAACTATTAAAACCAGGAATTCTTATATCGGAAAATTAACTTGGGACAATATAATGTAATAAATATTAACCGTATAACCCTTTAAATTTAAACCGTACTATAATAAATACTTTAAAAGTATTAATTAAATTAACTTCGGCCGAATAAATTATTTAATTATAACTTATTTAACCTATTAAACCTACTTTAAACTTACCGGTAAATTTAAATATATAATTCTTTAAAAATTAAAACGATTTTAATAATAAAATTAATAATAATAATATTAATAAGGCTTAAAGCTTAAGCGAAACTTTTAATAAAAATAAATTTAAATAATAATTATTAATAAAAATTAACTTAAAACTTTATAAGTTTAAAGCTTTAAATTTATATAAAGACCTTTAAATATATATAATTTTTAACGATTTTATAATTAATGATAAAGTAATTTCTTATAAACTTACGTATTTTTGCTATAAATAAAAATCCTTTTAAAATCTTAATATTAAATTTAAAAACGTTAAAGGTTATTATTTTTACTATTAAAATAACCGTTAATAATTTAATTCTATTTTTAATCTTTTTCT
>JAULSY010000225.1:0-27640 GCA_030512305.1 Cercophora samala | reverse complement strand
TCCTAGATTATAACTATAAATAAATACTATTTTTTATAGCGGTTACCGTTATAAGTAACGTTTATTAATATAATTATTTTATATTTCTTTAGTAATTTAATATATTAATACTATATAAATATAAGTATATAAACGTTTAAGTTATAGTGGTATTATTTATTTAAACGTTTAGTTAAGTATTAAATAATTACTACTATTTTTTTATCGAAGTAATTAATAATTAAAATATAGGATTTAATAAGTTTAACGTCTAGCTTTTTAAAACCTAAAGACTTTATTAAATTAGCGATTTTTTATATAGTAATTTATTTCCCCCTTATAAATTTAAGCCGCTTTTATTTAAACTTAATATTATTATAGCCCTATAGGGTTTAAAAGACGTTTATTAGGTTAATATTAAAAGTAAAGAGGGCGGTAATATACCGTTTAAAGGCGTTAAAATATTATAAAGCCTTTAAGTTTTTAAAAGTATAATTATAAGTATAATTTTTAATAACTTTAAATTAATTAAGCGTACTTTTAAGTTTAAATATTAAAATCTTACCGGGGTAAGGTTTAATAAATATTATTTAAAAAATATCGGGGATTATTTTAAAGGTATAGGATATATTAATAAATTTATTATTATTATTTTTCCAGAGCTACTTTTTTACCGCCTTAATACTTTAATATATTTAACGCGATTTATATTTTCTAAAAAATAATACGTTAGGTTTTAGCTTTTTAACTTTCTAATTTATTATATATCGATATTTTATACGTTTATTTAGGCCGGTAGTATTATTATTTATTTTTATTATCCTTTTATTATTTAAAAAGTAAAAATAATAAATTTAAAGCTATTTCCAATTAAAATCCTTTTATATATATTTAAAATTTATTAAATAATATTATTTTTTATAAATATTTTAGATATTATTAGAAATAATAAAACCTTTATTAATTACTTTTAGATTTAATATAAATAGGGTAATTTTATTTTAGTATTTTTATTTATATAAGGTACCGTTTCGAGTTTACTTTATACTATAGTTTTTTATAGTATTATCGGTATTATTAAATTTATTAAATAAACTTAATTTAAGGTTAATAATATAAATTAAATTAAGATTTAAATTTTAATTTTTATTAAAGTTATTTAATATAATAAAGTAATAGTTATAGTTTAATATCGATAATGTTTTTAAGTTAGATATAACCGGTATTACTATAGAAGTATAGTAATTATATAATAAAAAAAAGTTAATTAAATTCTATTATTAATTATAAGTAATTATTATTTTATTTATAAATATATAACTTACTTTAAATAATTAATATTATTAATATTATAATTAAAATTATAATAATATTATAATTATTATTAAATAATTACTTTAAAATTATATTTAAAAAGGACGATATTAGATTATATAGAATCGGTAAGTTAATCGGGACTGTAATAGTATTATAATTATTATTAAATAATTATTTTAAAATTATATTTAAAAAAGACGATATTAAATTATATAAAATTAATAGATTAACCGGGACCGGGGTAATATTATAAAGCGAAAGTAATAGTATTATTAAGGTCGGGGGAGGTTATTAATTAAAAAATACGTCGATTAAATTAATCTCTATAGTTTTAAATAATAATTATTAAGTTTATTTACCGGTAATATTTATTAAATAATTTATAATTAAACCTTTAATATTAATTTTTTTAATTAAATATATTAAATTAATCTTTAAAGGTTTATATAAAAAGTTTATAATTATTTAAAAATAAGTTTTATTAGGGACGGTTTAAATTTATAATAGTACTATTATAATATTATAATAGAAAAATAGTTAGCGGATTTAAATATATATAAATAATAGAAGTTTTATTTATTAAAAAAGTTAATTATATAAAGTACTTTATTAAAATTAAAATTTAATAAAGGTTAATATTATAAAGTTTAATAATAAAAAATAATTATTTTTTAAAGTCTTTTTAAAGTTACGTTTAACCGGAACGATATTATCGTAGCTTAAGCCGGTATTTAATATATAAAGGTATTATAAGCGTAATATATTAGGGCCTAATTAACGGTACGTAGTAAACTCGGCCCGGGAAAACCGTAACTATGCTTTAGTACCGCTTTCGAAATTATTAAAGGGCGGTAAAAATCAAGCGTAAACTCGGGCCTATAATTTTGGGACTTCGAGGGCCTGCAAGTTACTATAGGTCGAAGTCCCCCAGCTAGCTCTACTGCCAGCCCCCCCCGGTTAGGCACCTGGATAACGAACACTGGCCGGCATCGAGTTAACATGCCTGTTTCAGAAACGAGGATGCAGATCACCGAATCCCCCCTCCAATTTCGATATCAATTCTTGCTCCCACTACGCCTCCGCCCCCCCCGGAAAATGGAACCTCACCAATCCCACAACGCGTCGGATCAACAACGACAAGGGCAACCATTGCGCTGCAGCTGCTGCAGACAGCAGTGGGGAGGTCCTTCAGCGATAAGCTCCCTGCCTGATCAACAAGACCACGGCCCATGAGCATGATGCTCTCCCGAAGAGATCACTCAGAGTTCGATCGCGCCTTGAAAGGTTGGGAAACGATCAACAGGTGCTCACAGTCACAAGGCAAGTCTGGACCTCCTCACTCATTATCCAGAGAGAGGAGCCGTCGGCCCCTGCGTAATGTCCGAACGCCTCGCATTGTACTGACTGCAAACGTAATAGGACGAACCATCAAAAGGTTCCCACAGGATGAAGGACTCGAGGAGGGTCATCCACCACAGCGGCATACTCCGTAGCCGAGTAGCTACCAGCCGAAAAAACCGGTCTCGCGAACCAAAGTTCGAGTCCCTTGGCACCCCCTGTCTATCAACCACGACCACGACTGGGTTCAGGGGCATGTCATCAATATCCAACGGCCGACGATCTACCGAACCGAAAGGCCTTGAACAAAGCAACAGCCACATGGGCGCTGTCCACGTTGTGGAGGTGGATACAAAGACCTCACGTGGCGTTGACAATGCTAACAGGAGGAGGTAGAACAATATTAGGGACAAGGTGCTGCAGGACCTCTGCTTGTAAAAGGGGGAAGTTGGTCAGAACCATGGGTACGGTTATGGTAGATGGCTTCGGGGTCCTGCCTATCTTCCATCATCTCCGCCATGATCTCGAGTCAACCACACCAAGCCCGAGTGCCCAGTCTGGGCGAGGCCTTCATCGAGACGGTAATCTTGGCGCTCAAGGGGCTGGTCCCCATGGTCTGGCTTCGCAGCAAGACATCTCCGGTCGAGTTTCTGGTGGGAGGGACCGCGCTGCTAGTCATGGTCCTCGCGGTCAGCCATTTCCACACCGAGCCGAACCGACCCTCAGTTCCCGAGGATGGCAAGATAAAGGGCATCCTGCTCAAGTCACCGAAACCTCGACACACGTACAAGCCTAGGGTTGCATTTGACACTGATTTGGATACGGGGAACAAGGTCTTGAAGCGGAGTCTCGACGTGTGCGCAGATGGGGGGATGATGTAAGAATGCAACCTTGGAATTTCCTGCGCCGTTTGAATTGTTTCAAAATCAAGGTATCTCGACAGTAAATCATCTCCAGCGCCTGTGGTTCATCATGCTGACGATGCTTGAGAATATCCTTCTCGACCTACCGCTTCTCTACTCTCACCATCAACCCGTGAATATCCCATATGGTAGGGTTGTCAATGGTTGGCAGGCGTAACGGATCTGGTAGCGACCAGTTATACCGTCTCAGTAACTATACAATCGTATAAGTCAGCCGTCATTCCAAAGTTCAGCCACTATCAGTGCTATGGGTAAACTCACCTCCGGAAACAACTTGTACATCTGCATAAACGCAATCGTCTTCCCAGCACAAACAAACTTTCCACTCCCAAAGATCAAATCCACACACCGTCCCATCTCCACCCTCCTCTCCTCGTCAGCCTCGAGCCACCTCTCCGGCCGAAAGGCGTTCACGTCCGGGCCCCAAAAGTCCTCGTCATGGTTCATACTCCACATGACACACCCCGTCCCGATGGTAGTCCCCTTGGGGAGGTAGTGCCCATTGACGGTATCCCCCGTCTCAGGAACCTCCTTGAAAAACGGCACAATCGACGAGGGCGGGAACAGCCGTAGCGACTCCTGAATCACAGCCTGCATATACGGCAAATGCCTCTTTGCCTCCTCGTTCGTCACCGGCCGGCTGATCTTCCCCCTTTCTGCCGCGTCGTCGATTTCTTCCTGCAGACGCCTGTAGGCGGCAGGGTGTGTCATGAGCAACAGCATCGTTATCCTAATTGCCGAGGCGACAGTGTCTGATCCGACAAAACTGCACACATTTGATTAGTCTTTTTGTGTACCAAAAGAGACGGGAGTAGATAGGTAGGTGGAAGGACACACAAAGACATGGCAACCTCGCTCCTCAACTCATCCCCCTCAAGCCCGTGATCCATCATGCTCTGGAGCATGTCCCTCTTTTTATCCTTCCCTTCCTCCCCCTCCCTCGACCGCTGGTTGACGATATCCAGCGCGAGCCCAAACACGGCTCCAAAGCCTACTTTATCCCCTTCTCGCGGGAGCAGGTAGTAAAAAGGCCATTTCTGTATGATCTGGAAGATCTTGTGGTGGTTGTGCACCGCGCTCAGCATGGGGAAGGTGGCGTCCCCTGTCTTGACGATGCCCAGTACATCGCTGTCGGTGTCTAGCGAGCGGAAGGACTGGCTGTAGGCTATCTCGCCAAAGGAGTCGAGGGTGTAAAAGTGGGATTTCTGGGCCAGGTTCATGGGCCGGTGGTGGGAGGGGGTGGAGAGGTATTTTGTGTCTATGAGGTCGAGGAGGGTGGCGATGGTCTTGTCGACGGCGGGTTCGAAGTCGTCTTGGTTTTTGCCGGAGAACTAGGCATCTGTGTTAGTATCAGTTTCAAGTTGAACTGATGGGGAAGCTTACTGCTGGGAGGACATGTCTCAACCGCTTGGCTCTCAACTTTGGGTCGCGCATGGAGAGGAGGTTATCTGCCCCTGGCATCACCCGGGCGAGGATGTACCAGTCCCCCTTTTTGTACTCTGACCGCGCGCTGGTGATGCGGTAGATGGTGTTGAGGTCGTTGATGATCACCTTGTTGGGGCCTACTCGGACGACGGGGCCGTATCTCTTGGTGAGGGCGTGCATGTCCTCGTAGACTTTGTAGCTGATGAAGCGGCGGGTGAGCCAGAGGGAGGTCCATCCTGCTAGAAAGGGGCCGGGGACGTGACGGAGTTTGGACCAGCGGTGGGTGCGGTAGACTAGATTGAGGAGGAGCAGGGCGAGGAGGAAGTAGAGGAGGGTTGAGCTCGTGAGGAGGCTGGCTAGACGAGGTAGCTTTGGGAAAGGTAGGAGTAGGGAGGCCATCTTGGATGGCGACTAGACTGATGTCTTGCTAGAGGAACGCCTTAGATCCGGCACAACAAGAGCCAAGAGAGAATAGAGGGAACAGCTCCATGATATGGGCGAGGGCCGATCCCTAGAACAAGTATTAGCAGCAGCAACAAGGTGGCTTGCACATCGACTCACATCTAATCCTCCAACCTGACTACTGCTGTGAGACCAGACCACTCACGTATCCGTTCAGATACATCGTTATCTTGCTGGTCTGGACCCCAACACGAAAGAAGACATCCTCTCTACCTCCAATGATATTCTTCAGTGGCGGTGTTCACCACACCGATGTCTGTGACGTCCATGTTTGTCTGGCAAAGGAGCGTGTGATATGTAAGTGCCTAACTGGATCGGGTCTCTCGGCAATCGGTGTGGGTGTGTCGGGTCCGCCAGTGATTCGTAACAAGCGTGGGCTTCCAATCCCATGTTTCTTTCGTCGCAAGCAGTATTCGTAGTTGTGCCATCCTGCCGCGATATGCGCCGCTGAAGTAGGTCGGTGCGGGAAGTGATTGAATGCCGATGCTAGCCCCGATATCCGAGTGAATTGACCATCTTCTGTGGTGCTGTGCCCTGTAGTTGGGGGCCCCTCCTCGGCTATCCCCCACCACCCAGAAGGTCGGGAATCCTGAAGGAAGAAAGCATTGTGCGGCACGCGAGCAAAGAGTTGCGGTGTAGTACCATGACAGATGTTGCTCTTCAGCCCTACGGGGCTCGCCGGGAGCCACATGGGTGATCCCATCTAGGTAGGCTTATTTTCCTGCCATGTCTTCCACCCCGCGGCACAGACTTTCCTTACTACCTGTTTGGCTGCCGCAATCCCTCTCCATCGATCAAAAAGTCAGAAGCAGGAAATCTGTCGAAAGGTAAGTCTCCTATCCTATTTCCGTTCCCATGACCTCAGCGCTGACACTCCCTCACTTCACCGCAGTGCTCTTTTCCCAGTGCCCCCAAAGTTCCAGAGCTGTCAGATCAGTGAGGTGCATATCGCACAGTCATTACCCGAAAGAAAACACACGTACCTGCATCATCCAACAGCAGGCACAGTCAGACTGCCCTGTGTGACCGCTATTCCCGTCATCCCCTAATACGATTACCCTCCCACACGTCGATGATGTGGTTACACAGAATCCCGTCACCAACGATGCCAACAGTCCCCGGACCCCAACCGCACCGGTGAATGCGCAGCCTGCCTTGTCGAAAGGATCATGTGAGCCAGTCATGACTGCGCGCCGCAACAAGCCACGATTACCTCCCTTGCTTCGAAGGCCCAAGCAGCCTGGAAATGGGAACGAGTACGAGAGCATCAATCCGTCACAAAATACCTAGGTACTGATGAGTGTGATGGGAAGGGAGTGGGAGATATCACCAACAGCCATCCAGCAATGACTGCTGGTGAGTCCTTCATAGGATCAGACAGCGGGTAGGGATGCATCTGCTGCCGAGACTTCAGCTCCGCGTACTCTTTGCAAAGAATATGATAGGGGCCGCAAGGTCGACCACATGGGTTCAAAGCCACAGAGCTGCTTCTTAATATACGTACAACACTAAAATATACGGGTCTGTGCAAAGCCACAATGAACAGGGTTTAGACCATAGAGACTATATAAATGTAAAACCTTTTATTTCCTTCTTACGAGCAACTCCAACCATACAATATATCCCACAAAGGCTTCATTCTACCCTCGGGTGCTCACATCCTAATCAAAAGCTGGCCAAATGGTCTTGCCTGTTGTGCCAATAGACCGTTAGTGGGTGGCTTCCACAATACAGACTGAAAATGCTTCTTGGTGCTTCTAAAGCAGCTGCCGTGTTTGTAACATCACCCTTACCATCGACGGCCTCTTTCTTTGCCGAGCCTTTTCTACCAGATACAACAAAGCACAAGGTGAACCTGGGAGTTTTGAAACAGGGACAACGGTGGATTGGATGGCACTTGCCAGACGAGTTTAGATAGAGCTTGTGGGTTTGTTGTTTAGTTTCGAAAACTATTCGCCCGCATCGAAGATATCTAGATATGTGTTAAGCTTTAGTGGCAATGCCTTGGCTATCGACTTTTAACATGTTCACCTAATTGCCCTAGCGGTTCTGGACTCTATGATGGTACTGGGATCAACAAAGATGCCAAACTTTGCTTTCTAACCAGCGTTTATGCTATACCTGGCGACAATATGGCTTAACTACTTGGTCTTTGGTACCTATTGACATCGAACTACCCCTCGGCACTGTCTGATTGCCATGATACTTCAAGTCCGTGCACCTCTTCCAGCAGGAGAGTCTTGAACTCCCAGTTGACTCCACTTTTACTGCCATTCTTGGTTGCTCTTCGAGAATGGGGGTTCATGACGAGGACCACTAGCTACTCGCCCACAACTTGCTCTCATCACAACTGTATCCTCATTGTAGGAATGGAACATGATGGAATAAACTTCAAGATGTCTATAACAAACGGATGGAGAACCAGACCAGGAAATAAGAAGAGATTTGGGTATCATCATCAGACTGAAAGTGAATTACTCGCTAAGGTCGTTCCTGCCCCCAGAACGGTCTTCTTGACCACCCACCCCCTCCTAGTAGGTGCTGTAGCCTATAGGCGGTGAGCCTTCTGCAATTCAGTGCTTGCTCTGGAGGTATTGTTTACTTGCTTGGGTATTTCTCGTGAGCCCTGCTGCCTTTTCCTTTTTTCTTTTTTTCTCCCCACGCCGCGAGAATTTTCGTTCTCTCTCCCTCGCCTCGCCCTCGCCCTCGCCCGCACCCGCGTTCTCGCCTTTGCGCTCTCTTGTAAGTATTTTCTTTTCTTCCTATCTTTTCTTTATCCCAATGGCTTCAAGTCGCTTGTTTTTGGCTTGTTCGCTTTGTTGGTGGTGTTCCATCAGTCGAGGTCGGTCATACCGACTCCAGGGCTGTTTGGTCGCGACTCTCGGTCGCGTTCTAGACCCTTGACTGTTTGACCACAAGTGTGGGCACATCTACACACTCTTACCTTACATGGCAACATGGTCTGTCTCTTTGGAGAGGGTACCAAAGCTATGAGAGGGAAGGGCTCTTCTACAAGGAAAAGCATCTTCTCAAAAGGCATCAGCACCCGAGTGTCGGCTCGCCAAACAACGGGCTTTGTCTATTTGGATGATTGTATGGATCTCTTGCTAACTCAGGTCCTCCCAGATCTACCGCCACTACTTACGAACCACTCGCCGGTTAGTCCCCCCTCGCAAAGACCAGTCTCACCTCCTCAACAACCAACATCACCCCGACGGTATGCTTTTCCCACCCTTCTTTCTCCTCAATGCAGCCTACTGTACTTTCACCTCCCCACAAGACTCTGTCTTTTACACCAAGATCACAAACACAAGCACTTCCACACCAATGTCTTTCACTCTACCATTAGTCTCTCACGAGCTTTGGTTTTGTTTCTTTGCGATTCTACCCTTTACACATCCCAAGTCCCATGTCAGCATCATTTCCATGCCCTCACAAGTGTTGGATTCCCCTTGTCACAAGATACTCCCTCACACACCATGATGTTATCTCAGCCTTGGCTTTAGACAAGTGTCAAAGCCGTCTGGACATGATGTCTTCTGTTTACATACCCCTATCCCTACCCCAACATCACCTCTACATGAATGTTCAATCTGTCTCGTCACAAAATCTTTCATTCACACACCTCCTCAACTTTTAGCTGGGCACTTCTGTTTGTCGAATGCCTTGGTTGAATTTTGGGGTGTGCAAATGGCCCCCTTTCTGTTTCCTGACACACATTGCCCTGTACAAACCCTCTCAAACTTTGACTTGACCCTGTTTTCCCGCCAGTGTGGGATTCGTTTTGTCGCAGTCATCATCATTGAAAAGCGACACTTTAACATTTTCGACATCATTCAACACAACACTTTATGAACTTCATCGTCGCTCAAAAACAAACCTTTCACATTTTCATCCTCGTTCAAACGCAACACTTTCTTTTTCCAGCATCGCTCCACAAAAAACACTTTGTTGTTTCAAGCATCGTTGAACTACAAATAAGTATTTGTTTTGGGGCAATTTTAATCCTGTTTTCCAGCCATTGGACTTTACCTGATCATAAGACTTTGGCATTTCCAAACCGCTATGCTTTTTTTAGCATCGTTTCAAAAGAAATAAGTATTTATTTTAAAACGATCTGAACTTTGTTTCTTAGCTTTTGGAGTTTGCCTAGTCACAAGACTTTGGCGTTTTCAGACCACTGTCTGCTTTTCACCATCGTTTTCAAACACATCGGAATTTGTTTTAAAACGCCGAAGTGTTCGTTTTAACACTATCTGAATTGTCTTTTCCTTTTCTCACCATTGGACTTCGCCTAATGACAAGACTTTGGTGTTTCGAAGCCACTATACCCTCTTTCAGCATTGTTTCAAAACGTATAAGTATCGTTTTTCAACAATCAATCACTCTATCACCAACCAGTCGTTTCCTGAGTATTGGGCTTTGCCCAAACACAAGACTTTGACATTTCCAAGCCACAATGTCTTTTCACAGAGTTGTTTTAAAACGCATAAGTATCGTTTTCAATCAATGATCAATCGCCTTGTCACCAACATCAGCCGTCTCCTAACTCAACATCACCGCCTCCTCACAACTTGGCATTGTTTGAAAACGCATAAGTATCGTTTTCAGCATCATTTAAAAACACACGAATATCTTTTTTAACATCGTTTAAAAACGCATAAGTATCGTTTTTAGCATCGTTTAAAAACACACAAATATCTTTTTTAACATCGTTTAAAAACGCACAAGTACATCGTTTAAAAACGCATAAGTATCGTTTTTAACATCGTTTTAAAACGCATTAATATTTTTTTCAGTATCATTTAAAAACGCACAAGTATTATTTTCAGCATCGTTTTTAAACACACAAGTATTTTTTCCAGTATCGTTTTAAAACGCATAAGTATTGTTTTCAAACACACAAGTATTCTTTCCAGCATCGTTTTAAAACGTATAAGTATCGTTTTCAAACAAGATTATATTCTTTTTAGCGTCGTTTTGAAACGTATAAGTATCGTTTTCAAACAATATCAAGTCGCTCCGTCACCACAGTAAATCGTCTTCTCACCAAACATCACCGTCTCCTAACCCAACATCACCGCCCTCTAACCCAACATCACCGCCTCCTCACAAAACATCACCGTTTCCTCACAAAACACCACCGTTTCCTTACAAAAGATATCTGTTTCCTCACGAAAAATGATCGTTTCCTCACAAGAAATGACCGTTTACAAACGAAAAAAATGCCTTTGCATAATTTTCAAAATTGACATATGCTAACATATATATCTGACATAGAACTCGCTTAAAAATGCCTCTCGAGTTCAACTCGACGCCCGGCCAGGGGCAGCCTGGCCACTCCCCCGCCACCCCCACCATCCCCTCCACGGGCAGCTCGCCCTTTGAGCTGCCAGAGACTCCGACCCCGGCCACGGGGTACCCTGCCGTAGGCATGGGTACTCCCGTCGGCAACCCCTCTCCCGTCCCGGCCGCCCCTTCCTCTCTCCCTCTCCCGGCCCCTCCCCTCGGCAGCACCTCTGCCACCTCCGCTCGTCCTCCCACCCGCGGGAGTCCCCAGGTCGCCCTGGGGTTGCTCCAACAGGAGCAGACAGCGTTGGAGGCGAGGTTCGACGCCGCCAAAGACGAATGGGGGTACGTAAATGTCCCCCACAGCGACATCAAGCGGTATGTTGAGGTCCTCAAAGGCCTCAACACCGCCCAGACCAGCCCTGCCGCCGCCGCCGCCCAGTCTTCCGCCGGCCCTTCCTCGACCGCTGCCGCCGCCGCCCAGTCTTCCGCCGGCCCCTCCTCGACCGCTGCCGCTGCCGCCGCCGCCTCTCTCGACAGAGAGATGGCTAGAATCGCCCAGCTCGAAAAGATCCTTCGGGCCAAGAAAGAGAGCCTCCGACAGGCCGAGGTTGAGGCGAAAGCCTCCCTCAAAAACATCACCGACGCCGTGGAGGAGAAGGAGAGAGAACTCGTGGCTCTTCGGGACCGCGAAGCCGACCTCATCAAGCGAGAAGCCGAGGTGGAGGAGAAGGAAGCTGCTCTCAACGAGCGTGAAGAGCTTCTGAGAGCCGGAGAGGATGGTCTCGAGACCCAAGAGGAGGAGAACATGGCTTATGCCACCCAGCTTTTGGAGAGAGAGAAGACCGCCGCCGCCATTCTCGAGAAAGAAAAGATCATCGAGGCTGATCGGGAGACGTTCCGTGTCTGGAGAGAGCAACTTGCGGAGCGGGAGAAGACCTTGGAAAGCAGCGAAAAGACTTTCACCGTCGTCAACGAGCTTTTGGTCAGGAGGGACATGGAGACGGCAGTCAAGGAGGAGGAGATCAAGAAGAAGCAGGAGGAGATGAAGAGAAGAGAGGCTGAGCTCGTTAAGCAAGAGGCCAGAGTTCAACAGGAACGCCAGGAGTACGAGAAGGTGAAGGCCCATGTGTTAGCCGTTGGCAACGGCCAGAAGATCCAGCAACAAGAGCTGGATAAGACCAAGGCCGCTCTCAGAAGACAGATGGAGGTTGCCTACAACTCCTTGCCCGGCCAACCCCAGGCCCAACCAACCGGCCCTCGTCAGCCCCCCTCCCGCCAGCCCCCCTCCCCTCATCCAGCGGTCCAGAGGATCCCCCAGTTCGTTGCCGACGCCGACCAAAGAGTCGTGATCGGGTACTCCCACGGATGGGAAGCAGCCCTCCCCCTTGGGGTTGAGCAAGGTCGTCGAGCGGCCACCATAACCACCACCAAGATGCATATCCAGCATCTTCAGACAGTCAACAGCAAGCTCTACGAGATTGTCAACTCTCTCGACGATATGCAGTCGATTAAACAGATCGAGAGAGCCCTCAACGATCTCCAGAAAGAAGTCCACGGGCTCATAACCGACAAGTGTGACTACCGCGACGAAGTCGAGATATCCGTCGAAGACCTCCTCGACGCCACCATCCCCAAGACGGGCAACAAAGTCTGGGAATACATGCGTAGCATGTCCATCGAGGCCGGCTGTCCGGTCTACTACTACTTCCCCGCCTCCCCCGAGAACGCCCCCCAGCCAACCGCCGGGATCCTCAAGCCCGCCCCTGTTGGAGCCACCCCCCAGTCTCTCGGCGGTGTCAAGCCCATCATCATCGTGGGCAACAACCACAACCTCCCCGCGGGGTACCACCTCACCATCGTCCGGGCCGCCAACAACAGCGCCCCCCTCCCCCAACCCCCCACCACCACCAACCCTCAGTCCAGCAGCGGGAACAATACCCAGCAGCGGACCGCCCCCGGCACCCCACCCCGGTCCCTCCCCCCTGTCCCCACCATCGTGGTGACAACCCCCGGCGGCACCAACCGCCCCCCTACCCCGAGCCAAGCAGCTCGTAAAACCCGCTTCCGGGACCGCCGTCCCCGCCAAAAGCCGGACCCTGCCGCCCTCCGCCTGCCCCGGGCCGGCACCACCAAGCGTGCCCGGTCCGCTTCCCAATCCCCCGGCCCCCCCGCCAAGAGACCCCGGGGCCGGCCCCCCAAAAACAAGGAGCCGGAGGTGACGAGGACGACGACGACGACGACGACGATGATGACGGAGGAGGAGACACCGGTGGCGGTGGCGGCGGCGGTGGCGAACACATCTTCGGGTGTGTACACCACCACCTCTTCCCTTGCGCCCGCTGTTGCCGTCGCCGGTGTGGACTCCGCGGCTGGGAGTGCTGCTGGGGGTGTTGTTTCCTCGCCTGTGGGTGCTGCTGCCGGTGTTGTTTCCTCGCCTGTGGGTGCTGCTGGTGGTGTTGTTTTTTCGGCTGGGAGTGCTGCTGGGGGTGGTGGTGTTTCGTCTGCCGGTGCTGCTGGCCCGGGTTTTGTCTCGTCCGCGGGTGCTGCTGGTTTGCGCGGGGCTCCGGCCGCCGGCGCTGCTTGTCCGGGTGGGGCTTCGGCTGCGGGCGCTGCTGTGTTGCGTGGGGCTCCGGCCGCCGGCGCTGCTGTTTCGGGTGGGGCTTCGGCCGTTGGCGCTGCTGTCCCGGCTGCGGGCGCTTCCCGGGCGTCTGCGGGCGCTGAAAATCCTCCTGCGGGGGGTCCCTCTGCGGAGGGTGATGAAGATGATGATGTGGAGGAGGAGGAGGATGACGAGGAGGAGGAGGATGGGGAGATGGTGCATCTCGCCGCTCCATCCGGCTGGATGGAGCTGGCTGAGTGAGCCTCTCCTAGAATAAGGAGGAGGAGGAGGAGAGGAAGAAGGAGGGTTTGGGTTTTTTTTTTCGTTGTTTTCTTCGGTTTGGCTTGGTTTGTTTGTGTTTTTGGTTTTTGAGGATGGAATGGAAAGGGGGGGTTTACATGGTTATACTACACCTAAAAATGGGTGGTTATTTGGGTGTTTACATTCCGGTTTTAAAGGCGGTGGATCATTTGTTTTTGCTTTTTTCGGGGGCGTCATGGAAAAATGGGGGGGCATATGCATTGTAGATTTAGTTTTGTAATAGTAGGGGTGGTGTATTATATGACAAAAAGAGGGGATTGACTGCGTTTGCTTGCTTGTGTGACACGCTGTTAAGATGTGAATAGGGCTTCATGATGCCTTTCCAGATGATGGTAACAAACGTGCAGTTATGGTTTGACGGCCGTGTTTGGATGTGAACATGGCTTCAGACGATAATCAAGGGCCGTGCGTGGAGTTGTGGTTCAATGGTCATCTGGAGGGATGGCGATGCCTTCAGACGATAACAAGCAACAGGGGTGCAGTTGGCAATCGACGCCTTGCTGGGAACGGAAGCGGTGCTCTTTGCAGGTTAGTATGCCTTCAGACGATCTTGGCAGGCCTGCAGCTGTGAGTCAAGGGCATGCAACTGGGCCTAAGCCCTCAAGACGTTGTTGATGTGCTGGGACGCCTTTGGAGGGGGCCTGGTGGCATAGTAAAGGGGAGACAACAGTCTGCATAGTGTGT
This sequence comes from Cercophora samala, assembly GCA_030512305.1. Taxonomy (NCBI): domain Eukaryota; kingdom Fungi; phylum Ascomycota; class Sordariomycetes; order Sordariales; family Lasiosphaeriaceae; genus Cercophora; species Cercophora samala. The sequence goes on along the minus strand of JAULSY010000225.1, from coordinate 13,300 downwards.
GATGGTGCCTTGGTTTGCGACAAGAACATTCATAAAACGGGCTGTAAAATCACTACTTGGGATTGAGGGCCTCTTGTTGTGCCTAATCTGCAATGTCAAGGACAAGCATATCTTAGAAGGGGAGTTAAAAACGCAGTAGCAGACCACTGGCATGTTGACTGTGGCTGATGCCTCTGACCTTGTCAGAAGACGTCAGAAAACCTGCAATAGGATTGATTGCGTAGCACTATCCCAAAAAGTAGCGTGTGGCTGACATTGATAGTAGCGACTGAGTGCTTTGTTGGATCGGAGAGCTGCAGGTTTGGCGAGGAGGCCAGAGTCATCATTGGAGGAGCAGCATGCACAGGTAAGTAAGTAGGTAGCAAAGTAGGTGGGTAAGTAGGTAAGTAGGATAGCGGCATCAAAGAGATACAAGCTGTGGCGCAGATGGAAGATCAGATGGACTGGAGACTCAAACAAGTATGCGGCACAAGACATCAAGGACAGAAAGAAGTGATAGGTATCTCAGGTCCAAGACCTTTCTTATTACTACTCGCCAAATATCCAAGCCTCCCAGGGGTATTCTGAAACCGGAACCACAAACTATTATACTACCCAAAGATGCCGTGCATCATATCGTATCCATCAACCAATGTGTAGGTAGATCCCAAAAGCTTTTCGACCCACACTCTAACAATCAAATCCAAAAAAACGCCTATGCTTATCCCAATTTAACCAGAGTAGCCCCAGCGAGGAGCGTTGATGATGATGCCCATGAGGCAGCCAGAGATGATGCCGGCGACGGGGAGGGTGATGAACCAGCCAAAGTAGATCCAGCCGACCATGCGCCAGTTGACGGTGCGCCAGGTGCCGGAGCAGAGACCGACACCGACGGTGGCACCGGTGATGCACTGAGTGGTGGACACGGGGAGCTTCAGGCGGGTGGCGAGAATGACGGTGATGGCAGAGCCAAGCTCCATGGAGAAACCACGGGATGGGGACTGGAGGGTGAGGCGGTTGCCCAAGTTCCTCATGATGTTGTAGCCGTAAGTCCAGATACCGAGGACAAGCATGGCAGCGCCGAAGCAGAGAATCCAGGTGGGAACGGCAGCCTTGCCAGTCTCGGGAAGCACACCGGAGTTCCAGATCTCGAAGACAGTCGCATAGGGACCGATGGCGTTGGCGATGTCGTTGGCACCGTGGGTGAAAGAGGCAGTGGCGGCGGTCATGACCTGGAGGAAGCTGTACATGTACTCGGCCTTGTTGTCGTAGCGAGCGGCGTGGGCGTGAATCTCCTCGACGTCACCAGCGAGGGCGCTCTTCTGGCCGGCAAGGTTGACAACATCCTGATCGATACCGTGGAGGAAAGCCCACTTGATGCCGTACCACATAACGGGCCAGGTGTACCACTTGCCTTCGGGTCTGCCGGTGAGGAGCTTCTTGTGGGGCTTGCGGAAGTCAGAGGGCTTCTTGCGGCGGACGGGGCCAGCGGCGGCGTCGGCAGAAGCACCATCGGTGGAGTCGGCATTGGCAACAGTCTTCTCGGGGAGGGCACCGGCGGCGGAGATCTCGACATCACCGCGCTGAGCGGCCTTGCTGGCAGCGAGCTCGTCCTTGGGGGTCAGCTCCTGAACGGGCTCATCCTCGTAATCGTCGTCTGGGTTCTCAGGGACAGGGCCGCGGCGGAGGAGGAAGAGACCGATAGGGATGTGGTACCAGCGGAGCTGCCAGTCATCGAGCATGACAACGCGGTAGAGCCAGGGCATCAGAGTGACGCACACCAGAAGGGCGAAGCCGACGCCGACAGCGACAATGACACCAGGTAGCTGGGCGTTGGTGAGGTTGACCTCGTAGTTGCCGCCCTTCCAGAGGAGCAACATGGTAAGGAGGGAGGCGGCGAGACCGAAGTAGATTGGCACGTAAACGAAGGCCTTCCAGACGGGGTTCTTGCGAAGCATGACACCGTACTTGGTGATCAAGAAGATGATGGAGGCGAAGATGGCGGAGAGACCAGGGGCGATGATCCAGGCGAGGAAGACCTGGACGACACCAGAGTTGATGGCACCGGTGCCGGGACCCTTGCCAACCCATTGGACACCTAGAGATCACCGTGTTAGCGTCCTGTCAGAAAGGTACCCGAGAGTCTGGTCAGCCTTACCATCGGCGCCAACGGCAGCAACACCCATGCCGATGACACCACCCATGATGGAATGGGTGGTGGAGACGGGAAGACCAATCTTGGTAGCCATGGTGAGGTAGATGGAGGAAGCGGTGACAGCGCAGACCATGCCGAGCATGAGAAGAGCGGGATCATCATTGAAGAGAGTGGTGTCGACAATCTTGGTGCGAATGGTGTCGGCAACGCGGGCACCAACACCAACGGAACCGGCAAACTCCATGATGGAGGCGAGAACCATGGCCTGGAGGTATGTCACAGACTGTGAGGCCACAGAGGTGGCCCAGGAGTTGGCCACATCATTGGCACCTGGAGGAGAGAGAAGGCTGGTTAGAAGACTCGAGGTGCTGATGGTGGTGTATCAAGTACTCACCAATGTTCCAGGCATCGAGGCCTGCAAAGATGGTGCCGATGGCAAAGAGGTAGTCGTACTGCGAGAGAACCGCCATTGTAGAGGACGGTGGCTGTCGCGTGCTCAAAGATGAGACTGCGAAAGGGGTTTTGCTGTAGCGGGTGGCTGATCGACCTGTTGAGGAGGGATGCAGAGTCGGGAGAAAACACAGGTTGGTCTGTCAGTATTTAACCAGACAGACACAGGGAGAGGCGATGGTCAGCACAGGGGGGCATCAGCCAGCGATGGCACACACGTGGGTTGTCTGTGAGGAGGGCTCTTCTTTTGCCGCTCCCCACAGCACTGGTGCCTTGGCGAAAACATCGGGGAAGTCGAGATGCTGCTGGGAGGTTGGTCGGGACAACCTGGTGGATGGGAGTTGCTGGAACCCCTGCTCGAGGGGTGGGCCTTTGACGGCGGGGGGCACTGGGGCTTGGCGGGTAGAGCCGATCGCGCTTCCAGGTCTCTTCTCCACACACCACCGAGACACACTTTGTCTCTTTCTCTGACATGCAGTTCGTCCATTCCTCGGTCAGACGAAGGGGCAAGTCCGGCGGCAGGTTCTGGCTACATGAGTGGTCCGTCTGGTCCTCATGAACGAACCCTGATCGACTTGGGATGACACCACGAATGGGGGGAGCTGGGAGAGGGGAGAGCGGGATTCACATTCCAGGTTGTAGGCCAACCCTCCCGCGGTCTAGCTTAGCGAGAAAGATCCGTTTGTGCATCTTGGCTGCATCATGTAAGCCGATAGATGGCGGATGGGATATGCACTCGAAAGAGAGCAGCAGCAGCAGCAGCAGCAGCAGCAACACTACCGCAGTATGCTCGCGTGCCGCGTTCAAAAATGGAATATTGAAGCGCTTGCCGCAAAGTGTGTGATACGTATCAAAAGGACACAAACTCTAGTAGGTAGCATCCACCATGGTAGTATGTAGGTAGGCCCAGCCGAACACGCAGTGGTCAGATACTGAAAAAGAGACCCTCTTCCGTGATCCCCCGGCCGACCGATGCTCAAGCCGAGAATCTCCATGTTGGATGAACAGCAGTCTCGAAATCCGTCGTCCCACAAAAAAAAGGCCAAGCACCGAGAAAAAAAAAACCCAAACCGAGGAGTGACGGGGAGGAGGAGGCAATAGCGGGCGGACCATGGGGGAGGGCGGCGAGTGGCTATCCGTAGCGAAAAAAAACACAACACCGCCTGTTGGGAGAAGATCCACTCGAGATCCATTGAAGAGGAAAACCCCACGAGGCCAAGCATTGGCAGGCTTGGCCCAGTGCGAAGGAACAAGCGATCATCCTTATATATGCTTGCACCATGGCTCGCGCGCGGGGAAGACGACGATGTGCGCCTGTGGCTCGCAGCCGGTGGGTGGGTGGGCGCTGTGTGAGCGATGGCAATGTTGAAAGGCGAAACAGGAACCAGCTTCGACAGCTTCGACGCTTGACGTTCGACGTTTGACACACGTGGGGTCCAATGCCCCGGCCGCCAAGTCAACAGGTCCCGCTCTTGGCCCTGCGGGCGATGGCCTTGGCACAGGTCAGAGATCTTGGCTGTCTGAGATGGTCCAATCGGAGTCTTTGCTTGAGCAACGTGCACGATCAAGAGGCTGATAGCGAGAACCAAGAGCCGGAACCTACTTTTGCGGGGTCTGGACCTGGACTTTTGATATTCCATGCCTGTTCAAGACGACGGGATCACCATCTTCGAGATCGTCAGGAGGAGCCTTCATCCCACGTTGATGGGCATCTTGGGGAGACACCGAGATCAGAACACAATGAGCTTGCGGTTGCGCCACAGGGATGATGATGGAATAGCGCCTGTTTTTAGATCTTGTGTAGGTACAGTTTGTCATTCCTTGAGGATTTGCGACGGCGTGGTGGACGAGGATGTCAGTCCCAGTGTTGGCTTCCCAAGAGCTTGGCAAAAAGGCTTGTTACTTGGTCAAATTGCACCAAAAGTCTAAATCTGATATCGCCGAGCGGGCGGGTGGCATGGCGAGACATGTCACCAATAGCATCTTTTACTCGGATTCGAAGCCACCCCCGGAAATGGTACCCCCATTGGCTGTTCCATATGCGGCAGGGTGTATATAAGCTTACACCAGCCCAATCAGCTCTTCCCCATTGTGCTCGTGCTGGCTGTCCTACCTGCATTGATGGGACGTGGGGGGCAGTTATCAGTCTCCCCGGAGATGAAACTCGGATGGAGTCTCGTTCACTTTGGGGAGTTCCTTGAAAGGCTTACTGTCAAGCTAGCAGCCTGCACAAGACATGCGATGTGTGTCGACAACTCAATAGCCATCTCGCGAATGTCTTGAAACATCCACTGCCATGCTGCTTGGGACATGGCTTGGGACTCTGGGCGTTGCGTAACAGCGTGGTTTTGGAAACCATCCTTCAACGCCCACGTGTATTCTCATCTTCAAGAGACACGGCAAGATGAGTGAAACACGCATCTACTAGTGTATGCTACGTCCCTAGTCTCGCTGGGGATACCGGAATGGTATGATCGACGGCTCATACCCGCGGGATGTCGCCCTTTACGATGTGCGTGCCCGTGTCCAAACATCGTGGCTTGCAAGCTAGCGGGATATTTCAGGATTGGAAAGTGGCATGTGAAGAGTTCAAGCCAGTTTGGTTACCGAGCTTGTTCCTGGGCGCGACCGAATGTACGAGATTAGACCAAATCTTGTCTTATTGATCTTGAAGATTCATGTGTTGGCTTTGGACCATTTCTCGAAGATACTGCTACTTCCTCATCGCATCCAAAGACCTTCTTCGAGGCTCAACACATGTCATGACGCCTGAACAGACATTCCAACATCAGGGAGTCGTTCTATCCTGGTACGTGTTGTCCCACTTGTGAACCAACACCACCACCTTCAGGGTCCCGTCCATCGTGACATCCAGGTCTCGTGCCTTAATCAAAGAAAGTGGAGTACAGCTGCAATCTAAGGTATACCTCATGTCATAAGAAAGCATGGGCATCATGCGGTGCCTGACGCCTAATCGCCCACCCATTTCCCACTCATCTCGTTACACCTCATCTGCATCATGCACCGTGGTACAGAAGCCAGTACCAAGGCCCCGGGACTCTTCCCATTGCCTGGATTGGCGGTGGGTACCGAGACAAAAAGCTGAGCTGATGGTGAGGCACAAATGTGATGTTGATGTCTTGGAAGGAAAAGTTCCAACAGAAGCCGAATGGGCGAGGAGCGAGTTGGGGTGGGATGGGTTTGAGAACCAATGGTAGCTGAGCTTGCCGACCACGTGGATGACATGCAAGTCGGACTTGCTGTTGCGGAAGCATTATAGACAATTTGTCATATGGCAACGGTGGGCAATTGGACGATACTCCTCTTTTGAGCATCGACACTCGTGTTCTTTTCCTCTCTCTCTTTTCAAAGGGGCCATGCGGCAATTAACCGCTCTCTCACCACATATCATGATTTGATGCATATGCGTTGATCAGTGACGTTGACATTCATGGACTTGGCATGGTGGTAATACCTGTTGTGGATGGGAAGAAAACGATCGTTCCGATTGGCTCGCCCAGGCCGAACGACAACCAGCGGGTAAATGGAACACCGTCATCATTCAACGACATTGAGATCACCAAGTCGACACAAGCCTTGTTCTGAACTCCAATCTAGTATCATGGTTAGGTGGGTAAATAGAGAGATTGTGCCATGAGGCATCTGGTTCAATGAAAAAGCGTTGCGCACCTCAATCTAGTAGTCGTGGAGCTATAATAATGTGACATCCGGTTTCATAATTCGTCTCAGCTTTATTACCTTGACAAGTTCAACATTGTTGTAGAATTGGGAAATGTCTGGTAAAATGAGGTACCAGGGCCTGACAGTGTTGAACAGTGTGGGAGCTCAGATGCCTGTGATGAAAAGGTTAGTCTCATATTGTCATATGTTGAAATTGTGAATTCGCATCGACAATAAAATGGCGTCACATTTGATCAAAGCTTCCAGTCCCAACACTCGATGGGTAGCCTTCATGATGAACGGCAGGATTCCATGATCCCGGTTTGGGGTGACATGGTTGCCTGTATGACGTCGTCCAAACGAAAGATTGATGACAACAAGACCCCTTTCCATCCCTCAACTCGCCGCAGACCCTTCATCCGAATCTAAAATCGAATGTTCATTACAAGAAAACATCTGGGACACCACAAAGGCCTCACAAGATCTGGTTCTGGATTGTGTTTCTTCCTCAGTCTGCTCACAGACGCTGTCATAGTGAGGTTACCGCCGGTTTGATCGGTGTTGGGGCAAGACCGCACAACACCATCACCTCCACGAATTGAAGTCTCTAAAATGCCCTCGAAAATAATCGTCATCTTGCCCAAAACTTTGTGTGTGTTGCTTTTGTAGTTTTCCCTCTTCCAGCAGCACGGGTAATCCAACTTGTTTGTTAACAATGCCCACCGAAACCACCAGCCCATCCACCCGGATTGCGATTGTGGGCGCTGGCCAGGTCGGCGGCGCGGTTGCCTATGCGCTCATCCTTGGCTCCATCGCGTGCGAACTTCTCCTGGTCGATGTCAAGGTAGACCTGCGTGACGCCCAGGTCCGCGACCTGTCAGATGTCGCCTATGCCACCGGCGCCGGCATGCGTGTGCGCGCAGCTACGCATCATGAGGCAGGGCAATGCGACATTGTCATTATTACTGCAGGGTCGAGGTATGGGTTTGGTAAGCATTTGGAACCGAGAACAAGAAGCAAGAACACAGCCGAGGAAACTCACTGTGAATCATACCAGGCGAAACCAGCATCCAGCATATGCACCGCAACGCCTCGTTGATCCGCAACGTGGTCAAGGCCATGACGCCTTTCCGTTCAGACGCCATCGTCCTTGTCGTGTCAAACCCGGTCGATCTTCTCACATCAATTGCTCAGGAACTTGCCGGGCTTCCCAAATTCCAGGTCTTTGGCTCAGGAACGTTTCTCGAGTCGGTCCGGATTCGTGGTTTGCTCGCAGAAAAAGCCGGGGTGGCGGCCAATTCGATCCAGCTATTCGTTTTGGGTGTTCAAGGGGATTGCCAGGTGGTTGCGTGGTCGTCGGCCACCATCAACGGCATCCCTCTCGACAAGGTGCTCTCGCCCGAAACCTTTGGACATCAGGAACTTGCCAAAGAGTGTAAAGCGAGAGCCGAGACCATCTTCTCCGCCAAGGGAGCCACGCCGTTTGGGATTGGGTCTGTTGTGGCGAGTATTTGTGCTTCGATTCTCTTTGACAAGAGGGAGGTCAGGCCCATTAGCCATTACCAGCCAGAATTTGAATGTTGTTTCAGCTTGCCGGTGATCCTGGGGAGGAACGGAATTATGAAGACTATTGACATGCCGCTGGCAAGTGACGAGAATGCTGCCATGGCTAGATCTGCGCACAGGCTGAAGAGCGCAATGGAGCTTACAGATAAGAAGTGAGGGTTGCTGCGCCTGTACATATCCTTTTAGGTATCTATCAAGATGTGGTCTGAGCTTGCAGCCCACCTTTCATCAAATTCATCAATCATTTTGCCATCTTCGAGAGTCTTCCAATTTGATACCAACTTAAGAGAACAACGAGAAAATTTAAGACTTTTCACTATCAACTACATGTCTCTTGACAGCAAGAAAGCTATCCGGAATCACCGAGATGGAGTCAATCCCAGCCTCGACCAAAAACCTCGCAAACTCTGGATGATCGCTCGGCGCCTGTCCGCAAATCCCAACCTTGGACTTCTTCTCCCGAGCCACCCGAATCACTCGCGCAATCATCCACTTGACCGCCTCATCCTGCTCATCAAACAAATCCGCCAGCAAACTCGAATCCCGGTCGACACCCAAAGTCAGCTGCGTCAAGTCATTCGACCCGATAGAAAACCCGTCAAAGTGCTCGGTGAACCTCTCGGCCAGGATCACGTTGGACGGGATCTCACACATGACATACACCTCCAGCCCGCCCTCGCCGCGCCGCAGCCCGTTCTCGGCCATGACCTCCAGCACCTTTTTCGCCTCGTCCACCGTCCGACAGAACGGGACCATCACCACCGCGTTGGTGAACCCCATCACCTCGCGCAGCTGCTTGATGGCCCGGCACTCGAGCGCGAAACCCTCGCGGTACAGGGGGGAGTAGTACCTCGATGCGCCGCGGAAGCCGAGCATGGGGTTCTCCTCCGAGGGCTCAAACTGCGCACCACCGACGAGGCCGGCGTACTCGTTGGTCTTGAAGTCGCTGAGCCGGATAATGGTCGGTTTGGGGAAGAATGTGGCGCAGAGGGCTGCCAGGCCGTGGGCGAGCTTGTCGACAAAGTAATCCGGTTTGTGGGGGTATCCAGTGGTCAGCTGGGCAATCTGCTCCTGGACCTTCTCGTCCTTGAGGCGGTCAAAGTGGATGAGCGCCATGGGATGGACCTGGATGGCGTTGGTGACGACAAATTCCATCCGGGCGAGGCCGATGCCGTCGGCGGGGAGACGCCACCAGCGATAGGCCGCTGACGGGTTGGCGAGGTTGAGCATGATGTTTGTCCGGACTGCTGGGAGCTCGGTGAGGTCCACTGTTGTGGTGCTGATGTCGGAGATGCCCTCGTAGACAAAGCCGACGTCGCCTTCGGCACAGGAGACGGTGACTTCTTGGTCAGTGTGGAGGACGTACGTGGCGTTGCCTGTGCCTACTACTGCCGGGACACCGAGCTCACGGCTGACGATGGCAGCGTGGGAGGTGCGGCCGCCGTGGTCGGTGATGATGGCCGCCGCGCGCTTCATGATGGGCACCCAGTCTGGGTCGGTTGCTACCGTGACCAGAATGGAGCCGTCGATGAACTTGTCAATATCCTTGGCGTCTTCGATGAGACAGAGATGGCCTGCCACAGCGGCATCACCGATTGACAAACCGGTCGCGAGAGTACGGCCCTTCTTTCCAACATCATACGTTTTGAGGACGGCAGGGTCCTGACGAGAGTGCACCGTCTCCGGCCGGGCCTGGACGATAAACAGCTTGCCAGTGATGCCGTCCTTGGCCCATTCCATGTCCATCCCACAGCCGTAGTGCTTCTCGATGATGCACGCCCAGCGTGCTAGCGCGAGAATCTCGTCGTCAGCGAGAACAAACGCAGCGCGCTCGGCTTTGGAGGTTGGCACATTGCGAGTGGGCGGATGGCGACTCCGTCCGAGGACCATCTTGGTGGCTTTCTCGCCAAGCCTCTTCTGGATGATGGGGACCAGGCTGCTGTCATTCAGAAGCGGCTTGAAGACTTGATACTCGTCCGGGTTGACAGTCCCTTGGACAATGTTCTCTCCGAGGCCCCAGGCCGCGTTGATGAGCACGACCTTGTCAAACCCGCTCTCAGTGTCGATGGAAAACATGACGCCAGAACCACCGGCATCCGAGCGGACCATTTGCTGCACACCGACCGAGAGAGCAATGCTGGTGTGGTCGAATCCCTTGGTCTGTCGGTAGCTAATGGCTCGGTCTGTGAAGAGCGAGGCATAGCATCGGCGGCAGGCGTCCAGAAGCTGGTCTTCGCCCGTGATGTTCAAGTACGACTCCAGCTGGCCGGCAAAGCTTGCGTCTGGAAGATCCTCAGCCGTCGCGCTGGATCGGACAGCAACAGGCAGGTCATGAATCTGAGCCTCGGTGGAGAGTTTCTTGTAGGCGGTTGTGATGGCAGCCGCCGCATCAGCCGGCCACTGGCCGCGGATGAACAACCGACGGATTGCCCGGCCCGTCTCGGCAAGAGTCTCGTGTCCGGCCTGCCATTCCGCCACAAAGTTGCCGATCTTCTCCCGGATCCTGTTGGCGTCGATGTACTGCCAGTAGGCGTGAGAGGTCGTCGCAAACCCAGGCGGTACGGGAATGCCCTGGCCTGCGAGACGGCTGATCATCTCGCCCAAGGACGAGATTTTCCCGCCGACCAGCGCAACATCACCGCAGGCTAGATGCTTAAAGTCACAAACCAAGGCTGTAGTAGACATTCTCACAGATGTTGACAATGGCCGGAAACAGCCATACCGCAAGATGAGAGTCAATGGAAAGTGACGAGATCGTTTTAGCATATACTTCATGGGCACGAGAAATCAGGGGGCTTTGGTTAGAGTTCTAGGCCTCACAGGCCATCCATTAGTTACTCCCAGTAATTTTAAGTTGGAGAGGAGGAGAGGCATCCAACTTCTCCCTATGCCCATCGAACCATACCTCCGTTGTCATGACTCCGCGATGAACTGATCGCCCGGTTGTCGCACTGGCGCAAAGACGAGCCATGTCGAGGATGACGTTAGCGGTTCGTATACAGGGTCAATGCTATGGCACACACAGTATGAGGCTTAACAATTGAACGGTCTGGTAGGTACCTAGGTAGGTCTGTACACAATCACCATGCTGGAGAAGGAGAACAACAAAAAAGGGGGAGGGATCATGATATCACGCAAAAATTGCATCAGCCGTGAATCGAACACGGGGCCCATCGATGGCAACGATGGATTTTACCACTAAACCACTGATGCTTTGAAATGATTGGTTGATCATGAATTCTTCTACGGGAGGTGGACTGATGAAAGTACTTTTTTCTTGTGGGGAAATCTGGAAGTACCTTAGTAGAAATCCGCCCTGGCAAAGGATGTTCCGTTCCGCGGGCGGGATATGTATATGGCCCGGGACATCCATGTTCTCCATCTAACCTGCCAGACCCCTGACCCCTGAACTTTTCACCATGAGCTTGTTTTTCACCCCTGATCCGATCCCCATTTTTGTTGTTTTCACCGACTGAGAAAAAACATCGGAATAGGGACAACGGATCAAACATGCGGTGAACACACATTCATGACACCGCTTCTTCGTGTCCCACATCAACAAATTCACGATAGCGTCTTGTCAGGTCGAGCTGGGTTTAATTGTAAATGCTAAAAGAATGTAGAGTACTCCGTACTCGCGGTAAGGTAACCACGCCGTAGCAAAAATTACCAAGCAAGAGAAGGTCTTGATATGGTCTGTCCTCAATCTCATTATACAGACCACCATATCCATTCAGTGTCCTTTGAAACTCAGGACATGATCAAAATGAGGGCAAGATCCTATCATGCCAACATGGCCTTCGTATATCGCCTCTCCGCCATTGCATGCCTCGTCATGACACTGCGCTCGGTGATCTCAGGATCCCTCTTTCGTTTCAACATGTCAGTACCTAAGCAATCACGAAGCAAAAGATAGTTGGATAAACATGTATCTAGACGATTACATACCAAGCATGATGAGCTGGTTTGCCTTCTGTGCTCGACTTGAAGTCCCAGGCTTCATCGGTGACATCGCGTTTGGGGGTGGGCTTCTTCAAGTCCGCGTCTGGGCCACTGTGGGAATATCCCCAGTGGCGCTCTTTGAAGACCTCACTCGCGGCGCCCCGATGGATCGCGCCACCTCTCTGGACCGTCGGGCTGGCTAAGAAAATGCGACATTTAGCATCTGACATCTAGTCTTGCGGTGGATGCAGAGGTAAAACATACTCGGAACGGCGTAAACGCCAATGGCAAGGAAGGCAATAGCGATGCTGAGGAATTGGCGCATGTTGACAGGTTGGGTTCCAGGTGAATCGTGGTGATTGTAGTATTATGAAGTCAGAGTGGGCGAGTGTTTGAACTGAAGCTCTCGAACCGGGTTACTTATAGATCTGCCCGTCCTGTCAATCCTCGCGTAGTTATCCGAGTTGCTTTGTTGGTGACTCCCAGAGGTTGATACCCGACGGCAATACCGGCCATCTCATTCAGTCATTCGCGCACAAATGCCACCACTGATTGCGGTGCCATCAATCTCAGGCCATATCAATCTTGTCCACTGTTATAGTTTAACAGATCGCTGGAGGCGCAAAATTCCGAGTAAGGAGAACCCACGTGTCAACTTGAAATAGCACGAAAGGCCATCTTCGACTGAAGGCGCACCAAACACGCGTGATACCCTCGATGTTGTCGAAGCCGTGATCTGGGTGACTCCGCAAATGTGCCTACTCTGGGCCTTGCGGTATGTTCACAGTCAACGTTGCATGTGTGCTGGCCAGAGAGATCGGTCCTAATCATCAGACCACGGTTTGCACGGTGAGTTGATTGACGTCTGCATACCTACCTAAACACACTTTAGCGCTCAAAATCGTCTTGTCAATGAATCTTCCCTTCAACGACGCCTTCGGTGACATCTCTTGACGTTTACTAATTTCGACAACTGTTCGTTCGTACCAACTACCATGTTCAAGAGCAACTCAACCGGAAAGATCTCTTCGTACTCTCCTCTTGGCTTCTCCGGTAGAAGCTCCTCACCTGAAAGATCTATCGACAAGACCTCGCCGCATGAAACCCCAGAAGAAAATGAACCCTTCATCCGAAACCACAAAAACGGTCACTGGCCAAGACAGCCGTGGATTAGATCTCAAGGGAGAACTGTGTTCCTTCACGGGCTACTTTTCATGACGAATGTCTTGATGTCGGTCGTGTTGATATCCGGCCTGACCCAACCGGGCGACCCCCAACACGTCACAAGTAAGTACTTCTCCCAAACTTGACAAAGGATGAAGCTCACTTACTTGTCTTGACAGCTCCACTTCGTAATCACATTCGCTTCCGCCCTCAAAAGTTCGACAGTCATTCCACCTTTCAAGACGACGGCAGGCTCAATCCCCTCAAGCCCAGAGTTGGGCCCTATTCCACTATTCCTTATTCCCTATTCTAGTATTTTAGTTTATTCTAGTACTATTCCGGCCTTTGGAATAGAATAGCCCG